>SJYT01052905.1:0-70226 GCA_006410635.1 Cephalophus harveyi | reverse complement strand
GATTTCTTTGGAAGGAATGATGCTAAAGCTGAAACTCCAGTACTTTGGCCACCTCATGCGAAGAGTTGACTCATTGGAAAAGACTCTGATGCTGGGAGGGATTGGGGGCAGGAGGAGAAGGGGACGACCGAGGATGAGACGGCTGAATGGCATCACAGACTCGATGGACGTGAGTCTGAGTGAGCTCCGGGAGATGGCGATGAACAGAGAGGCCTGGCGTGCTGCGATTCATGGGGTCTCAAAGAGTCGGACACGACTGAGCGACTGAACTGAACTGAACTGAATCACCAGGGAAGTCCCAGAATGTTAATTTTAAAGTTAGATTTTCTGTGACATGAAGATCTCCAGACATGTCAGAAACCATGACTAACACCGGAGTCATACAGGCCGCTGATGTGACTCAGCCCACAGTCCACAGTGGGACAGCTGCTGGAATGGCCACAGGGGTGGCCAGCCCCCTGGAATTGCTGCACTCAGGGAGAGGAACACCATCGTCAAAGGGTGTGTTATTCAGCTCCAAGCAGATTTGGGTTTGGAATCTAAAACTTGTCATGCAACCTGCAGATCCATCACCTGCAAGAGGTCCGAAACTGGAACTGACGTCAGTGAGTCCCTCCTCCTTGGGGAACTCTGTACTTAAAAAAAAACAAGGTGCATCCCTGAAAAATCCACAAATAAAGCCCATCTTCATCAGGTCAGCTGACCAGGGGAGCCCAGGCTTGCCAATTCCCACCACTCACGGCGCACTCACTTGTCCCAGAATAGCATCATTTATCTCTTATTAGCAAGGGCGGCTCTCGCGTTTCAGATGAGGATGCTGAGGCTGCAAGCTTGGATCACTTGTCAAAGCCACTCGGCAGACAAGCTGGGAATTCCAGGATGAAACTGCACTTCTGGGCTTCCCTGGGGGTGGCGTGGATAAGAATCTGCCTGCCAATGCAGGGAACACAGGTTCAATCCCCAGTCCAGGAAGATCCCACATGCCATGGAGTAGCTAAGCCCGTGAGCTGCAACTACTGAACCTTTGGGTTGCAACTACTGAGCCCGCATTCCACAACTACGGAAGCCTGTGCACCTAGAGCCTGTGTTCTGCAACAGGAGAGTAGCTCTCTGCAGCTGGAGAAAAGCCTGCACAGCAGCAAAGGCCCAGCACAGCCAAAAGAAAGAAAGAAGGAGCCTCAGGTCTGAGGACTCCAGGCTCTCCCTGGCTCCGCTGTCTGCTGCCCACTGCTCCCCGGGATACGGACAGGTAAGCGCCCCTGGTCCTGGGCCTGTGCATCACTGGAGACTTGCCCTCATGTTTAATTTGTGCTGGGAAGAAACGAAGCAGTGACCTGCTAGTTTTTCTTCCCAGCCTCAACTTTTCAAGATTGATCAAATCTGTAGAGAAGTTGATTTAAGAGTACCGTGAATACCCGCAGACTCACCACTTGTTATATTACAACAGCTTGTTCACATTTTGTCACATTTGCTTTCTTTTTTTTTTTTATTCCTATCCTTGTTGTTAGTCCCTCAGTCGTGTCCAACCCTTTGTGACCGCATGGACTGCAGCACGCCAGGCCTCCCTGTCCATCACCAACTCCCTGAGCTTGCTCAAACTCATGTCCATCGAGTCGCTGATGCCATCCGACCATCTCCTCTGTCGTCCCCTTCTCCTCCCACCTTCACTCTTTCCCAGCATCAGGGTCTTTTCCAATGAGGCCGCTCTTTGCATCAGGTGGCCAAAGTATTGGAGTTTCAGCTTCAGTTCAGTCCTTCCAATGAATATTCAGCACTGATCTTCTTTAGGATTGACTGGTGTGATCTCCTTGCAGTCCAAGGGACTCTCAAGTCTTCTCCAACACCACAGTTCAAAAACATCAATGTTTTGGCATTAAGCCTTCTTTATGGTCCAGCTGTCACATGCATATATGACTACTGGAAAAACCATAGTCTTGACTATATGGACCTTTTCTATCATAGATACTTTTTTTTCTTGAGTCATTTGAGAGTCAATTGCAGATATCCTGATGTTTTCTTCCTAAATACTTCAGCATGTGTCTCCTAATCAGAAAGACCCTGGTAGCCCAGAGGTTAAAGCGTCTGCCCGGAATGTGGGAGACTGGGGTTTGATCCCTGGGTCAGGAAGATCCCCTGGAGAAGGAAACGGCAACCCACTCCAGTACTCTTGCCTGGAGAATCCCATGGAGGGAGGAACCTGGTAGGCTACAGTCCATGGGGTCACAAAGAGTCGGACACGACTGAGTGACTTCACTTTCACTTTTCTACTACAGAACCCTAATATCTTATCACATCTGTGAAAATGAACAAGTCCTCTTACTATCAAGGCTGCCAATTCAGCCCACTGGGGTCACCCTGCAGACTATCAGGAACAAGCTAAATAACAGAAGTGAGAGCAAGGTTTCAGAAACTTTTATAATAATTTTTCTAAAAATATTTATCTGTTTTGTTGCACCGGAACTTAGCTATGGCAAGAGGGATCTTTAGTTGCACCACGTGGGATCTAGTTCCCTGACCAGGGATCTAACCTGACCCCCTGCATTGGGAGCATGGAGTCTAAGCCACTGGACCACCAGGGAAATCCCACTTTCATAGTAATTTGACAGGGTAATTGTAGACCTCATAAATTTAATAATGAAACACCTGGGCTTGCATTTTTGTATATTTTATTTTCAAGAAATTCACTTTTATTATACTTTATAAAAGCATCTGCTGCTACTGCTGCTAAGTCGCTTCAGTTGTGTCTGACTCTGTACGACCCCATAGACTGCAGTCTACCAGGCTCTCCTGTCCCTGGGATTCTCCAGGTAAGAACACTGGAGTGGGTTGCCATTTCCTTCTCCACTGCATGAAAGTGAAGTCGTTCAGTTGTGTCCGACTCTTCACGACCCCATGGACTGCAGCCTACCCGGCTCCTCCGTCCATGGGATTTTCCAGGCAAGAGTATTGAAGTGGGGTGCCATTGCCTTCTCTGGAAAAGCATGAGACACACCAAAAAAATAAAAACAAAAACTGGTTTTTCACCGCAGAGAGTTTGAGAAGCTCTGCTTAATTCCCAGATGGTTTTCAAATTCCCCCAACTTTTCAAAACATCTTTCACTAGATTTTTTTGAGAGGGATCGAGGACCCAGCTGCAGTGCACAGATTCCATCCGGTGGTCATGAGCTCTACCGGCCCTTCTGAGCAGAGACTAGGCCTTCCTCCGGCTCTTCTTTGGAACTTGAGGGTGAGCTTCCTTAGAGATAGCAACTTCAGTATTTAGGGGGTCTGCTGCTTTCTGAGGCCCCTGCAAATTACTGTTCATAAAACTATAATCGTGGAAGCCCAATGACCTGATAAATCATTTTCAAATTTCCCATGAATGTCTTCGTGATGACAGGAAAAAAATGATGTGGTATCTGTGGCATTCTGGCAGAGTTACGCAGGGTAAGGCAGAAAAGCTGTGTTCGTGTTCAGTATTGGCTCTTTGTGATGTGCTGATGTCAGAGATGGTCATCAGATAAACCACCACAACAGCATGTGGTGCTCAGGCTTTGGCCAAACTCCTTTGCACGTGAATCGGAAGTTGTCAGGTTTGGGCTCAAGGCTGTCAGCGAGGAGGTGCTCAGACCAAGTGTGGGCTTAGGGACTCCCAGCCGGGAAGGGATGTGTATGTGTCTAAATTTGTGTCCACTAAAGAGAAATATTCAACGTGACTGATGTAAGGCAGGATGCAAATAAATACCCCTTTCTGCATGTGTGAAGCATTCAATATGGCACCCAGGACATAGTAGCTCTTAGCGCAAATGCTGGTGGGCTCTCCACCACTGTCCAGCATCACGGCTGCAAATGAGCACTTACACAGCCCGTGGGCTTAGAGGGGCCCTGTGTTGGGTTTTAATGCTCTGTGGCTGCCCTTAGAAAATGCTTTAATAATTTTTAACAAGGCGACCTGCATTTGCATTTTGCACTGGGTCCTGCAAATTATGCAGCCAGTCTCGTCCCTCAAATCTATTGACCTGCCTCTGATTTCATAGCAAGATGGGCTGGATGGCTGAGTGCAAGCTCAGGCTCCCCCGACACTGACAGACACACCACACACACACACACACACACACACGCACACACACACGCACACACAAACAGCACAACTTTCCGTGTTCTGCCCTGAGCCTTCTCTAACACCAATGGATTGCCTTCGCCTGCACTGAGCTACAGCTCAGAAGGTAGGGGAAATGAAGTGCGTGTGGAGAGGGATTCCTACAAGTGATGGTCATTATTGGGAGCGGGAGCGGTGGGTCAGTGCTCTGGGCTCCAGCTCCCTGGACGTGCACTTCTGACATGTGTTCTGCACACTTCTTAGAGTTCCCAGGATAAGTGAGCCCCTGCTGCTTTAGTCCCACTCCCAATATCCTTACTCCTGCTTCCTGGGACCACCTCCCAAGTAAAGCTCTCGCATCCAAGACCTTGTCTGAGATCCTGCTTCTGGGGAAACTCATGCTGAGACAGTCTTACTAGGAGGTGTTCTATAACCATGTGTTATATGAATAAGTGAGTGCTTAGCTCACTAGGATTATTGACAGGAGTCAATGAGATAAACTGTGGAAACCTCTGGTTCAGAGCCTGGCGCATAGTAGGAGGTCACTAAGTGGTATATGTGTGTGTGTGTGTGCAAACCCAGTCGTGTCTGACTCTTTGTGACCCCATGGACTATAGCCTGCTAGGCTCTTCAGGCCACGGAATTCTCCAGGCAGGAATACTGGAGTGGGTAGCTATTCCCTTCTCCAGGGGATCATCCCAACCCGGGATCGAACCTGCATCTCTTGTGTCTTTTGCCCTGGCAGGCGGATCCTTTACCACTACCACAACTTGGGAAGCTCTGTGTCAGTATAACTTCCTTCTTACCTGTCCAGAGCTTCCTGTTCAGCAGAAATTGATAAGAAACGTAAGAGCAAGAGTGACAGGGATGGGCCACAGACTGGGCAGCTTACAGCATCAGGAAAACGTCCAGTTCTGGAGGCCAGAGGTCTGAAGCAAGGTGCTGGCAGGGCCGTGCTGCTTCTGAAGCTTTTGGGGAGGATCCTTCCCCACCTCTCCGTTTCTGGTGGTTGCTGGCACTCTGGCTTGGCAACTCATCACTGCTCCCTCTGCCTCAGTCTTCCTGTGTGTCTACACCTGGACCTCTGTTTTCTCTTCTTATAAGGATACCAGTCATGGGGGCAGAGCTGTGTTCAGGCACTTAAGTCGTGTCCAACTCTTTGCGACCCCATGGACTGTAGCCACAAGATTCCTCTGTCCTTAGGATTCTCCAGGCAAGAATACTGGAGGGGATTGCCATGCCCTCATCCAGGGGATCTTCCCAACCCAGGGATGGAACCTAGGTCTCCCACATTGCAGGTGGATTCTTTCTCATCTTAGTCACCAGGGAAGCCCAAGAGTACTGGAGTGGGTAGGCTATCCATTCTCCAGGGGATCTTCCCGACCCAGGAATTGAACCAGGGTCTCCTGCATTGTTGGAGAAGGAAATGGCAATCCACTCCAGTATTCTTGTCTGGAGAATCCCATGGACAGAGGAGCCTGGCAGGCTACATTCCATGGGATCGCAAGAGTTGGATATGACTTAGCAACTAAACCACAACCACCACCACGTCCTGCATTGCAGGCAGATTCTTTACCAGCAGAGCTACCAGGGAAGCCTGTCATGGGGTCAGAGCCCACCCTAATCCAATACGACCTTATCTGACCTTAGTTACATCTGCAAAAACATCTACATTTCCAAGGAAAGTCACATTCATAGGTTCCAGGGTTGAGGACTTGACGAATCATTTGATATAGTGATACCCACTAGAGAGGGAGACTGGGATTTTATTTAAAATAAGTGCATAACATTTGGGCCTAGGGGATTTTTTTTTTTTTTCTTGGATTAGCTGGCAGAGACCAGCCAGAGGATAATTTGTAACTCTGGGATCAGTTCAGGCATCCCCTTGAATGGCATTTTCACTTTTATGTCGTTATGAGGAGGCCAGACTTCCTGGGTGGATTACAGCCGTGTTTTGACATGGCTCTTTGGAAGTGGGCTGAGAATTTAACCTCTGATACAGGTCGTAATCCCAACTGGGCTTTTCCCACATAGCTGTTTATAAATAGCCTCAGATGTTAATAATTAATACATGTAAAATATTTATTAAGCACTTAATTTATGCCAAGCTCCCGTGCCAGGCACTAGAAAGACAAGGACAATTTGGGAACAGACCCTGCCCTCAAAGAATGTGGGGGGTGGGCAGGCAATGGTTATAAAAATTCACAAATTCGTGCCAGGAGCATTTGCTGAAAGTTTACTGCATGTAAAGCACGACCTGGCTTCTGATATTTTTGCTCTCTTTGGTCCATATGGGCTGCCAGGGACTGTTTTGAGGCAAAGTACAAACACAAGAGCCACTGCTGAGAATAACTGGTGTGGGCAGTCTGGAAGTTGGGTTCTGGTCTTGACTGTCTTTTTTCTGATCAGGTGACTTTGGATTGATCATGCCCCTCTCGGGGCCTTCTTCTCCTCTTCTGTGAAAATGAGCAAATGAAATGAGATGGTGGTGCAGGGCTTGTCAAATCTTATGTCACCATTTTAGTCAAGAGTCAACCTGGGGACCTCCCTGGTGGTCCAGTGGCTAAGACTTCAAGTTCCCAATGCAGGGGGCCTGGATTCAATTCCTGGTCAGGGAACTAGATCCTACATGCCACAACTAAAGAAATTTCCCATGCCACAACAGAGATCGAGGATCCTGCATGCCAAAACTAAGACCTGGCAAAGCCAAATAAATAAATATTTTTTTAAATGACCAACTCCTAAAAGATGATGCTGTTAAAGTGCTGCACTCAGTATATCAGCAAACGTGGAAAACTCAGCAGGGCCACAGAACTGGAAAAGGTTGATTTTCATTCCAATCTCAAAGAAAGGCAATGTCAAAGAATGCTCAGACTACTGCACAATTGCACTTATTTCACATGCTAGCAAAGTGATGCTCAAAATTCTCGTAGCTAGGCTTCAACAGTACATGAACTGAGAACTTCTAGATGTTCAAGTTGGATTTAGAAAAGACAGAGGAACCAGAGATCAAATTGCCAACATCTGTTGGATCATAGAAAAAGCAAGAGAGTTCCAGAAAACCAACTACTTCTGCTTCTTTGACTACGTTAAAGCGTTTGACTATGTGAATCACAGCAAACTGGAAAATTCTTAAAGAGATGGGAATACCAGACCATCTGACCTGCCTCCTGAGAAATCTGTATGCAGATCAAGAAGCAACAACTAGAAAAGGCCAGGGGACAATGGACTGGTTCCAAATCGGGAAAGGAGTATGTCAAGGCTGTATATTGCCACCCTGCTAATTTAACTTATATGCAGAGTACATGGTACAAAACACCGGGCTGGATGAAGCGCAAGCTGGAATCAAGATTGCCGGGAGAAATATCAATAACCTCAGATATGCAGATGACACCACCCTTATGGCAGAAAGTGAAGAGGAGCTAAAGAGTCTCTTGATGAAAGTGAAAGTGGAGAGTGAAAAAGTTGGCTTAAAGCTCAACACTCAGAAAACGAAGATCATGGTATCCGGTCCCATCACTTCATGGCAAATAGATGGGGAAACAATGGAAACAGTGCCAGACTTTATTTTTTTGGGCTCCCAAATCACTGCAGATAGTGACTGCAGCCATGATATCAAAAGACCCTTGCTCCTTGGAAGGAAAGCTCTGACCAACCTAAACAGCATATTAAAAAGCAGAGACATTACTTTGTCGACAAACGTCTGTCTAGTCAAAGCTATGGTTTTTCCAGTAGTCATGTATGGATGTGAGAGCTGGATCATAAAAAAAGCTGAGTGCTGAAGAATTGATGCTTTTGAACTGTGGTGTTGAAGAAGACTCTTCAGAGTCCTTTGGACAACAAGGAGATCCAACCAGTCCATCCTAAAGGAAATCAGTCCTGAATATTCATTGCAAGGACTGATGTTGAAGCTGAAACTCCAATACTTTGGCCACCTGATATGAAGAACTGACTCCTTGGAAAAGACTCTGATGCTGGGAAAGATTGAAGGTGGGAGGAGAAGGGGATGACAGAGGATGAGATGGTTGGATGGCATCACCGACTCATTGGGCATAAGTTTGAGTAAGCTCTGGGAGATGGTGATGGATAGGGAAGCCTGGCATGCTGCAGTCCACGGGGTCACAAACAGTCAGACACGACTGAGTGGCTGAACAATAACAACAAAAAATGAGTCAATCGGGGCATTTATTAAGAACTTACGGTGTGCCAGGGCAGTACCAAACCCTTGCCACGTAATATTTCATTTACTTTCACAACAACCTCATGTAGTGTGGATTTTAATTATTCCCATTTTAGAGGCTAAGAAACCAAGGGGGGGGGGGTGATTGAGTCCACAGGTCATGGAGGAATGACTGTTAGCACAGGGTTTTCACTCGGGTGGCCTGACCCCAGTGCCGAGCCCTTGTCAAACGCCCTGGACGATCTTCTAGTGCAGCGTGGCCTTCTGGGATTTTCTGGCGCCGGAAGTCTTTTCAAGGGAGCAGCACCCCACCAGCTGAGTGTAGGGAGGGAAGTCTTTATGAATCTTAAGCCGGTGCAGAAGAACAGCAATTTTTTGCCACTTTCCTGATCATCGCTGCAAGTCAGTCAGCCCGCAGCGTGCACAGAGTCCACCCTCAGTCTGCCCCTCGAGCTTGTTTTTCCTATGGGACACCCCACGTCTCCTTTCTGGTAGGTTTCCTTTCTGTTCTAGTTGCTTGCTCACTCACACCCCAAGTCTGAACTAACTCTTGTAACTGGGGAGTCTCTTATAGGACAGCTTTTAAATTCTCTCATCAGTTTTAGCTTCATTTCATTTATGTATTCTTCTTTAAAGATTTTTTGGATGTGGACCCTTTTTAAACTCTTTATTGAATTAATTTGTTACAAAACTGCTTCTGTTTCACATTTTGTTTTTTTTGGCAGTGAGGCACATGGGATCTTAGTTCCCAGATCAGGGATCAAACCAGCACCCCCTGTGTTGCAAGGCGAAGTCTTAACCACTGGACCACCAGGGAAGTCCCCTCAATTACGTATTCTTATTTTCCTTTATTCTGGTGTCCAGATGGTTCCCATTCGCCCTCCAGACCCACTCTGCATCCTTTCCCATCTGCAGTCTGTCGTAGAGGCTGACCTGTACAGGGGATACCAACATTTGCTCACCCACTGACTTCCAGTTGGGTTTGGCCAATGAGGAGCCACTGTCAACCAGAGGAGAAAGGAGAGGGAAGTTAGCGCATTTGTTCCCTAGTCTCCTCTCTCCTCCTTCCTCCTACCATCCTCACCTGGTTGCCTTGGACAGACTGCTTTTTCACCAAAGGTCACGCTCCAGGAGCCCTTTTAAATATTTCTTGAGATATAATTCACATACCATAAATGTCACCATCTTTAAAAAAGTACCATTTCAGTGGCTTGTAGTGTATTCATAAGGTTGTGCAATGACCACTTCTATTTAATTCCATCATTTTCATCACCCCAAAAAGAAACCTGGAATCCATTAGGAGTCATTCTTTTTTCCTCCCCTCTCTCAACCCTAGGCAGTCACTAATCTATTTGTTGTGTCTGTGGATTTGCCTATTCTGGACATTCCCTATAAATGAAGCCATGTAATAAGTGGCCTTTTTGGTCTGGCTTCTTTCATTTGGCGTAATGCTTCCAAGGTTCCTCCTATAGTAGCATGCATCAGTATGTCACTTCTTTCAACGTTCCCTGTGACACGCACCACATCTCTCTTTCTGTGTTGTAGTAGCTTCTTCCTTTCCCAGCCCTCTGGACCTGGAGCTGATAACAGCTCAGCTTCTGCTAGACCCAGGTTGCTGCACTAATTGGTGGGGTCTCGTATACCCACGCTGTACAAAATTAACCCTGCTCAGAACGTCCCTGGTGGTTCAGTGGTTAAGAATCCAGCTGCCAGTGCAGGGGCCACAGTTTCAATCCCTGGACCAGGAAGACTCCGCTTGCTGCAGGGCAACTAAGCTTGTGCACCGCGATAGCCTGAGAGCCTCGAGTCTGTGCTCTGCAACGAGACGCCACTGCGGTCAGAGGCTCGCAACACTGCAATGAAGAGTAGCCCCTGCTTGCCGAAACTAGAGAAAATCTGCGCGTGGCAATGAAGACCCAGAACAACCAAAAGTTAAATTTAAAAAATCAACCTGCCTTAAACGGTTCTATTTGGAGTATGCCTTTGTCTTCCGGTGGGACTTGACATCCAGGATCCTGGTGCAGTGTTGTATGAATTTCTATAGCGTGACTCCCATTCTTCTTCGTGATGACTTGAGACAGAAATAACTATCTGATGGGTTTGCCGATAACATGGAAATTGGCATTTCCTTACAGCCCTTGCCTGGTACCAAGTCCCTGAGTGATTCAAAGAACCCTTGGGGGTTTTCTATCCTCCAACCGTAGCACTTCTGGAAATACACGCCAGGAGAAGCCTGGCGCTTGGCGGCATTCTGGAAGCGGCTGCACTCACTCGGCTCAAGTGACGATGGACAGAACTCCTAGCGAATGGCCAGACTGAACAGCGGCTGTAACTTCTAAGCTCACATGAAGATACACTTGGGAAATGTGCAAAACTCTAATTTTCAAAAGAGAGTTCTTTGGGAGGAACTTTAGTAGTCGACAGAGAGCCATTTTCTTTTTCTTTTTGTCACCGCTGGTGGCTGGGAACAGACTGTCCAGCCTCTGCTACTCATGAGGAGTCTCTAAAGAGTTTTCAATAAATTTCATTTATTAACAAGGAACTGCTCTACTTAAACAACAAAAAAAAGAATACCGTTTGCAAATAACCTCCTATTACTTAAGGCTTTGATTTTTTTTACTGTGCTTTGGAGGAATTGGCAGGAGCAGCAGGGTGAGACAATGGGCCTGGAGAAGAAGACCGAGAATAGCAAGGCGAGACTACTTAAGCTTGTCACTCGAGGGCTTCTTTTTGGAGCAATCTTTCGTGTGAATGCTCCAAATGCCCCTAGTCCAAGGGCCATTTAAATCTTAATGATAAGACTCAGGAGCAATGCAACTGTTTAGAACAGGAAAATGATTCTGAAAGCCCAGCAAAACAAAGACTCGAATCCCAGTGTTCCTGGTAGCAGAAAATTGAGGTCAGCCTTGCCCAGCTCAAGGAAATTCTATCTTCAAAGATACTGTTTCCTTGTTACCATCACAAGGCAAATGTGAATGGCTTTCTTAACATTTCATCTACATCTTTTGGAGAATGTTTAAAACCTGAGGGGCATAGAACTTTGTCTAGAAGCAAGGAGGATTGCTCTTACTTACATTCCTGGTAGGAGGTTCAACTGGCCCCACTTTCTGGAGGAAGTTTTGGTACTACGTATTAAGTCTCAATGGCACCCCACTCCAGTACTCTTGCCTGGAAAATCCCATGGATGGAGGAGCCTGGTAGGCTGCAGTCCATGGGATGGCAAAGAGTCGGACATGACTGAGCAACTTCACTTTCACTTTTCATTTTCATGAATTGGAGAAGGAAATGGCAACCCACTCCAGTGTTCTTGCCTGGAGAATCCCAGGGACGGGAGCCTGGTGGGCTGCCGTCTATGGGGTCGCACAGAGTTGGACATGACTGAAGCGACTTAGCAGTATTAAGTCTCAAAAAATGGCTAACTAGCATATGAAAAGATGTTCAACATCTAAATGTTAGAAAAATGCAAACCAAAACCGCTGTTCACTGGCAATAGTTCGGTGACAAAAGACGCCCATTTGGATGGCTGGTTTTTGTTTTTTTTTCCTACTTCTCTCTTAATTCGTCCCACCCTCTCCTTCCCCTACTGTTTTCACAAGTTTGTTCTACATTTGTGTCTCTGTTTCTGCCCTGCAAATAGTTTCATCAGTACCATCTTTCTAGATTCTGGATAAATGCATTAATATACAATATTTGTTTTCCTCTCTCTGACTTACTCTGTATGACAGGCTCTAGGTTCATCCATATCGCTAGAACTGACTCAGTTTTGTTCCTGGTTATGGCTGAGGAATATTCGATTGCATGTATGTACAACTTCTTTATCCGATGCAGATGGGCATTTAGGTTGCTTCTGTGTCCTAGCTATTGTAAATAGTGCTGCAGTGAGCATTGGGGTACACGTATCTTTTTGAATTATGGTTTTCTCAGAGTGTGTGCAAAACGTGGGATTAGATGGCCACAATTGAAAGAACAAAAAATGAGTATTGGTGAGGATGTCAGGAGACTGGAACCCTTGTGGTTTGTTTTGTTGGTGAGAATGTAAAATAAATGCAGCCACTATGGAATGCGGTATGAAGGGTCCTCAAAAAATTTAAAAATTATGATCCCACAGTTCCGCTTCTGGGTATTTAACACAAAAGAATTGACAGCAGGACCTTGAAGAGATATATGTACACCCGTGATCATAGTAGCATTGTTGACAGTAGCCAAGAGGCGGAAACAGCCCCTGTGTCTGCTGATGGATGATTGATGATTGCATAAACAAAATGCAATGCATGGAATATTATCCGGCCTTAAAAGGAAGGAAATTTTGATATATGCTGCAGCATGGCTGAAACTTGAGGACACTATGCTCCGTGAGATAAACTAGTCATGAAAGGGCAAACACTGTATGCTTCCACGGATGTGAGGTCTCTAAAGTGGACAAAACCATGAAACACTAAGTTGAAAGAGGGCTGGGGGAAGGGGAAAGAGGAAACAACGTTTGGTGGGCACAGAGTTTTCAGTTTCACAAGATAAAAATGTTCTAGATATTTGTTGCACAACAATGTGAATATACTTTACTGAACTGGATACAAAAATGTTTTGAGATGGTAGAAAAGGCAGAGGAACCAGAGATCAAATTGCCAACATCCGTTGGATCATAGATAAAGCAAGAGAATTCCAGAAAAACATCTACTTCTGCTTTACTGATTACGCCAAAGCTTTTGACTGTGTAGATCACAACAAACTGTGGAAAATTCTTCAAGAGATGGGACTACCAGACCACCTTACCTGCCTCCTGAGAAATCTGTATGCAGGGCAAAGAAGCAACAGTTAGCAGCTGACATGGAATAACAGACTGGTTCCAAATTGGGAAAGGAATACGTCAAGGATGTATATTGTTACTCTGCTTATTTAACTTCTGTAGAGTCCATAGGGTTGCAAAGAGTTGGACAGAGCTGAGAGAGCATGCAAATTAAATGGTATGTGTTTGTAAGTACAAGAAGAAGTAAAATAAAAAGATTTAAAATTCTCAGAAATGTTTCTACCCTTCTCCAAAGAATTCCATTTCTGGAAATGTATCCTGAGAAGCTCCAGGGACTTCTGCACACATAGTTTGTCTGTGTGAGATATGACAGTGAAAAAATAGAAACAACGTAATATCCAGCAATAGGGGATTGGATAAGCAAAGGATTATGTATCACCCAATAGAATATTCTGTAACCAACAAGCATTTTGTCATAAAGAATAGTTAGTGGCACTGGAAAATGATCATGACATATTAAGTTAAAAAGGCATGCTAGAATTCAGAACTAAAGTGTGATTCCCAATGTTACAAGAACCAGGCACATATGCATAGACTAAAGACTGGAAGATCCATATCAAAATATGAACAGGGGTTATCTTTGGGGCATCAGGATTTCACTGGACTTCTATGTATTCCTGTGTGTTTGTCTCTATTCCCTGAGATGGACATGAACCATTTTGTAATCAGATATAGGCAATTTTTGAAAGAGAGAGAGAAAGAGAGAGGAAAAAAAAAAGAGTGAATTCCCCAGAGAATTATGTCACACTCTGGAGCCGAGCTTGGAAGGGTGGAGAAGTGGCTTTCGTTGTTTACTTTATGGACATTTTATACTTTTTCTTTTTACATTATTTGTCTATTTATTTTTGGTTACGCTGGGTCTTCATCGCTGTGTGAGAGCAGGGGCTACCCTGCAGTCGGGGTGCGCAGGCTTCTGATCGGGAGACTTCTCTTGCGGAGCAGGGGCTCTAGGCACGCGGGTGTCAGAAGTTGCATCTCCTGGGCTCTAGAGCACGCGCTCAGTGGTTGTGGTTGCACGGATTTAGTTGCTTGGCAGCACGTGGAATCTCCCTCGAGCAGGATATATTTTTTCTATATAAAAAATGTACACACTTGTTTTACAACCAAAAGAAAGAATAGCGAAGACACAACAGAATGTGGTCCGCATCCTCTTCTTTTCCATTCCAGACCCTCCAGATGTCTTTTCAGGGTCACGACTTAGGAGAGAGTAAATATAAAAAGCAACTGCCAACAGTGCAGGCTTAGACAGTCCCGTTCTGTAAGTGCCAGGGAGTGCGTTGGTGCCTCCCACACACAGAGGCATGCAAGTGAGGTGGGCAGGGATTGGGCGATGGCGCCTTCCCGAGGGAGTGGAGGACCAGAGGGAAGGACCTCACCCCATTTCCCTGCCGCCAGTGAACTAAACTGGACGTCTCTGATGGCAGAGCATTCCCAGTGAGAGCAATCTCCTACAGTTGGGTGCAAGCTGTCCATTTCCAGGATCTAGATTTTGTACAGTGGCAAAACTCTCAGGGTGACACTTCTGTTTTGTCTAAGGAGGCGTTTGGGGCTTGGAGTGTTGCTCAAATGTTCAGAGAAGCCTTTTGTATTTACTCACAACAACTGCATGGTCAGAACACTTAGGAAGCCATTCAGCACCCGGACACGGAGTCAGCCCTCGTTCTACCTGTAAAGGAGGAAACCACTGCGAGCCTGTGGAGCCTGTGGACGATGCTGCAGGAATGTCAGGCTCTGGCAACATTTGCTGGGATCATTTTCAGGGAAATCTGAGGCAGGGAGGGGTCTGTTTCGACTTGTCTAGGGATTTAATTTGCTTTTTAAGGTTGCTTCTGTATTTTTCTAAATGGTTCTTCATTCTTAGGGCAAATTTGGTTCCTTTCATTTTGGTTTCCACTTACAATTATGATATAACTATGTTTCTCATGTTAATACAAAGTCTTCAAAAATCCCCCAAATGGTATAAAATATCCCATCTTCTGACTGTGCCATAAATTACTCTTTGGTTGCCATTGGGATTTTTGGCAATTTTGTTAATATCAATACTACTGCAGCTAATAATTTTGTGCCATTCAGGTTTGTTTGCACTTCAGATTATTTCCTTAGGACTGATTCCAAAAGTGAAACCACTAGGTCAAAGGCATGCACATTTTCAGAATTTTTTTTTTTTTTTTGGTCAAATTTTATTTCATGTTGTTTGTATATTTCTTCTTTTCTTTTTTCAAGATGAAAATGTTTTTTTCCATAATTATAAAAGATATACCCACTCAATGTAAATGATTTAGGTAAAAAAAGATATAAAGAAATGAAAATTACCAGGCAAATTCATCACCAATAACTGTTAATGTTCCTTCCAGAGCTTTCCTTATGTGCATACGTATAAAAAATATGTAATAACTCTCCATGTTCATCTTTAATTTATTCTTCCTTAACATAGCATGACGGAGAAGGCACTGTCACCCCACTCCAGTCCTCTTGCCTGGAAAATCCCATGGATGGAGGAGCCTGGTGCTGCAGTCCCTGGGGTCGCTGCGAGTTGGACACGACTGAGCGGCTTCGCTTTCACTGTTCACTTTCATCATTGGAGAAGGAAATGGCAACCCACTCCAGTGTTCTTGCCTGGAGAATCCTAGGGACTGGGGAGCCTGGTGGGCTGCCGTCTATGGGGTCGCACAGAGTCGGACACGACTGAAGTGACTTAGCAGCAACATAGCATGAACATCTTTCTAATAATTTAGGCAAGGACTATATAATTTTTTGGCTGCAGTGTGCTGCTGTATGGAGATACACTTTATGAAACTGAGTTTAGACATTTTTTAGGCTTGGACTCCTATTACCAAAACACTTTCCAAATGGCTTATACCAATAATATCCACTCCCGCTCTCAGTGGACAATCCGTCTCATGACCAGTGAAAGCCATTTACAATGTCCTACTTTTTTTTTTTTTTTTAACTGAGCCATTTCTAGCCAGAAGTAGTGCCAAGAGTTCTGATGGATATGTGTGGTGGTTTGGGTTATTTTCTGAGAAAGAATGGAAAAGAATCTCTGTGACTTACCTACCACGGCAGCTGCTGGCTTCCTGAAGAGTGGGCTGAGACAGTGTTGAAGACGGGGGCAGCTGAGAGGACCCTGCTGAGTTGCTCAGTCATGTCTGACTCTTTGCGACCCCATGGACTGTAGCCCACCCAGCTCCCCTGTCCGTGGGACTTCACAGGCAAGGATACGGGAGTGGGGTGCCATTTCCTTCTCCAGGGCATCTTTCCGACCCAGGAATCGAGCCTGCATGGCTTCCATCTCCTGCACTGGCAGGTGGATTCTTTACCACTGAGCCACCTTGGAAGCCCCAGCTTTCTGTAAATATAATTAGGTATTTGTAAAACCTCTGGTCAAGTCTCTGAATTCAGATGGGAAGTTTATTTACTGTAATGTAAAGTATCTTAGGGGAACACTGTATACAGATATTAGCAATTAACTCAATCTAAGAATCACAATTTTTGCAGTTAATAGAGCACCACTCTAACACTCTAATTGCGAATTCTGCCCAAAAGGCCAATATGGCAGGAAGCAGGAAGTCTCTTAATGAGGCAGGACTTCCAGCAGAGACTAAACACTGAGATGGTAAGGGTCAGACAGGGAGACCCATGCATCTGAGCTGCGTCACCGAAGCTAGGGCTTTGCCACACACCGTGGCAGGGAGAGCCTCCCCGGCTCTGCACATGAGAACAGCGGGCTCACACCCCCACAGCGCCCATTCCCTGGGCTGGAGGGGCCTCTGATAACCTGCTCCTGCTGGCCCTTGGGGCCAGGGGTAAGTCGCCCCCCGAACTGCAACCTCTGTGCCTGTAACCCAGGTACACGGGGCTGTCCCGGAAGAGGAGCTCGGGACGCAGTGGGAGCAATGTGGGTGGGGCTCGGGAGCTCTGGAGGAGTTTTCCCTTGATCCCGCTTGAAGGCTGGGGCTGGTCTGTGAACTCTGTTGATCCGACTCCCTTTCTAAGTTGTGTGCACCGCAGCACACCTTCTCCTGCAGACAGAGCGCTGTGTGCCTTGGTTGCTTCTTAATCCTCTCCGTTAAGGTCCTGGAGGCAACATGGGGAGCTAGAAGCATCAGCAGATCATGGTTTTCTCTTATACGCCTGTGATATTTCCTTTCTGTATTCTCTTTTGTGGGAAAACAGATAGCAACCAGGGAAACAAAGTCCTGCAGACCCGTAGCTGACGGCCGGGGTGCCGAAAGAGGGGGTTGGTTGGCTAAACCATTGACTCTTGCTCTGATTCATGATCTCAGACCTCTCCCTGCCTCTGTCTCTCTCACACACACCACCATGTCTCTCCTTCCCCAGTACTTCTCTTATAGAACCCGTTTCAGAGCTCTTCTCCCCTGGTGGGAGGGGAGTGTCTCGGGCCTGGGGCTTCTCTGCCTCCTGACAGCTCCCAATGCGCTGGTATTCTCCCCTCAAGCCTGGAAACCTGGAGAGACATTTTTGTCTTATCATCTCTGGATCTAGAGCATGCTAGTCCAGGGCCTGCCACCTGGAAGGTATGTCCTGGGTGTTTGGTGAATGGCAGAGTGTCACAGAGCATCAGGCTTTTGTGAGCAGCTGGCCCCTTTCTGCACCCCAACCTGTACCCGGGATTCTTTAAGCCTTCTCAATGCCCTGAAACTGCAAGCAAGGAACACAGTAGATGGCTCCCCCTGTGGTTAGTCCCTCCAGGGGCTTCTAGGTGATCAGCACAGCATACTGAGGGACTGTCAAGAAGCAAATCTAATAAAGAAACGCAAATCTTTTTAACCATAGAGACCCAGGGCATGAAATGTCTGTGCCCTCAAAGGGGCTTCACTTCCCAGAAATAATGCGAAAATAACCAGGATAAGCATTCAATTTTGTAAAACTGTTCTTATCAGCTGTTCCTCCCTTGCAGCTGGGCTGGAGGCAGTGCAAGGAATGCCACTCTCTGACTATACTCGCTCGTTTCCAGCTTTGCTGTCATAAATGTCTGAGTCTCACCGATCATTGGTTGGCTCAGGGGACAGAACGTGAGGAATAGTTTTCTTCCTCCCAAAGTTAGGAGCGGAAAGCTCAGAAGCACCAGTGCAACAAGCACAGGTTCTGAGACACTCCCAGAGGGCATCCATTGTCCTGGAAGAGCAAAAGGCTTCGTAGGGGCTGTGGCGTCTGAGTGGAATCTGGAAGGATTAATAATAGAGTTGCAAGGTGAATTGATGGGGCTTCCCGGGGGCGCTAGTGGGAAAGAACAGGGCTGCCACGGCAGGAGATGTAAGAGACGTGGGTTCGATCTCTGTGTTGGGATCCCCTGGAGTAGGAAATGGCAACCTACTCCAGTATTCTTGCCTAGAAAACCCCATGGACAGAGGAGCCTGGCGGGCTGCAGTCCGTGGGGTCGCACAGAGGTGGACACAACTTAGTGACTGGACAACCACAGCCAGAGCAGGTCTGACAGCAACACCAAGCCCTGCATCTGAGGGCTTCTCCAAGAGCTGGCCACTGGGCACGCCCCGGAAGGCCGACGATCTCCTCCAGTTTGGGATGACTTGACGGGGAAGTTGAAGGAGGCAAAGAAGGCAGATTCGTGCTTTAGCCCTTGGCTCCTCCTTCCTGCTCTCCCACCCCCGTGACTCTGTGCTAAATGGTGACCTCTCCGAGTCACGAGCCAGTGCCCCGCTCTGTGGAGGAGGCTCCTGGGGGTTCCCACGGCAGTGGAAGCTCCGAGCTTGGAGGACCCCCGTGCTGGGGGCGGGGCGGCCTCCCACGGAGACCCCAGGGCACATCTGGAGCCCTGGGGAACCCACCACAGGACCCTTTAAAAAAAATAACGGCCTGGCTTCTGAACAAACTCTTTTTGTGGGAATGATTTTTATGTTCCTGAGTATTTGTGAGTTCAATTTTGCACACAATTAATTGTACTTACAAATGCCTCCTTGAGGGCACAATTAGTCACTGGCAACTCATTCAAAAGGTGCCAGAGGCTAATTGTACCCCCAAGTGAGAAGTTTCAGGTGTAATTAATTATTCTTTAATTATTAAATTTATTATTCGGCGGTCGGAGGCACAGAGTTGTGCTCGGGTGAACTTGCTGGCGCAGGGATGGCTGGAACCAAGGGGTCCATGCCACCCTCTGTGCAGACCTCTGCCAAGGCGCTGTGGGAAAGAGAGGCCGGGCTTCTCGGCTGCCCGGCTCAGCGTGGGAAATTCCTCCAGGGACAGTCAAGAGCCCGCTGTGCTGGGCAGACAGCAGGAGCGCTGGCCCAGAAAGCTGGTGGCCTCGGGCCCCCTTGGTCAGGCAGAGGGAAGGGCTGGGGTCTGAAGTTGTCCAAGTCGCCCCTGGAGCCAAATGATGGGGCAGATGACGACTCCTCTGTGAGCCTCACGTGCAGGGCAGGCAGACAGTGCCGACCCACATGTCCTGCTGTGCTGAGGAAGGCTCTGGGACCACATGAAATGAGGTCAGCTTGGCAGCTTCCCTGAGGGGCAGCCGGGCAGTGGGGGTGACCCCAGGAAGGTCCTCTGGAGCCTGACTTCAGTTCAGTTCAGTTGCTCGGTTGTATCCAGCTCTTTGCGACCCCATGGACTGCAGCACGCCCGGCCTCTCTATCCATCACCAACTCCTGGAGTTCATTCAAACTCATGTCCATTGAGTCGGTGATGCCATCCAGCCATCTCATCCTCTGTCATTCCCTTCTCCTCCTGCCCTCAATCTTTCCCAGCATCAGGGTCTTTTCAAATGAGTCAGCTCTTCGGATCAGGTGGCCAAAGTATTGGAGCTTCAGCTTCAGCATCCAGTCCTTCCAATGAATATTCAGGACTGATTTCCTTTAGGATTGACTGATTTGATCTCCTTGTAGTCCAGGGGACTCTCAAGAGTCTTCTCCAACACCACAGTTCAAAAGCATCAATTCTTTAGCGCTCAGCTTTCTTTATAGTCCAACTCTCAACATCCATACATGAAAACTGGGAAAACCATAGCTTTGACTAGACGGACATTTGTCAGCAAAATAATGTCTCTGCTTTTAAATATAATGTCTAGATTGGTCATAGCTTTTCTTCCAAGGAGCAAGTGTCTTTGAATTTCATGGCTGCAGTCACCATCTGCAGTGATTTTGGGCCCACTCCAAAAAAGTTTATCACTGTTTCCATTGTTTCCCCATCTATTTGCCATGAAGTGATGGGACCAGATGCCATGATCTTGGTTTTCCGAATGTTGAGTTTTAAGCCAACTTTTTCACTCTCCACTTTCACTTTCATCAAGAGGCTCTTTAGTTTCTCTTCACTTTTTGCCATAAGGGTGGTGTCATCTGCATATCTGAGGTTATTGATATTTCTCCCAGCAATCTTGATTCCAGCTTGGGCTTCATCCAGCCCGACATTTCGTATGATGTTATTCTGCATATAAGTTAAATAAGCAGGATGGCAATATGCAGCCTTGATGTACTCCTTTTCCTATTTGGAATCAGTCTGTTGTTCTGTGTCTGGTTTAAACTGTTGCTTCTTCACCTGCACACACATATCTCAGGAGGCAGGTCAAGTGGTCTGGTATTCCCATCTCTTTAAGAATTTTCTACAGTTTGTTGTGATCTACACAGTCAAAAGTTTTGGTGTAGTCAAAATCTTGACTTACCAGTTGTGAAACCCAGATATAAACATCTCCATGAGTCTCACTTTTCTCATCTGTAAAATGGGAATTTATAATAACAACCTACTTCTTGGGGTTGGGAGGACTGAGTCAGTTAGTGTATGCAGAGCATTTTGGACAGTGTCCCTCTGAATATAAATTGGTGCAGGCACTGTGGAAAATACGGAGGTTTCTCAAAAAACCAAAAATAGAGTTGCTCTACGATCCAGCAATCCCATTCCTGGGCATGCACTCAGACAAAGCTATAATTCAAAAAGATACACACCTTTATGTTCACTATTTACATAGTGAGCATCATAGCAGCACTATTTACAAAAGCCAAGACCTGTAAACGACCTAAATGTCCATTGACAGATGAATGGATAGAGAAGATGTGGTACCAGGTGGAATACTACTCAGTCATCAAAAAAGAATGAAACAATGCTGTTTGCAGCAACAAGGACGACCCAGAGATGATCACACTAAGTGAAGAAAGTCAGAAAGAGGAGGAGAAATGCCACACGGTGTCACTCACATGTGGATCTAAACTACAAAACAAGTGAACATCCCTATGAAACAGGAACAGACTAACAGATGCAGAGAACAGACCCAGAGTTGCCAAGGGGGTGGAGGGCTGGGGAGGGAGGGACTGGGAATTTGGGATTAGCAGGTGCCAACTATTATATATAGGATGGATAAACAAGGTCCTGCTGTATAGCACAGGGAACTGTCCTGAATACCCTGTGATAAGCCAAAATGGAAAAAATATGAAAAATAATATATATATGTATAACTGAGTCTCTTTGCTGTACAGCAGAAATTAAACACAACCCTGTTTAAAAAAAATGCCCTTCCATTGAAAACATTATGACTATTTATAATTATTTACATTATAATTATTTGCTATCATTACTATTATTTCTTTTGTTTCCCATGGCTATAAGCCTGTTTCCAAAGGGAAAGCTATTGCACAAATAGTCACCCACGAACTTAGTTTAAAATGTTATGCATGCTACTTCCTGACTCAGGAAGAAAAATCTATCTTTTTGTAGCCAAGACAAGAGGAGCCTCACTAAAACGTTCAAAGTGATTATTTCTGTGTGACGAGATTTGGGGAGGTCATTTTCTTGTCTTTTTCACATTTTTTACTCTTCCTTGTGTGTGTTAAGTCGCTTCAGTCATGTCCTACTCTTCGCGAGCCCATGGACCGTAGCCCGCCAGACTCCTCTGTCCGTAGGATTCTCTTGGCAAGAATACTGGAGTGGGTTGCTGTGCCCGCCTCCAGGGGATCTTCCTTGGTTTTTACTTTTAAAATGTGCAATGTTAAAGCAAAGACAAGGGAATAATGTGTATGTGTATTTGTCTGTATTCTTCTGCAAACCGATCTACATGTCCATACCTCAGGTGTCCTTTAGGCCAGGATCATGCTGTCCAAGTGACATGTCCTAGCCCCTTACTCACTGTGCCCACCTTCCCGTGATGAGTGGTCCTCTCACCCCAGCTTCTGGATGGCACGCACACACCCTTGCCTCCCGGTTTACCCTGGCTTTATTGTCAATGCTTGCGCTATGAGCTGCCGGGGACCAGGGTCTCCTTCTGCACCCACCAGTCACCCCTCCCCACCAAAGCCTCAGCCAAAATCTCGGCCCAGCTGCCCGTGCCCCTGAGAACTGGGAGGGCCTTCGTTTAATTTTCGGTTTCATTAGGACACAGAGTCGGAGGAGTTCCTCCCCAGCGCTGTTTCTCCTCCCCCGCTTCCCAGAGGTAACCGTGGCCGTGAACTTGGTGTGCAGCCTTCCCATTCCGTTTTAGAGATTCTTCTACAGATGTTTGCACCTGTGAACAATTTTCAGTGTTTTGTGTGTTTCGAAACTGTCCATCAGGGCTATCATGCTGCAACATGCTTTTTTCACTCAGCTGTCTGTCTTTGAGCTCTGTCCACAGAGATGCCTGTGGATCCAGGGCTGCCGACGGGCCAGGTGACTGAGGCCCTGGGGCCCTGCAGCCTAAGAGAGCACGAAAGAGCCCAGCAAAGGAGCGAAGGGACTGTCCCCACCGACCGCCTCTACGTTATGTCCGGCATCTCTGGTCTCAGCAGCAGAAGCCAACGCCCAGCTATCAATAGCAGAAAATGATCTTATTGTCAGACTCTCACGCAGCATGAATTATTAAAGGGAGGTTAGAGAATCAGGTTTAAGAAAAGATGTACAATAATGGCAGTTCTAGGAACCTGGGGGGGTGGGCAGGAACTAAGCCTTCATAACCTTGTCATGAAGATGCTGGAATGAAGGTCCTCTAGCTGACCTTTTTTGTCATTTCACTTAAGATGCAAGATCTCTGAGAGAACACTTCACTCAAACTGGCTTAAGCAAAGACCGACTGCATGGCTCACATAGCTAAAAAGTCCACGTTCGGAAGTAGGGCTGGCTTCAGGTATGGCTTGACTCAGGGCCCAAATGTCGCAGCAGGGCTCTGTATCTCTCTTCTCCGTCTTGGGCATCCCCTGTGGCTCTTGGTTGTCCTCCCCTTGTGCCAGCTTAAGAGTTCCCTGGCTCCAGGCTTTCCCTTGTCTCAGCCTTCACAGTGGGGAGGAAAAGCGCCAGCCTCTCTGCCAGCCTTTCAAGAAGAAGACAGCCTGGCCCTGGCCTGGATGAGGTTGTGTGTCCGTTTTGAGTCAGTCCCTGTGGCCGGAGGAATGCAGCGGTCTCACAGGCTAACCCCCGGTCACATGCTTTCCCCAAGGCGTCTCACCTGAAGCTCAGAGACACAGCTCCTCCAAGGGAAGTTGGCTGTCTTGCCCAAAGAAGGGCAAGGAGATGCCCAGTTGTCAAAAAAAAAATTGCCCACTCTACCGAGCAAACATAAATAAGCAAGAGATCTGAATAAAATAAAACAGGGCAGCAGGCTGGCCACCAGAGGACTCACCCAAACCCCTGCTGGGAGCAGGGGGACCCCAGGAAGCAGTGCTGACAGAACGGAAAGAGCAGCTTTTCCCTCACACCCGGGCGCCGTTGCCCGTGGCTCCCGTAAGGTGGTGGGTCAGGCACTGAGGTGCTGGCTCGAGATTCCTTCCGTCTCCCCTCTCTCCGATTACTGTCAAATGATGAACTTCCGCTGGATGCTACATTTTCTCGGGATCATCCCCTCAAATGAATTATATGAATAATAAAGTTTCAATATTTTTCCTTCAGCAATTAATCTTGGTGAGCACGAAACTTCATTTGGTGGCTGGAATCCATCCATCAGAGTGACAAAGGAGCCAGCCAGGCGCAGGATCTGCTGGGGTGATGAAATACGGGCGCTCCTCAAAACTGGGGGGTCCTCCTCAGTGTGAGACGAGTCACATTTGAGGCCCAGCTGTCCCCGGAGATGGCGGAGCCCGCCCGGACTGTAGCGCCTTTCGCTTCCGATTTTATGTGGAAAAGCCTCCGATTGGACTTAAACATTCACAAGCGGTGTTCACGAGAGGAAAAAGACGATCGAAAAAATAGTTCATAAACCCAAACCAGTCGTTATTAGAGTGGCAAAAACACCATGCTTATGCACAGAATAGTTTACGTTAAATTAAAAACCATAACTTATCTCCAAGACACTCCATTTAGTACATCTGAGGTTAAATATGGTTCATAGCAGCTCTTTCAATTAAATTGTTCTTCCTTTGCTCTAGTAAAGTATATTAAACATAATTTCCTGAAAAGTAACAGAGATCATTACTCTGTTTGCAAATTGATACCATGTTATTAAAAATAGGAAATATTTGCAGGGATATTTCAGATCACCGAGAACCTCATATTGGCAGCGAGGATACACCTGAGATCTGGAATTCTGGCTTCCTGATCAAGGAGCGGGGAGGCCGGGGTTGGAGAATGGGACGGGGCCGTGGGAGCATCAGGACGAGGGGGCATCCTGGAGGAGTTTCCCAGAGTGCTGTGTCTTTCCGGTCTGTATCCCAGCGTCCTCAGGGCTGAGAGCTTCAGCCGGTTAAGCTGCAGGCTGATCTGAGTCGGGTAACCGCCTTCGACTTTAAGGGTTGTCATTCCTCTCACATTAATGGACTTTATGGCCTTGGCTGGCCTTTATCTTTGCCCATCCTGCTGGAAAGGCCCGTAACACAAGGAGTAAGGCATCCACCTCTGTCCCCTGAGTCATGTCAGGGATCACCTCAAGTCCATAAAGAAAGCCCCCAAACGGCTTTTCCGAGGTCTGATGTGTCTCAGGGGAGCGCGGCTTGGATGTGACTCTGCCGTCTGGGCCCAGGCTGGACCACCATCCTCCCAGGCCTCAGCAAGGGGAGGATGGGGCGGAATTCACCAATGGCAAAGCCCACACTCAAGGCCTCCATTAGAGGCTGGAGTCTCTGGGAGCCGGGCGGGCCATGAGGTCGAAGCCACCTGCCTGTGGAGGTCAGGTGTGACGTCAGGCCTGCCACAGGGGTGCACCCCCCGCACCCCGAGACTGTGAGGGCTTCAGGAACTGGGGAGCCCTGCTCTGACTGGAGTGTGGACTTAATACCTGTTGCTCTGGCCACAGTCTGGCTGTGAGTGCAGGGAAACAGCATTCCAAGTTCAGCAAGAACACGCGAGAAAGATCACTGTGGGAGCTCCCTGGTGGTCCAGTGGCTAAGACCCCGAGCTCCCCATGCAGGGAGCACGGGTTCCATCCCTGGTCAGGGAACTAGATTCCGCAAGCCACAGCTAAGATCAGGTGCAGCCAAATAAATAAATAAATACTTTTTAAAAAGGAAAGATCATTGTGGGGGTGGGTGTGTGTGTGGCGGGGGGCAGGGATTCTTCAGAACCACCTAACCTACCCTGGGAAATGCCTCTTCCAACCCCTAGTGGCCCTGTCCCTGTTTTCACTCAGAGGCCCAGGGCCCTGAATGCAGGCTAGGAAATGCTGCTGCTGTTCGAGCCGGGGAGGGCAGAGGAAGCCTGGAGTCGTGGTCCCCCTCCTGCCTCATCAAGCACACAGCTTCTGCAGTTCTGTTCTAGGCCCCCCGGGGCCTGAGTCTGACCTGGGCGGCTGGCTTGTGTGCGTGACTAGCACAAGCCTGCAAGAGCTGCGACACCGCTGTTGTGTAAAGTGAACTCGAGAAGGGAAGTTACGGGGCTGCTGGGCAGGCGGGCACACGTGAAAGTGTAAAGGGGCTTCTAAACCTCCCTCCAGCTCGGGCTGCACCTTGACTGCACGCCAAGGCACCATCTCCCCAAACTCTCGCCCATGGCCCACGTCACTCAGCTGAGAACGTGGGCTAATCTGGGGAGTGAACAGGGTCTTACGGGAGCTTTTGTGGGCTGTTCTCTGATTACCCCTGAGGTGCACGACTGTCCTTAACGCCTCCTAGCCATTTCCATTTCTTCTATGAACAGCCTCTTTGCATTCTTTGCCCATTGTTTAAATTGGGCTTTTTTTGTCTTTTCATTATTAAATTGAAACAGTTTTTCATATAATCTGATTATTAACAGTTTTTTTGTGTATGTCACAAATATTTTCTCCCAGTTGAGAATTAAAATTCTCTTTTAATTTAGTTTATGGTTTCTTTCTTCTTTTTTTCTACAGAAATACTCAGTTTTCTCCAGAGAAATAGCCTGTTGAGCATAAGAAGCCAAGACAGAATGCCCACTGCAGCCGTGTTTTTAATAGTGAGATGCTGGAAGAAACCCACACGTCCATCAATAAGGGACTAGTTAAACAAACCACAACACACCCATACTAAGTATTGGGCAACTGAGCTGCAGGAAAAAGACAAACGAGGCCAATACGTGCATGCCGACTTAGAGCATTTTGTAAGCAAGTTGCAGGAAGATGTGTATGGCATGATACCACCTAAATTAATAACATCCCAGCAGATAAAACCCCCCAGCTCCACATTTCTTTATATAATATTTTGTATGCATGTATTCATGAATGAATGAATGAAGTCACTCAGTCGTGTCCGACTCTTTGTGACCCCGTGGACTGTAGCCTACCAAGTTCCTCTGTCCATGGGATTCTCCAGGCAAGAATACTGGAGCGGGTTGCCATTTCCTTCTCCAGGGGATCTTCCCAACCCAGGGATTGAACCCGGGTTTCCCATATTGGAGGCAGACACTTTAACCTCTGAGCCACCGGGGAAGCCATGCATGCATTCATAAATGCATGCATATAGATCTGGAAGGATCCACACGACACAAATGCCAGCAGTTGCTCTGGGGAGGAGGGTTTGGAGTGATCAGGAGACTTGAATCAACTTTTTTCTATTATTCATTATTATGATATGTATTATTTTGTCCATATTATTTGAATATTTTGTGAAGAGACCATGTTATGGACTGGATATTTATGTCTCCCCAAAATTCGTATGTTGAAACCCAGCACCCAGTGTGATAATGGTATTAGAGGGTGGAGCCTCTGGGAAGTGATTAGGTCCTGAGAGTGGAGCCCTCACGAATGGCATTAGTGCCCTTGAAAGAAGAGCACTCGTTGGGACTTCCCTGGTGGTCTAGGGGCTAGGACTCAGTGCCCCCAGGGCAGGGGGTCTGGGTTCGATCCCTGGTCAGGAAGCTCATCCCACACGCCACAACTAAGGATCCCGCCTGCTTCCGGGAGGACTGACGATCCCGCCTGCTGCGACTCAGAGCCAGTGCAGCCAAATAAATAGACAGAAATCAGCGTAAAGAGGAGAGGAGAGCTGGTCTTCACTCTGCTGCTTTTCTGCCGTGGGAGAATGCAACAAGAAGTTGGCATCTGAGGCTGGGAAGAAGGCTCTCATGGGACTCTGACCAGGTGGGCACCTTGGTATCAGAACGCCAGCCTCCAGATATGTGAGCAGGACATTTCTGTTGTTTATAAGCCACCAGGTCTGTGATACTTTGTTAGGGCCAGAGCTGACTGAGACGGACGATGTTCCTATTTTTCTATGGGTTATTGAAAAAGAGAAGCTGTGAGATCGGGGAGGAGTCTGCACAAGCCTCATTGATCTCTGCCAAATCTGCAGAGACAGCCCAGACCAGGGTGGGGGGAGAGTCTGGATGAGAGGAGGTGGGAAGAGCTAGCACGTGTAGGGTGCCACCGGTGTGTCGGCCCGTGTCTGTCTGTTGTGGGCATTCCCCTCGGAACCCTCCGGGTCAAGTTCAAGTGTTGACCGTGTCCTTTATTCCTGCTGTGACCCTGGGTGGGTCGTGTGACCCCTGGGCCCCTCACCTTCTTTATCTGTAAAATGGGTGCGGCACCACCTGGACTGTCTTCCTGTGCCGGGCAGGGTGCGAGGTGTGAAGCAACCAGGGCAGTCTCGAGGAAGAGCGAGCACTGAGAGGGTGGCCCGAGCAGCAGCTGGATATGCTCTCTGACCGCGCAGGGGCAGGGGAAGCGTTCGAGGACTGCTCTATAAAGAAGCTCGTCTTCAATAAGGTGTCTGTTATTCTTGGGGGGAGGAGGCTGAGCCTTCTCTGGCAAAGGACTGGGGTCTCCCGAGGCTTCCCCACCGGAGGCTTTGAACCTTCGATCTACAGGAGGCCTTGGGACGGCAGGAATGGAGCGGGTGTCTTCCCTGGCATGGCATTTGCACAGGTAAACCCACAGAGGACAACAGGGAAGATTCTGAAAGGAGAGCCTGAGGGTGGGGGGCATTAAGACGAGATGAGCCATCCATTAGGGGTGCATCCGCCTCTCTGGGACCATCTCTGAGGCGATTCATCAGTGTCAAGGCCGATGAAAAAGACCTGCAAAGATCAATTCCTTTGTGCAAGATAAATAGTTTAAAATAATTGTATATATGTAAGGCGGTTGCCTTCTCATAATTGAAGAGAACAGAGGGAGGCAAGAATGTTCCAGGGAGAATGTTTCTGCTCCGCAGCGTGGAGTCTGCAGCATCAGGCAGACCGGTTAACAGTTGGCAAAAAGCCAGGAAGCTTAATCAATCTCCAAAGTTTATTATGAATAACCCCCGCAGCTAATGGATCATTCTTAGCAAGAGCATCATCCTGGTTATTTCCTCATTTTTATAAATTGATCTATAACTTTGAAGCCTGGTCCTAGAGAGAGCGGCAAGGGACGTTAGAAACCAGCAAACCCAGCAGAATTCTTTTATTTCCACAAAGATCAAGTGAGACTGTTTTTATGGAACTGGGAGCAAGATTCCACCGGCTCAGACTTCACTTTCCTGGCCCCACAGTGGCCCCTGAGGCACCTCCTTAAAACCCAAGGGCTGTGGTTATATACAGAGACTACTGGGCTCTCCAGACTCTCCTATTTTTCAGATGAGGAAACTGAGGCCCAGAGAAAGGAAGTGACTTAACCACAATCTCAGGCCACGTACTTGTGGACGTGGTTGGTTAGTCACGCAGCAGCCATTGCGCAGGTCCCTTTTGCTAACTTGATGAGCCCTTCTCCCTTTACAGGGGTTAAAAATGGTGAATTACTCACTTTTCCAATCTCTCCTCCAGCTAGAATATTGGTATTGACTCAATTCTGGGAAGGGTCTACCTCCCTGACAAGAAGAAGCAAGCAAGAGAAATTGTCTTTCTTCTCGACTTCTGGTGTGGTTGTAGTGAGGATGTAATGACCGGAGCTGCAGCAGCTATCTTGTAACCATGAAGATACAGAGAAACAAAGCTTGAGGATGACTGTTGTGTTAGCTGGGATCCAGCCAGGAAACATGAGTCACTCTAAGTGATTAAAAGAGAGGAAACCAATGTAGGGATAGCTTATACAGATGATGCAAGAGCTGCTGCACAGCGAACCGGGGGGCCCACACCCCTACCTACCCTGCTCTAGAAGTTAGCAATCATAGAACACTGTTCACACTCCTGGGGCCTGGAAGGATAGGGGAGGAAAGACTCTTGTTACGAGAGCCCAGAAGTAATCTCGAATCACTGCAAGAACTTCTTGGAAGGAGCTGGGGGAGGGGAGGAGGAGAGGGAAATTGTTTGGTCAGAGCTTAAGCTGCATAGAGCCTCAACCAGTCAGGGGTGCCCTGGGACACACACACACACACAGATGCCCGACCTCCTCCCTCCATCTGCCCTCCAGTCCTCTATTAGTGCTTCCTGGGGCGCAAGCCGCCCCAGGAGCCCGGGCTCTGGGGGTCCCCGAGATGCAAGCAGAGCAGGGATTGGGAGTGACCCCATTACCACACTGAAGATGACGGGGCGCAAGACGGAAAGCCCTCACGCCTACAACAGCCTCACTGAGCCACGCGCCAGTGTGCCCTTCTCCTTGTCCTGGGGAGAAGAGAGATCTGACTTCTTCAAGTCACTGGGACTTGGGGCAGATCTGATTCATGCGGCTGAAGCAGCCTTTCTGTTGTCGCTGAATTGGAGCCAGACCCCGTGTCTTCCAACCCACAGGCCTGAGACCAGCCTCCACCCTCCGAAGACCACAGCAGATGCCTGCTCCTGCTCCTCAAAAAGTGGGTGACGGGGCAGAACAGAAAGCAGGAGTGGCAGGGTGGAGCCCTGGTCTAGACCACAGGCCCCTGTGCTCTGAAGAGCTCGCAGCAGGGAGGAAGGGGAAGGGGAAGGGAGCTTGGCGCCCCACGAAGAGCAAGAACCACTGGTGGGAGGGGCCCCAGGGCTGAAACTCAGGCTTTTCTCAGGGCCAGGATGTGAATACGGAAAGGATGTCAGCTGGATGGGTGGCCTGGGCCAGTCGCTTTCATTCTTTGTTGAGACTCAGTATCAAATGTGACTTTTTGTGGAAACTCAAGTGGGGGTGGGAGCCCCAAGTCCCCCTCTCCATCCTACACCACAGCCCTGCTGGCCTTCCCGGCGTTCCGTGGACAGTTTGAAAACAACTGATTTAGTCTGCCCAGGTCCACGCACAGCCGAGGACACCTGGGCGTTGCTTCCCCCTCGGCTGGCTGCAATGAGAGCTACCCTACTCAGCCCCCAGCAGCCTGCGTAGCAGGGCACTGGTTTATTGATAAAATTGATTCCCTGGTGGCTCAGTGGCAAAGAATCCGCCTGCCAATGCAGGAGAATGTTTGATACCTGGGTCAGGAAGATCCTCTGGAGAAGGCAATGGCAACCCGCTCCAGTATTCTTGCCTGGAAAATTTCCATGGACAGAGGAGCCTGGCGGGCTAAAGCCCACGGGGTTGCAAGAGCTGGACACGACTGAACACTCGCGCGCCTGATAAAACTGAGGGAGTCGGGACAGAGCGGGTCTCGGGGCGTCGGGTCAGGGCATCCTCAGGTTGCCACCAGGCCTCTCTTCCTTTCCTCCCCACAGCCTGCCTGCAGCGTGGCGGCTCCATCAAATCTTATCGCTTTCTCTCTCAGCGTGGCTGCGATGATCACTATGTTGGCCTCTCCAGCTTAGTTCAAGGACAAAATTCCAAATGCCTCATTTTTTTTTTTTTTGCTGTGCTGAGTCTCCCTTGCAGTGAGTTGCCCCACAGCATGTGGAATCTTAGTTCCCTGACCAGGGATGGAACCTATGTCCCCTGCATTGGAAGACAGATTCTTAACCACTGGACCACCAGGGAAGTTCTCCAAATGTCTCTCTTTTTTTTTCAGTTTCAGGATGGAGACTCTTGGGGACACTCTTTGACCCTATGCCCATGGTTGGGACCTCTCACAGCATCAGGGGACTGGGTCTGATGGCTCAGCCTTAACCACAGACTCAGTTATGGGCCTGGGGCAAGGGTTGACACCAGAACATTTGCAGGCAGGCCAGTGCTGAGCCCTGGGAAAGCCTGAAGAATGGGACAGTCCCCCTCACATCTACACCTGTTCTACAGTCAGAGTTGGAGGAAGAGGGGCCTGATCGGGCCCCCACTGGACCACGGGCTGGCCTGCGATCTTGGCAGCCCCAGAATCTCTCTGGCTCTTGGTGTCCCCAGCTATGGAACAAGGAGACCACTTCCCATCAGGAGACTTCCTGTGGCCATCAAGCAAGATAAGAAGTTAAGAAATGCTTCGTAATGAAAGCGACAAGGAACAGACGTCTACCGAGATCAGTTGGGTTTGGGAATGGAGCCTCTGACCCCACTTTCACGACCTCGCTGGACTCGCTGTGGTTCCTCCCAGAGCTTGGGAGGGGGACGAATACCCAGCTCAGCCCTCCCCCTCCAGGTGAGGCCCTGACCCAGGGCCCCAGCTGACAGGCCTCCTGGAAGCAACTCTTCCCTGGGACTTGAGAATCTTTATTTCTAAGGGCTGTGATTCTTATTTGGTTAAATAACACATTTAAAAAAATTGTTTGTGATTCCATACTGAAGCTTCCCATATGGTTAATTGGAAGTGTTCTCACCAATATTGCAGGCTGTAAAAACTAATGAGGTAAATGGAAAATTTATCAAGTGCCACAGTTAGAAATTAACTTATTGCTTGATGCCACGCTCATGACTAATGAAGTTAGAGGGAGCTCTTCATGGTGAGAACAGAGCCCTTGCTGTCAGGGAAAACCCTTCCGTTTGCCCCTTTCTACCTCTCTCCCCACTTCTCCTACCTCACATATATCAGATGAGTACAGCAAAAGACCAGACTAAGTCTACATCACTTGAACACGGCGTCGGCATTGGATTATGTATTATATCACCGATAACAATAACTTGTGCTCAGTACTTTGCACACCTTACCTTGTGTGCTTCTCACTCAGGGCTGTGAGGGAGGCACTATGATTGTGTACAATTCACAGATGAGAAAACGGAGGCTCAGAGACATGAAGTCGCAGTGGACTAGGTGGTGAAGCTGCACATCAAACCTGATGCCAACATCCATGTGCATTTCACTCCGTGATTCACTCATTCATTCATTCAATCAAAATGACGTAGAGGCACGGAATGCGTGCCGAGGGCCAGGCACCAGGTGTTCCTGGAGGTGCTAGGCTGGAGTAGGGCAGGGATGAAGCGCCTGGACGCTAGTCTGGGTCCCTCTGCCACTTGCTGGCTGTGGGAAGGCACTGGACCTTCCAGGCTGCTGGCTCTCCAGATTTACTCCATCCTTCTGCACTCAGCTCTGTGCCCTGGGAGCCCACACCCACGGGCTCCTTTGGTCTCTGGCTTCTGATGGATCCTGCTTACGAGAGCTACTGACCAGCGAGGACGTGGGAGGAGGGTGGGGGAGGGGAGTTTCTACGGTGGGGGTGAGCGGTGTTTCTTCAGCTCCCCCCTTGCTGGTTGCTGGTGGTTGGTGCCACATCTTCCCACACCTCCTTCCTCTTAGATTGTACCTCCCTTCCAGAGGCTTCCTGCATACACGTGCTCTCCGTGGATCCCTGTGGCCCTTACCCCTCACTCCCCCAGGCCCGGGGGTCAGGGGTCCTGGCTGCCCCTGGCCAGAAAGATGGTTTCCTTCAGTCTTGCCTCCACTTTGTGAAATTGCCCCTTTAATAAACTCCCCTGTAATGATTTATTTTTTTTTTAGGCCTTGGCATTCAGCTTGTGGGATCTTAGTCCCCTGACCAGGGATTGAACCCTCACCTTCTGCAGTGAAAGCACGGAGTCCTAACCACTAGACCGGCAGGGAATTACTCCTTGAAGTGACCACTTTGCATGGCATCTCTTCCCAGCTGAGGTGTGACACAATGATTTTGCTCAAGTTATTGACCTGAGTCTCAGCTTCCTCACCTGTCAACTGGGTTAATAAATTACCAAAACTAATTTGTGAGAAATGATTGGTACAATGCTCAGGAGATAATAACTACTCAATAGATGCTTTTCTTATTGTTGAGACAGGATCCTGCCTTTCAGGACACACTGCGCCGACTATCACACTTGAGCTTCCCATGGAATCCATGGAGATGTTTGTTAAATGTGTGCAGAGTCTGGCCGCAGCCCGTGGGCCCAGGAGGAGCCCTGCAGGTGACTGGCAAGACCATGTGGATGGACTGTGACTGCACAGTGGGAGGGAAGGAGCGCCCAGGAAGGGTGCATGGGTGGGGTCTTCTTTGGAGTGCAGGTGGGTCTGGGAAGGCTTTCTGGAGGAGTCACACAGACCTGAGACCTCCACAGAAGCTTGTGGAGCAGGGCTGCTCGATGCCCAGGACACGGCCAGAGGTGACAGGCAGGGGTGGCACGAGGTGGTCAGAGACAGAGCTGTGGTCGGCTGTCTACTGGAGCTCAGATGTCATCTCTCGGTGAGCGGAGTCCCTGCACGGGTTTTCTCTAGAGAAGTGGTTCAGTGAGGGGAGACCAGGAAAGTGCCTCTCTGAGGGGACATCACCCACCTTATTAAAAACAGCAGACTCCTGGGACCTCCCTGGTGGTCCGGTGGCTAAGACGCTGCAATCCCAGTGCAGGCGCCCTGCGAGTGATCCCTGGTCAGGGAGCTAGATCCCACATGCCTCAGCTAAGAGTTTGCATGCCTCAAATGAAGATCCTGCATGCTGCATCTAAGACCCAGGGCAGCCAAAGAAGTAAATAAATATTTTTAAAAATTGGCAGACTCCTGATGATAGTGGGTGGCAGGGAGGGATCTGAGCTTTCCCCAGAATTGAGGCGATTCTGACCGACGTTAGAATTCCATGTCCCCAGCGCATCCCCACGTGCTTCCTGCGCCCGACTCCACTGGAGATCTGCTTCCCCCTCCTTCCTTTCCTTCTCTGCAGCTCATCCCCTCCTCCCACCTTCCCTTCCTCCTCCTGCGCTGGCCTTCTTCATTCCACCTGCTGCTGTGGCCCCAGCCTTCAGGGCCCTGCGAAGGACCGCCTGCATCTAGGACCGTCTAAATGCCACTAACACCTTCTCCTCTCAAACCGCCCACTGAGTCCTTTCTCTGACCTTGGCTCTGACCCTGAGGAAGCACGCATGCATGGCTGATGACCAGAGTCACCGCACTAAGGGTCCAACCAGCCAGATCCCTTCCCAGCTCTCCGCTCCTGTCTGTGCCTGTCTTGAGCTCGTGGTAGCAGGCATGAGAGGCAGACTTGCAGGCCTGGGAGAGGCCACCTCCCCTGCCAGGTCCCAGAGCAGAGGCTGCGTCTGTGTCCTCAGATGTCCAGGCACAGTGTCTGGCTCGCCTGGGGTTTCTTCCGTGTTCATTGAGTCAATGAAACCAGATGGAGTGATCATTTACAATTCAGTGTGGACGTACTGAATGCATCCTACCAGCACAGGCTAGGATCTCTATAAAAGAGCATGAGACTTAGTCCCTGACCCAAGAGAGTTAACAGCTTTGTGGCGGAGAGAAAGCAGCCCATCTGGATCCACCATGGCATGCTGGACACCAAGGCTCCCCAGCCCTGCGCATCCCTGAAGCCTCAGTTGTCATCACCTCCTCCCCAGACTGCTGCGGTGCTCAGAACGGGTCTCCGTGCTGTTGGCTCCTCTCCTGCCCAGTCCTGCAGCACAAATGCCCAGATGAGAGTCCTCCTGGATGAAGCAGAGGTCGTAGCACGCCCCCCTCCTCCAAGCTTCATGTTTCCCATTATTTGTGATAAACTGCAAGCTGCCCGCTTACGCTGGCGATCGAGGCCCTTCTTACTTGTCCAGCTTATCTTCCCAGTCCATCCTGCGGCCCTTCCTCAACACAGCCAAACAGGACTGTGCACTGATCTTGGACTTCTAAAGGCCCATCCCTGCCCTCGACGTTTTGCTCAGCATTTCTTCTGTCGGGAGCATCACTGCCCTGTTCTCTCCACCACTCTTTAGGTTCTACTGCAAAACCTACTCCCTCTAGGAAAACTCCTGATGAAACCTACTGGGAAGTACCCCTTCTGCTACTGCTGCTGCTAAGTCGCTTCAGTCGTGTCCGACTCTGTGCGACCCCATAGACGGCAGCCCAACAGGCTCCCCCGTCCCTGGGATTCTCCAGGCAAGAACACTGGAGTGGGTTGCCATTTCCTTCTCCATTGTGTGAAAGCGAAAAGTGAAAGTGAAGTCGCTCACTCGCAACCGACTCCTAGCGACCCCATGGACTGCAGCCTACCAGGCTCCTCCATCCATGGGATTTTCTAGGCAAGAGTACTGGAGTGGCTTGCTATTGCCTTCTCCGGATAGGTTAGGTTAGTACTTCTAATTCCCAAGGAGTTATGAAATGGTCAAAGAGACCAAAAAGTTTGACCGAGAAAGGAGAGTTCGGTCCATACGCTTTGCCCATTTCTGGTCGGTTCTCAAAGGAGACATTGGGTGCCTCTTGGCATTGGCAGGTAGGTATAAACCCCTGACAGGTTTCTGCCATAAGCCGTATGAGATCACCGTGGAACCGCAGAGCAGAGCTCCTCACTTGCTTCGCACAGGGCATGTCATTCATTCGCACAAGCACACCGTAGAGTTAGTAAAGCACAGCAGAAAACGTGTTCGCTAAGAGAACAAAGAACTAGAGCTCCAAGCATCCTTACCTTGTCCTGAAGGATCCCGGACGAGCCCCCAAGATGAAAGGTTGTTGTTGAATTACGACGCCGGGATTCTTGGCCCCCGGAGGAGAAGAATTCAATCCAGGGCCAGAGACGAGGCTTGATTGCTCAGAGCTCTTGTGTAACAAAGTTTTATTAAAGTATAAAGGAGATAGAGAAAGCTTCTGACATAGGCATCAGAAGGGGGCAGAAAGAGTAACATTTTATAGTTCAGTTCAGTTCAGTTGCTCAGTCGTGTCCGACTCTTTGTGACCCCATGGACTGCAGCATGCCAAGCTTCCCTGTCCATCATCAACTCCCGAAGCCTGCTCAAACTCATGCCCATTGAGTCGATGATGCCGTCCAACCATTTCATCCTCTGTCATTCCCTTCTCCTCCTGCCTTCAATCTTTCTCAGCATCAAGGTCTTTTCCAATGAGCCAGTTCTTCATATCAAGTGGCCGAAGGATTGGAGTTTCAGCTTCAACATCAGTCCTTCCAATGAATATTGAGGACTGATTTCCTTTAGGAATGGACTGAGGAATTTTAAAAAAAAAAAAAAAAAAAAATAGCACTGCAAATTGGCTGGCAACAGGAAGTAGATAATCTCTTCTCCATCCAGGGAGGGAACCTGAGTCTCCGGCATGGCCGGCAGATTCTTTACTGTCTCGGCCACCAGGGAAGCCCTAGTACATTGCCAGTAGAGTTTAAATTGACACAATCATTCGGAAATCCAATTTGGCATATGTATCAGAGATTATAGAACTCTCTCCCTAAACCTAGTAAATCTACCTGTAAGAATCTGTATTATGGACATTCCTTACAGAGGAACTTCTGTACTGCAGTATTATTTACATGTTCCCTAGAATCTAGACTTCAAAAGCTCATGGAGAGAGTCATTGGCTCCATATATTACAGCATAGTCACGTGATGAAATATGCACCATTTACAAGCTGTGTTTTCCAGTGGCACGGGAAACTGCTTGTGATATAATATCTGGATAATGTAGACATTTATAAAACTTAAATATTTTATGTCTGTTCAAAGGCTGGAAGGAGACAGATCAGAAGGTGTGGATGGTGATTATTTCTAGTTGGTGGCTTATAGATTATTTAAAATTTCTTCTTTATGTTCTGTGTTTTCCTAACTTTCTGTTTGTATTGCCTTGATGATGGAAGATAAGCTCCTTTCTCTTCAAAAGAAAGTACAGAGCTTTGCATTTCTCTGGAATGCAAAGGAGGAATTCTCCTGCTGTGATTTATAATTTGGGGGGCACTTGTCTTCAATTTATTGTTAGATAATGTACCCTGCAAAGGACATGGAATAGCTTGCTAGCTCACTTTTGCAGCCTCTGAAAGATAAGTTGACATTTGGACGTAGTAGGACATTGTTGAAAAGGATGGGACTGCCTTTGTTTGAAGGCAGCCCTGGTGCCCCGGGGTCCCTGGGTCTCAGGAGGACACGAGGGCAGGGGGCTCGGTGTCCCGGAGGCACCGACGAAGCACAGGTGCTGGGGGAAGGGCCAGCAGCCCTTGGTGGGAACTCAATTCTGGCCGTCCCATCTACTCGTCTGGAAACGGTTCCATCAATTGAGTAGATGATTGCTGGACAAAATCTTTTTGTTTTGTAAGAACTTACTCTTGTTTTTGCTTAACTGTCTATTTTTGTTTCTTGCTGATTTTGGGGGGTCTATTTATAGACTCTGCTCTGGAGAGTAAAGTTTCCTCCCCCTTAAAACCCTCAGACTACATCCCTCTTCCGTTCTTCTTTCACGTTTATAGTTTTGCTCACCTGACGGATCTTAGTTGTGTCACTTCAGAATCTGGTGAAGTTGGAAAGGGAGCATGCACAGGCAACCCTCAATTTATGGTTAAACATTTTAAATAAATTTGCTACAAAGAAAACAAGGGTCCCCATGGACCTGAATGGTTCCCTGCCCTCTGCTCTCCTCCTGGGGCTCCGCTCACGAGAGTCATCACTTCTAGTTGCTGTTCTGGGTCCCAGGAGCAATGAAATCGGTGTCTTTCTTTTGCACATTTTTTGAAACTCTGAAGAAAATGAACCCCTCCTTCCCCGCAAGACCACCGCTCCTTGGCAGTAGACCTTCCAGCTCAGGAATTTACAGAGCCCAAGAAAACACAAAGGTCATTGATTTCTGGATTCGTGGTCCTCCCTGCGGTGGGATAAGCAAGCCCCCCATGAACAGTATGAAAAGGCAAAAAGATATGACACTGAGAGATGAACTCCTCAGGTCGGTAGGTGCCCAATATGCTACTGGAGATCAGTGGAGAAATAACACCAGAAAGAATGAAGAGACGGAGCCAAAGCACAAACAATGCCCAGTTGTGGATGTGACTGGTGACGGAAGTAAAGTCTGATGCTGTAATATACATATTGCATAGGAACCTGGAATGTTAGGTCCATGAATCAAGGCAAATTGGAAGTGGTCAAACAGGAGATGGCAAGAGTGAACATCGACATTTTAGGAATCAGGGAACTAAAATGGACTGGAATGGGAGAATTTAATTCAGATGAGCATGATATCTACTACTGTGGGCAAGAATCCCTTAGAAGAAATGCAGTAGCCATCAAGGTTGACAAAAGACTACAAAATGCAGTATTTGGGTGCAGTCTCAAAAATGACAGAATGATCTCTGTTCATTTTCAAGGTAAACCATTCAATATCACAGTAATCCAAGAACTGAACTGAACTGAACTGATGCCCCAACCACTAATGCCGAAGAAGCTGAAGTTGAATGGTTCTTTGAAGACTTACAAGACCTTCTAGAACTAACACTCCAAAAAGATGTCCTTTTCATTACGGGGACTGGAATGCAAAAGTAGGAAGTCGAGAAATACCTGGAGTAACAGGCAAATTTGGCCTTGAAGTACAAAATGAAGCAGGGCAAAGGCTAACAGTTTTGCCAAGAGAAGGCACTGGTCATAACAAATGCCATCTTCCAACAACACAGGAGAAGACTACACGTGGACATCACCAGATGGTCAACACCGAAATCAGATTGATTATATTCTTTGCAGCCAAAGATGGAGAAGCTCTAAACAGTCAGCAAAAACAAGACCGGGAGCTGACTGTGGCTCAGATCATGAACTCCTTGCCAAATTCAGACTTAAATTGAAGAAAGTAGGGAAAACCACTAGACCATTCAGGTATGACCTAAATCAAATGCCTTATGATTATACAGTGTAAGTGACAAATAGATTCAAGGGATTAGATCTGACAGAGTGTCTGAAGAACTATGGATGGAGGATTGTGACATTGTACTGGAGGCAGTGATCAAGACCATACCCAAGAAAAAGAAATGCAAAAAGGCAAAATGGTTGTCTGAGGAGGCCTTACAAATAGCTAAGAAGAGAAGCTAAAGGCAAAGGAGAAAAGGAAAGATATACCCACGTGAATGCAGAGTTCCAAAGAATAGCAGAGAGAGATAACAAAGCCTTCTTCAGCGATCAATGCAAAGAAATAGAGGAAGACAACAGGATGGGAAAGACTAGAGATCTCTTCAAGGAAGTTAGTGATACCAAGGGAACATTTCATGCAAAGGCGGGCACAATAAAGGACAGAAATGTTAGGGGCCTAACAGAAGCAGAAGATATTAAGAAGAGGTGGCAAGAATACACAGAGGAACTATACAAAAAAGATCTTCATGACCCAGATAACCAGGATGATGTGATCACTCACCTAGAGACAGGCATCCTGGAATGTGAAGTCAAGTGGGCCTTAGGAAGCATCACTAGGAACAAAGCTAGTGGAGGTGATGGAATTCCAGTTGAGCTATTTCAAATCCTGAAAGATGATACTGTGAAAGTGCTGCACTCAGTATGCCAGCAAATTTGGAAAACTCAGCAGTGGCCACAGGACTGGAAAAGGTCAGTTTTCATTCCAATCCCAAAGAAAAGCAATGCCAAATAATGCTCAAACTATGGCACAATTGCAGTCATCTCACACGCTAGTAAAGTAATGCTCAAAATTTTCCAAGCCAGGCTTCAGCCGTACGTGCACCGAGAATTTCCAGATATTCAAGCTGGTTTTAGAAAAGGCAGAGGAACCAGAGATCAAATTGTCAACATCCACTGGATCATCGAAAAAGCAAGAGAGTTCCATAAAAACATCTACTTCTGCTTTATTGACTATGCAAAAGTTTTTGACTATGTGGATCAACAAACTGTGGAGAATTTTTCCAGAGATGGACCAGACCACCTGACCTGCCTCCTGAGAAATCTGTATGCAGGTCAAGAAGCAACAGATAGAACTGTACATGGAAGAACAGACTGGTTCCAAATAGGGAAAAGAGTATGTCAAGGTTGTATATTGTTACCGTGCTTATTTAACTTATATATAGAGTGAGGTGAAGTCACTCAGTCGTGTCCGACTCTTTGCGACCCCGTGGACTGTAACCTACTAGGCTTCTCTGTCCATGGGATTCTCCAGGCAAGAATACTGGAGTGGATTGCCATTTCCTTCTCCAGGGGATCTTCCCGACCCAGGGATCGAACCCGGGTCTCCCGACTAGAGGCAGACGCTTTAACCTCTAAGCCACCAGGGAAGCCCAAGAGGTAGCCGTCAGGAGTGATGGATGAGAGTGCACATCATGAGAAATGTTGGACTGGATGAATAATCGCAAGCTGGAATCAAGATTGCTGGGAGAAATATCAATAACTTCAGATATGCAGATTACACCACCCTTACGGCAGAAAGTGAAGAAGAACTAAAGAGCCTCTTGATGAAAGTGAAAGAAGAGAGTGAAAAAGTTGGCTTAAAGCTCATTCAGAAAACTAAGATCATGGCATCCGGTCCCATCACTTCATGGCAAATAGATGGGGAAACAATGGAAACAGTGACAGACTTTATTTTCTTGGGCTCCAAAATCACTGCAGATGGTGATGGCAGCCATTAAATTAAAAGATGCTTGCTCCTTAGAAGAAAAGTTATGACCAACCTAGACAGCATATTAAAAAACAAAGACATTACTTTGCCCACAAAGGTCCATCTAGTCAAAGCTATGGTTTTCCCAGTAGTCATTATAGATGTAAGAGTTGGACTATAAAGAAAGCTGAGCACCGAAGAATTGATGCTTTTGAACTGTGGTGTTGGAGAAGACTCTTGAGAGTCCCCTGGACTGCAAGGAGATCAAATCAGTCAATCCTAAAGGAAATCAGTCATGAATATTCATTGGAAGGACTGATTCTGAAGTTGAAACTCCAATACTTTGGCCACTTAATGCAAAGAACTGACTCCTTGGAAAAGACCCTGATGCTGGGAAGATTGAGGCAGGAGAAGAGAATGACAGAGGACAAGATGACTGGATGGCATTACCAACTCAATGGATGTGAGTTTGAATAGGCTGTGGGAATTGGTGATGGACAGGGAAGCCTGGCATGCTGCAGTCCATGGGTTCGCAAAGAGTCGGACATGACTGAGCGACTGAACTGAACTGAGCTGAGCCTGCCTTTTCAGGAAGATGGAAGGAAAAGGCAGGCTCTGAGTGTCGAGCTGGCGGCACTTGTGAGATTTCTGCTCTGTCTGTGAGTCAGGTGATAGGAGTCTCTGTTCCTGTCTTTAACCACACCGGGGCAGTCACTCAGGCAGACCATTCCTACCTGCACATATTCATTCATTCCACGAATGTTTGCTGAGCACTTACTTGCTGCCAGGTGCTGCTTGGGCTCTGGGAGGAAGTGGCACATGAAGGTTAACTGCCTTCTAGCCCCATGGAATGGGACACGGGCACAGGCATGGTCTCTCGGGGGTGGGGTCACGCATCACAAACCACACAAGCTATATTTCGGATGCTGGAAGCTCTCCCATGGGATCGTGTGGCCCTCAGGTCAAGGACCCAGGTTGCGAGTTCAGCTCTGGAAGTCAGCTCCTTGGTAAAATGGGGATGATGCCAGTAGCTGTCTAAGGCACACAGCCTGCTCCAAGGTTGGAGAAAGGGGCACAAACCAGTGGAGGCATTTCCATAAGGTCTTTGGCCTTTCCACCCGCCTCCCACCCTCCTCTGAAGACATCTGCCTTCCTGGACGGGATCCATTTGCGTGGGCTACGGGAGGGCTGAGATGGGCCCGGGCTTGGAGCCCTGGCTCAGCGGGAGTGTGGCAGGGGACCTGTCTGGTGAAGGCAGAGCTCAGCCAGCCTGAGACTAGGAGGCAGAGCCAGGAAGAACAGCCAGGCTGCCGAGACTGCCTGTCCCAGCACCTCTGGAAGCCTCTGCATCTAGAGGGGCAGCCACCCAGGGCTCTCACAGCCTCAGGCCTCTCGGTGGAAGGAAGCTCGGAGGCCGTCACCAACCTCAGGCCAGAGAAACAGAAAGGGAAGGAGACAGAGCATCCGTGTCCGCAGTCGCGGCCCGGCAGCGCTCGGAGCCAGGTCTAAGATAAGAATGGGGAGGTCCCTGACTCCCAGATACACAGCCAAGTCCCAGACTCACGCTGGTTCTCGGCAAGGCCCCTTCCACAGTCCCCTCTCTCAGATCCACCCTAGTTTGTTTCTGGAAATATTGTAGCTGTCATAGTCGTTGTTCTAATAAAACACTCATCTGACGACCTATTAGGAAGGCATGCTGTTGACAGGAAATGTGCATTTGCCGTATTTCCCATTATATTGTCTATTTCCTGCCTCATTTTTCTCGGGAGGGCAGGAGTCACGGGAGATAATAGCATATTGACAGAAAGAGAAAGCAAGGGAAAGAGATCGTTGAGACGGGGAATTCAGCTCTAGTTGGTGGCAAAGGTTTCCAGCAGGAAATCTACACTCATTTCCTGTCCGCCTGCTCCAAACACCATCTGCCCCTTCCTCCTTCTCCCCTCAACAAATCATTCTCTGGTCCTGGGAGGCCGCGTCTGGCCCTCTGATGGAGGCCTGGCCTGTTGTTTCTGGGGGCCAAGGTTGGGGGAAGACTCTAAGTGTCTGACCCTTTGCAATTCCAAGGACTGTAACCTGCCAGACTCCTCTGTCCACAGGGTTCTCCAGGCAAGGATACTGGAGTGGGTTGCCATTCCCTCCTTCAGGGCATCTTCCCAACCCAGGGATCAAACCCATATGTCTCCTGCTTTGGTAGGCAGGTTCTTTACCACCCGGGAGCCCAAAGAATCCAGAGGAGGGTGTGAAACAAACTCTCGGTCACCATCAACAGGACTTTGTGACGGCTGGTGGACCATGAAGGCAGAAAGAGCCTTGTTTTCTAGAATCTTCTTGCCCCAAACCTTTTCTCTTTCAGTATCATGTCCATGTCCATGGCAAATAGCATATCCCCAGGGAAGAACCGCTTGCTGCTCGTGCAAACGCCAGTGGCAGGAAATGCAGTGAGGGGCTCTTTCTGGAGCCCCGCCCTGTGCGTGGGGATGGTGCTGGTGTGCCGTTCCTTTCGGGGACCTGCCTTGGTTCCATCACACCCGGCACACACGTTCGAGGCTCTGGCTTGCAGGGTCCTGGATGTTGCCAGCTGTGGGTCGCTGGGATGGAGCGGAATCAGACCTGGCCACGGATTCAGCGTCTTCAGTGGCTGGGACGAGGGATGGAGGGCTTCCATCCCTCTGGACTCTGGCTTCCTCTTGGCCACTCCTGTTCCCACTGCTGCTGACCCAGAAATTCTGGGAATGGGGGGAGAGGGAGAGAAAGGAGTAAATCTATTTTGCCTGGATCTGTCTTGGTTTGAGCACCAAAACCCCTGAGTACCAGAAAACCCAGGAAGGCTGGTGACCTTACAAATGTGAGTGAGTGGTAAAGAATGTTGGGATGCTTTCTACCTCCATGCTCCCAGGCTAGTTCCCAGGGGTGAGGAAACAGGTTTGGGAGGGAAGAGACACAGATACTGATTGACACGTTATGGGGCTTCCCAGGTGGCGTTGTCGGGTCCAGTTGCTCAGTCTTGTCCGACTCTTTATGACCCCATGGACTGCAGTGCGTCAGGCCTCCCTGTCCATCGCCAACTCCTGGAATTTACTCAGACTCATGTCCATTGAATCAGTGATGCCATCCAACCCTCTCATCCTCTGTCATCCCTTTCTCCTTCTACCTTCAATCTTTCCCAGCATCAGGGTCTTCTCTAATGAGTTGGCTGTTTGCATCAGGTGGCCAAAGTATTGGAGCTTCAGCTTCAGCATCAGTCCTGAAGGTGGCTCAGTGGTAAAGAACCCTCCTGCCAATGTAGGAGACACGGGAGATGCGGATTCAATCCCTGGATTGGGAAGACCTCCTGAAGGAGGGCATGGGAACCCACTTCAGTATTCCTGCCTAGAGAATCCCATGGACAGAGGAGCCTGGTGGCTATGGCTGAAGTAACTTTGCTTTGCATAGAAGCTATTTTACACTCTTCAGCAAAAGGGCAGGTTGGCTGGCTCAGGTAACCCAAAGCAGAGGGAGAGGGATCTTGTTTCTTTCAGACAGGGCTGGAAGGGTGGGCATAGATGGCTGCCCACAGCTCTGGGCTTGCATTCCTGTGAGGACAGTGCAGACCCTCCATATCCTCACGGGCCTGGCAAGGCTTCTGGAACCCAGGCTCGCTACCCGACTGCCCAGGCCTGGGTCCCGCATCCGCGGAAGATGTCAGCTCCAGTGGGTGGGGGTTGGGCGGGGTTGGTGAGTCCCCAGGGGTGGCTGGGGTGCTCTTGCTGGAGGTGAGGGTGCTGGGTGGCTCCAGATAACCCGGCTCATGTGTCAGGAACCCTGGCTTCCTTGGCCCCCACCCCAGTCTGCCCTCAGGCTGGGCTCTGTCCCCTCTTGGCGTGCTGTTCCCCCTTGAAGGATTTTCCTGTGCACACTTAATTGTTCCTCCTGCTCTGTGAGCGCGCGAGAGTAGGGTGGATGGGCCTTTCACATCTCTCTCTTCCCAGGAGATTCTCAGCTCTGAATCAGGGGGGTTGTTTGCAGTGGATGCCACGTGTCTTTGTATATTTATGTGTTTATCTGGCTTTTCCTTCCAAAGCTCTACCTTGAAGATTTAAATCTTGCTTTTAGGGAATGTCGCAAGCTGGGGAGCTCTGTGAGGCCGACAGAGAAGGAAATGGAGAGAGGAACACTTTAGGGCGCCTGCTGTCTCCACGGTGCTGGGCTGGGGCTGGGACGCAGGGCCGAGAGGGACGCCCGGCCCCTCTGCCTCGGGACCTGTGGCATGCACGCACGTGAACCCAAGCTGGGGGCCCTGGAGCTTGCGCACCTGTGAGCAGGTGGCCGCACACTGAGGCTTCAGCAGGAGAGTCCGGACCCAAGGCTGAGCTGGAAGCTTCCGGCCCTCCCTGCTGCCTCCCTCCCAGCGGCTCACAGGCTGTGCTTGATGCCCTGGCCAGGCCCTCCACCCTCCCCACCCCGGCACGCTGAGGGCGGAGAAGCTCTGTCTGGTTCACAATTGTATCCCCAGAACTCTGCCTGGTGCCAGGCACATAGTAGGCACTTCTTGTATATGATAATTGCCACTTATGAAGAGCTTTAATTTTGCTGCTACACTCTGTGCTGAGCACTCTACATGCATTATTTGATTTAATATTCACATGAACCCCATAACGTCAGGATTAGAAAAAAGAAAGTGGTTGAATATATAAAACATAAAATTTACCATTTCAACCCTTTAGACAATTCACTGCCATCCATCTCAAAACTCTTTTCACTGTCTTAAATATAGACTCCGTACCTACTAAATATTAATAATAACCCCCATTTCCTGTTCTCCACCCCCCGGCAACCACTATCCTACTTTCTGTCTCTATGAACCTGAGGACTCTGCATACTTCATGGAAGTGGAACCACACAATATTAGTCCTTTTGCATCCAGCTTATTTCACTGAGCATAATGTCCTCAGGGCTCATCCATGGTGTAACATGCTTCAGAATTCCATTCTTTTTTGTGGCTGCATAATATTCTGTTGTAGGAATGCGCTGCATCTTCTTTATCCATCATCTGCTGATGGACCCTTGGGTGCTTCCACTTTGTGGTTATTGTGAAAAAGGATCAGCATTAAATGATTTTTAAAATTTTTTAATGTTTTTGAATGTGAAGTCAAGTGGGCCTTAGAAAGCATCACTACATACAAAGCTAGTGGAGGTGATGGAATTCCAGTTGAGCTTTTTCAAATCCTGAAAGATGATGCTGTGAAAGTGCTGCACTCATTATGCCAGCAAATTTGGAAAACTCAGCAGTGGCCACAGGACTGGAAAAGGTCAGTTTTCATTCCAATCCCAAAGAAAGGCAATCCAAAGAATGCTCAAGCTACCGCACAATTGCACTCATCCCACACGCTAGTAAAGTAATGCTCAAAATTCTCCAAGCCAGGCTTCAGTAATACGTGAACCGTGAACTTCCAGATGTGCAAGCTGGTTTTAGAAAAGGCAGAGGAACCAGAGATCAAATTGCCAACATCTGCTGGATCATGGAAAAAGCAAGAGAGTTCCAGAAAAACATCTATTTCTGCTTCGTTGACTATGCCAAAGCCTTTGACTGTGTGGATCACAATAAACTGTGGAAAATTCTGAAAGAGATGGGACTATCAGACCACTTGACCTGCCTCTTGAGAAACCTATATGAGGTCAGGAAGCAACAGTTAGAACTGGACATGGAACAACAAACTGGTTCCAAATAGGAAAAGGAGTATGTCAAGGCTGTCTATTGTCACTCTGCTTATTTAACTTCTATGCAGAGTACATCATGAGAAATGGTGGGCTGGAAGAAGACAAGCTGGAATCAAGATTGCTGGGAGAAATATCAATCACCTCAGATATGCAGATGACACCACACTTATGGCAGAAAGTGAAGAGGAACTGAGGAGCCTCTTGATGAAAGTGAAAGAGGAGAGTGAGAGAGTTGGCTTAAAGCTCAACATTCAGAAAACTAAGATCATGGCATCTGGTTCCATCACTTCATGGGAAATAGATGGGGAAACAGTGGAAACAGTGTCAGACTTTAATTTTGGGGGCTCCAAAATCACTGCAGATGGTGACAACAGCCATGAAATTAAAAGACGCTTACTCCTTGGAAGGAAAGTTATGACCAACCTAGACAGCATATTCAAAAACAGAGACATTACTTTGCTAACAAAGGTCCGTCTAGTCAAGGGCTATGGTTTTTCCAGTGGTCACGTATGGATGTGAAAGTTGGACTGTGAAGAAAGCTGACTGCTGAAGAATTGATGGTTTTGAACTGTGGGGTTGGAGAAGACTCTTGAGAGTCCCCTGGACTGCAAGGAGATCCAACCAGTTCATTCTAAAGGAGATCAGCCCTGGGATTTCTTTGGAAGGAATGATGCTAAAGCTGAAACTCCAATACTTTGGCCACCTCACGTGAAGAGTTGACTCATTGGAAAAGACTCTGATGCTGGGAGGGATTGGGGTCAGGAGGAGAAGGGGACGACAAAGGATGAGATGGTTGGATGGCATCACCTACTCAACGGACATGAGTTTGAGTGAATTCCGGGAGTTGGTGATAGACAGGGAGGCCTGGCGTGCTGCAATTCACGGGGTCGCAAAGAGTCGGACACAACTGAGCAACTGAACTGAACTGAGAAATTAATTTATTTTAGTTGGAGGCTAATTACTTTACAATATTGTGGTGATTTTTGCCATACATCGATATGAATCAGCCACGGATGTACATGTTAATACATTAAGCAATACAAAAGGAAAATGTAAAAGCAGAGCCTGGGAACCATGTAACTAGATGAGAAAATGGGAAATAGGGAATAAAATGAACTGAAGAACAAAGGATTGAGAACTATTGATACATCCAGCAAAGGAGTTACAACCAGAAGACTAATAATAAAACGTGATAAAAAACAATAAAATATTGTCATTTGCAGCATACTAAGTGAAGAAAGCCAGAAAGAGAAAGACAAATACTCTATGATATCATTTATATGTGGAATCTAAAATATGACACTCTTGAACTTATCTATGAAACAGATTCATAGACATAGAGAATAGATGTGTGGCTGCCAAGAGAGGGCTGGTGGGAGGTGGAGTGGGATTTTGGGGTGAGCAGATGGAGACTACTGCATATAGAATGGATACACAACAAAGTCCCACTGTGTAGCATAGGAAACTATATCCAATGTGCAGTGACAAGCCATAATGGAAAAAAAATGAAAAAGAATGTATGTATATGTATAACTGAACTACTTTGTTGCACAGCAGAAATTAACATGACATTGTAAATCAACTATACTTCAATTAAAAAAAAACAGGCTGAAATGGTATGAACATGCCACTGATGTGTGATTTTTAGGAAGAGCTGATAGAAAAATAAAAACCACATAAATTAAAAAAAAAGGGATTATAGGGCTTCCCTGGTGGTGCAGTGGATAAGAAACCCACCTGCCTATGCAGGGGACACGGGTTCGATCCCTGGTCTGGGAAGATTCCACATGCAGCAGAGCAACTAAGCTCGTGGCCACGACTGCCGAGCCTGTGCTCCAGAGCCTGCGAGCCACAACCACTGAGCCCACGTGCCCAAACCACTGAAGCCCGTGCGCCCTTGAGCCTGTGGTCCTCAAGAAGAGAAGCCACCGCGATGCGAAGCAGGGGCACGGCCTCAAAGAGTCACCCCCGCTCACTGCAACTATCAAAAGTCTGCACGCAGCAACGAAGACCCAGTGCAACCAAAAATAATTAAGTAAAAATTTAAGAAAGGGATAATAAGTCAGCACTAACAGTTAAAATGGTAGCAGGAGGTTTCAAAAGAAAGTGGGATATAATGTCTGGAAACTCTCACCTACTTCTTTCTTCCCAGGTTTTCCTCGTAGATGCCTTAGGCTACCACCCTCAGAATATGGACCAATATTCCCGACTCTGTTTCATGCGTTATGCCTTTTAAACTACAACCACGAATGCACACTCCTCCAAGTTTTTTCCTCCAGAACAGCAAAACTCAGATGGTTGCCCTCACTTGGGGTCAGAGTTTTAAAAATCTTCAGTTTACTATAAAGGACAAAGACATTGAAAGAAAGTAAGTAATTTTCCCAAGTTACCTCAAGTCACAGAACTGGTCAATGCCAAAGCGGGTCTTAACTCTAGGCTATAGGAGGGTGCTGGACCCTATTTCCTGTTCGTTAAATGAGTGATAGGTAACTGCATGAATTAGATCTTCAGAAAGGTAGTAAATTGCATTACTGAGGACCTCACTAGCTGCTGCAACAAACCAACCACTAAATTTCCATTGGCTTAGCAGTGAGACAGAACTTCACTTCTCCTTTATGTCAAGCACAGTGTGGGTGGTCCCCGGTTCCTCCCAGGTCCCTTAGGGTTCTTAGGTGTTGTAATTCCACCATTCCCAGAGGGCCTGCGACTCCTCTGCCTCCAAGCACCCGAAGGAGAGAGAGGTTGTGGAAGAAGCCCAGGTGCTTCTAAAAAAATGTGGCCTGGAGGGGACCCCGGTTCCATTCATATTTCCTTGACGTAAACCCCTCGGGTGGTTATGCCTGAAGCAAGGGGTCTGAGAAATGCTGTCTCCAACCGGGCTGATGTTCCCGGCAACCTCTCTGCCTTCTGAAAGCAGTGGAGAGCAGTGAGGGTGGAGATGAATTTTTTGTTGTTGGATCACATGAATCTGTCGCACAAAATGCTGTAAGATTCGAGTGGGTAATGCGTAAGAAGTGTGAAAAACACTCGAGTGTTCAGGAGGTTAAGGCATGGGGGCGGGGAGCAGACACGTTAATTGGGATGCTGCTCCCTCTCTGATGGTCCATCTCACTTTCCAGCTCCCCCAATGTCATGGGTTATCTGGAAGGTTATTTCACGTACCCGCCTTGCAGAAGCACATTTCCATAGACAGCAGATAAAGATCTCTTAACCTTGTATTTTCCCTCGTATCGTCATAAATAGTTTCTGCAATGCCATTTCAGTGAGCCTGACAGCTTCTACAATGAGATCTGGGTGCAGCAGCGTCTCTTCTTGTTATATATAAGAAAGAGTGACAGCATTCATCGTTTACGGGGACATCGATGAAGTCTGCTCTCAGAGGTTCCCCATCCATCCATTCATAATGCCTTTTATGACTTTAGGCTTTTAAACACGGCACTCCGGTCTATTTTTCAAATGCACTCCCATTATCAGCTCAGGGAGCCATTCTTCAATATTTCATTTTCCTAAGAATATCTAGAATATCTTAATTTTTATGAGGCTTCTCCATGGGGTAAGCTGTCAGGTATGACTTTATTGTGAAAAAGGGGTCGGGGGCCTGCTACCGGATCACCCCTCCTCTGTGATGCCTGAGGACCTGTTTCCCATTTTTTTTTTTCCTTCCTGGAATACTCCCCAAATAAAGATCCTATAAAGAGATGTGGTTCCTGAGCACAGCTGTCCACTCTGAAAGGGGAATCTAGAAAGGTCAGAAAGAGGGCAATTAGGACATAGATTGGGGGACTTTTCTGGTTGTCTACTGGTTAGGACTCTGTGCCTCTACTGCAAGGGGATGGATTTGATCCCTGGTGGCAAACTAAAAGAAAAAAAAAAAAAGGAACACAGATTGGGTCTCATCATGGGTCAGCCCCAACCTTGAGATGTAGTAGTTCTTCAAAGCCCGTGAGTTTGACACCAGAAGAACAGGGCCATCCAAGGCAAAGCAGAGTTCCTGTGCTAACAAGTGTTTGAGGCAATGACATTCCTCTCTGCTCCCCAGGAGACCCAGCTGTGATGAGAGAGCCGTCTGGGCTCCTGAGGAAGGGACCCGTGGACACATCTGGGCTTGCTTTCCCACACCGCTTCCCCAGCGTGGTACCACCACGTCGCCCTTGGCCACAGGGTCCTGGCTTCTTTCTTGCAGGTGAATCTTCTACTCGGGTTGGCAAGATCCGTTTTAGACGTCATCCTAGTGGGTTGGGAACAATGGCCTCTCCATCTGGGATCCCTCAGACAGGCTGGGGGCAGTGGAGACTCTTCCTAAGTGACACAGATAGGAAAAATAATGTTGGATATTGATTTATGGAAGGAAGGAGATGAACAGCCTGAGACCGCCCACAGCCAGTGATCCGGGGCATGTTACAAACATGCCAGACACTCCAAGGATGAGAACGTTTGACCTAATTTAGCAACAACAAATCCGCTTCTGCACACACACTTCTCTAATTACAAATGAGATCCTGGTAGGCTCAGCAAGGGTAAATAAAATTGATTCTCTCCACATAGATTTGGAGATGATAAATGTGTTCAAGAAAGGGCTTCAAAAGCCTGCTTGCTGATTAGGAAAGGCAACATAATTGTGAGAGAGTGACTAATAGATGGAAGGCATCGCGGCAGAATCAGTCTCCTTGCAGAAATGTCACAGGTCTGATCTTTTTGAGATAATTACCATCAGATGTCTGTGTGTTTCATGTCTGCCCTTCAGTTGGTGGGAGCATGGCAAGGATCTCTGAATTGACTCTGCTCTGGGCCATTCTAGCTTGAAGCCTGTTTAAGCCTGTTGTGGAGCTCCTTGGGTTTCTGAGGAGCAATGACTGTACCCCCGTTCATTTGTTCCCTGGTGCCCAGCACTATTCTTGGCCCAGGGGAGGCGTGCTGTGTGGGATATTATATGTAACAAATAGGATAAAGTGTTCAGTTTGACCCACAGGAAGTTGCTGATGTTTAGCTGTTTAAAAAATTTGATAAATAGCAATTTCAAATGTTTCTACTCACTGTGTATTCATGATTTATTATTGCATAATAAACTCCCCCTGTATTTAGCAACTGAGAACAACAACCATTCATTATCTCATAATTTCCATGAGTCAGGGATCCAGGTGCCTCTGCCTCAAGGTCTCCAGCAAGATGTCAGTTAAGCAGTTGCCAAGGGCTGCGGTTTCATCTGAAGGCTTGACTGAGGGTGGGTGGGGATCCAAGGCTCAACTTCGGCATCAGCTACTCACGTAGCTCTCGGTAGGAGCTGAGGGGGTGAGGTCCCAGGGTCTTGCTGGCCAGAGCCTGGGGGTCCCAGGCCCCCTCCAGTTCCCCACTGTGTCAACCTCTCCGTGGGGCTGCCTTGTAACATGGGACCTGGCTTCCCTCGGAGTGAGCAGTGGGAGACAGAGAGCCCAAGGCAGGAGCCACAGTCGCTTTATAACCTAATCTTGGAAGTGACATTTCATCATCCCTGCCACGTTCTATTTGTTAGAAGCAAACTTTCCAGACTAGCGCACACGCAGAGGGAGGGTGCTATAAAAGGGCATGCAAACCAGTAGTGGGAGCACTGGGGCCCGTCTAGGGAGCTTCCTATAACATGTGACACCCCATATAGAGTCTGGCACACAGATCTCAAGAAACGGTGATTAAAGACGATTTAAAGGGAAAGACGAATAGCACAAAAATTGTTTCCATTTGCATCTTTTTTTTTTAAGTAATTTTATTTATTTATTTTTGGCTGTGCCGCGTCTTTGTTGCTCCACGGGCTTTTCTCTGCTGTGGTGACCAGGGGCTACTCTTTGTGGGTGTGTGGGCTTCTCATCGCCGTAGATTCCCTTATTGTGGAGCATAGGCTCTGGGTGCTCGGGGCCCAGCAGTTTTGGCACGTGGGCTTCCAGGCTCCGGAGCACAGGCTCAGTAGCTATGGTGCACAGGGTAAGTTGCTCCGTGGCATGTGGGATCTTCCCGGATCCAGGATTGAACCTGGGTCTCCTGCATGCACAGGCAGATTTTTTACCACTGAGCCACCAGGGAAGCCCCAATCTGCATCTTAATTCAGTTGGTATAAAACTCTTTTCTCTTGAGGAATCATGTGGATAGAATAATCTAGAATAAATGTCCAGCACCAACAGTCCCAGGGAATTCCTTTCCTATGGAATGTCTTTGGCCTGTTCTACCTTACAACTCTGGAATCTCGCTGTGGTCATCAAATTCTGAGCCCCTGGCTTCTGGGATGCTTGAGGAGCCTTGAATTTGGCTGCTTGAGGAGTCTTTCAATGTCTGGAGGCCAAAGCGTGAGTCGTGTGGGATTCAAAGTGCAAGTGAGGACAAGGATGGGGACTTCTAAAGAGACAAACAAGGGCTGATCTTAGAACTAGGGAAGGGGGGTGGGCAGTGCTATCCCTACTCAGAAGCTACAGCTCAGGGACGGCCACCCCCGCCCCCGCCCCCGGGAGATGCTGGAGGATGAGGGGGGAGAGAGAAGCAGACTTATCACCTCTGAGCGCACCTGCTTTGATTCTAGTTTATATCAAGGAGAAGCATCTGGGATGGAGCTGGCTGGAGTAAATGAGTTAGAAAAACTACCATGGTTGATGGGTTGGCACTTTTTAAAGCCACTATTTATTGAACACTAACTGTGCGGCAGGCTCTGTGCCGAGTTCTTTAGAGCAAGCTCTCTTTTATGTTCTCAACAGTGATAGGAAGTGAGAGCTGTTGTTTCCCCTTTGCAGGTAAGGCTCAGAGTAATGAAGTCAACAGCCCAAGGTCACTCACAGACCACAAAGCCAAATTCATCTGAGAAGCTCCTGGGGCAGGGGCGGGGCAGACTTCCCAGGACTCCAGCAGCGGTGTCCAGGAGGAAATCACTGGTGTGTCCCGTGAGTGCCTGGACTGTCCCTCCTGGAGGCATTATCTTCTCTGCTCGCTTAAATTTGAGTTGTCTTGTTGCTGATACCTTCATTTACAACTGATGGCATTCCTACCCAAGTGCACATGCCAGGTAGAGCCAGGTAAAGTGTGGGGGTGTGAGGAGACATGGGAAGTCACAGATCAGGGAAGGAGAGCTGGGCTGGTGACTGGAGGGTCTAGGCTTGAAACGTGACTTCCTCTCCTGCCAACCAGGTGACCTGGGTAGGCTCCTAGCCTTTCTGAGATAGTATTTTCTCATTTTTTTCCTGATGGCTACGATCATACCCATCCTAAAGGCTGATACCAATGGGTTTCATTGCCTGTGTAGACCCCTGTGGATGGAGGCAGCCTCCCAGAGTCTTGGGTTAGGAAGGACTTTTGATCACAGGCTCTGCTGGAAGGCGTTCAGGCCCTGTGTAGCCGTGTCTGCCACAGGTGAGGGAAGGGCGTGAGGGTGTGTATGCTGGGCTTCCATCAGCATCGTTTGAGGACTTCCTGTGAGGTTTAAATGCGATGATGCCTGTGAAAGTTCCTCATACCTAGCTGGTACTCAATACTCCTCTAATATGTTTCTATCGGTTCATTCAGGCACAATCGATGCTCAAGCTGGCATCTCAATTGGAAAATGCTGACTGGCTCATAGTAGATGCTCAGTAAGTATGCCCAGAGCGTTGACAGGATCAGAGGCCCATCCAGCTCTTCCTGAGCCCACACTGACCCCCATCGTGGCTCCCCAGACTCACAGAGCTGGTAGAGGTAACCAACCCAGGACTCTGGGGCTGCCCGAGCAAAGAGACGGAAAAGGCATCAAAACAGCAAAGGTATTAACTCAGTGTATTTACACCCCCAAGTGCTTCGCTGTCATCAGGAGCGGCCCCTTCATGAGATATAAGTAATTTGTGCAGGCTGATCCTGGTTTTCTCATTAATATGCAAATGAGGCATGCCAGTTGTTAGGTTAGAAGAAAGCTGTCATGTTTATTGTGACAGATTTAATGGATGTGTTTGGATTGTGCATTCAATGTGTTTTCAAGAGCATGTCTTATCTTTGTTTAGGCAGTAAATCAAAAATGTAAACAACAATTCATTAGCATCTGTCAGAAGCTCAAAGCCACATTGTTTCATTTGACAATCTTCCCAGAGGTGGAGGGACAAAAATCCTATATCTGACTTACTCAAGATTCGTCAGAAATTGCACTGGCTTTTCCCCTTTTTGCTCAGCAATGTCGAAGCAGTAACTGAAGAATGTCGCCTCAGCTTGTCGGAGAGCTTTGGGGGTCAAGGGCACGCAAGCAGGGGCAGACAGCTCCATCTTGACACCTTGGCACCTTGCAGCGGCCTGGGAAAACTCAGGGCCTCGGGGCACTGTGGAGACCAGGGCGCTGCTGGAAACCAACTCACCTAGAGGCATGTTGCCTCACTCCTCAGGACATCTGCCAGAAGACAGTGGAACATTAGGCAGAAATTCAAAGATTAAAAAATAGAATTCCGAGATCAGAGAAAACGCAGGCAGAGGAGTGGAAAAAGGGTCAGGGGAGAAAATCATTCCAATCTTGCATATAGTTTTAAAATTTGGCCTGAAGATTTAGCTCTGAGCTTCCTGGGGGCCAAAGCAAAAAGAAGGACATTTTGAATTTTAAAATTTACTCTGTCTCAGGGAAGAAAAAAAGTAAAGAGAGGGCATATTATTTAGGAGAAGCACCTTTTCGAGAGACTCGTCTCTCTGGCTTCACGGCAGCCCTGCCGAGCCGCGTAGGCCAGGACCGAGCAGCGGCGCGTTGCTTGAACATCCTCTGGTCTAAGATGAAGCTCCAGCACATCCAGGTACGCGACTCACCCCTCACCTGGTTTCTTCTTTCTCTCCTGGCTTTTCACCAGCCTTTGTACCTGACCTTCAACTTCCTTTTGTTTCACAGGCAAGCTTCTGGAAGGAGCTGTCTGTCCGGCGTGTCCTGAATCCATCCCTCACTTCCTGCTGAAGACCTCTCTGACACGGTCCAGCCCCCCAGCCTCCTCGGTGTTGGCACAGGGGACGCCTCATCTGAGTTCGCGGGGCCTGAGCCTCCCTGCTCCTTCCTTTGACGAAGGTCCCTTTCCCTGACATCGCTTTGCTGACTTTCCTTCATTCTCCGAGGGCTGCTCTGGGTCACAGCCCCGCTTCCCCAGCCCTCTTTCCCTGCCTGCAGCTTGGCTGGGTCTTTCTCACCTGTTTTTTCTTCTGAGTTTTGACCCTGCCTGCCCATGAGGTCTCGGCACTTGAGCTGGAGCCTGGAGGCATCTGGTCTCCTCGCTCTTGGAGGTGCCCTCACCTGGCTCACGTACACCTTCTCTGTGGCCCCTCGGACCCTGCTTACCTGCATGGGGGCACAGCCTTTCCTGCCCCCTCCATTTCTGCTCTGCTCTGGAGCAAGCTCTTTCCAAGATGCCCCTCTGAGCAGCCCTGTTACAACAAGGGGGTGGTCCCTTTGGCCCTCAGGAGGCCCTGCGTCCCCGTACTGCTCCATAGCTCTGCAGAGCCAGTCATGAGCCCCCAGCACTCCAGCTGCGACCCCCAGTTTACTCTGCGCCTGAATGCAAACTGTCCTTCTCCCGGTCCTCATTGACCTTGAACCTCTGTCCGAGTCTCACCTCCTTCAAGAAGCCTTCCTGGATATCTCCTCGGGGTTGACTTCATCTGTTCCAGGTTTGCAACTTCACTGCTTCTTCTTCCCCAGAAGGGCCAGGACTTCCCCACATCTTTAACCGCCCATGCTCTAAACCAGAGCCCCACTGCGAGCAGAAAAGGGTTTTTACACATAAACATTTGCAATCAATACAATGATAGGGAGCAACTTTGAACCTCAATTAAGCAAAAAGCTATCCTCCCCAAAAAGAATTCTTTTCTTTCAGCAGCAGACCTGCACTACAAAAATTCATCAATAACAAATGTAGGTGTTTGTTTTTCCTCTTGTTATATGTGTCCCTGTATAATATTCTTGACTTTGTCTCTTGGCCCATAAAGCCTAAATATTGACTAACTGGTCCTCCACAGAAAAAGTGTGCTGCCTCCTGGTCTAAGAGACACGGATGGTGTCACTTTGCATCTTAAAACCCTTGACTGGTTCTGGTTCATGTCCATTGAGTTGGTGATGCTATCTAACCATCTCATCTTCTGATGCCTTCTTCTCCTTTTGCCTTCAATCTTTCCCAGCATCAGGGTCTTTTTCAGAGTCAGCTCTCTCTCTTTTTAAAAACGTGTTTATTTATTTATTTGGCTGCATCGGGCCTTAGTTGACTGTGGCGTGTGGGCTCTTTCCTTGTGGAGGACAGATTCTCTGTGGCATGCCAGCTCAGCAGTTGCTGCACACAGGCTTAGTTGCTCCATGGCATGTGGGATCTTAGTTCCCTGACTAGGGATCAAACCCACGTCCCCGGCATTGCAAGGCAGATTCTTAGCCACTGGATCACCAGGGAAGTCCAGTGAGTCAGCTCTCTTTACAGTCATGTTTACCCGACTTTCATCCCCACCTGCACCCACTGTGGGTTCTGTGCAGGCAGCAACTGTGTCATTCCCCACCTGCTGCCCTCGTGTAGATGAATATGACCAAAGATCTGAGTGAATGAATGAATGAAGGCAAAGTTCTGAGGCTGAGGATGGCTCAGGCCAGCCAGAGGATTGGAGATGCAGCCCATCTTTCAAGCAAACTGTAGGTCAAGTTGTCTGAGCTTCACTGGTAACCAGGCAGTTCAAGTGTTCTCCAGTAATGATCCCAGGTTGACCACCCTTGGAAACAGACAGCTTGAGTTATTTCTGGACCTGAAGTACCACCAGCACCTAAAGGGAGAGGACACAAATTCCAGCAGAAGCCCTTTTCACTTCTACAATTTGCTCAGGACATCACTACCCATCAGGACACTTCATTTTTATCACGTCTCTCAGGGCAGACATGTGAAGCCCAGCTTGCAGAAGAGGAAGCTGAGGCTGGAAGGGTTGCAGCAGCCTAGCTGGGTGGGGGGAACCCACTTGCTATAAGTGGTGCTGGAGCCCTGCTCCCCTCGCTCCCTCCTGCCCTGCTAAATGCTGCTGGAGGAAAAAATCTTCCCACACTGTCACTAGATCAGAAATGACACTCAAGGTGGCTTCTGGCTCATCCAGTTTACATTCTTCCTCTGTTTCAGGTTTTCCCAAATGGCTCACATGGCTCCCCTGACACTGCAGCAGAGGCCTCACCACCCACTTCATAGTGGAAGTGAGGTCCGCAGGTAGGGACCCCTTTAATACTTAGCCACCTTTCTCTCTGTTGCCTTAAATGATCCTTGAAGAGCATTTCCCAAAGCTGTCATCTATGGAACATTAGTCTCCAGCAACAGGTTACCAAGTAAAAAGCAGCCTTAGTTCAACCAGTCTGGAAGCTGCTGCATACTCCCCAGCCTCTCCTAGACATAGACATAAGCTTTAGCCTGTGACAGGGACCCCATTTCATGGGACTGCCTGCAAACGGATGTCCTAGCTCCAACTCCTCCCTGCCACTGTCTGAGGAAGAGTCCATTGATCTAACCCCTGCTCTGCTGTCACGATGGGGTGAGAAAGGGAAAGAGCCAGAAAAAAGCTGGATGAGTAAGGTTAGGAAGGGCTCAGAGACTCATGAAGAAGAGAGCAGAGAGCCCACTGGGATGGAACATGGGGGAGTGAATGCAGGGTGATAGACAGGGAGAGAGAGGAAAAGAGGCTTCGGAGTGGGAGAGGACAAGAGGCTCTTTAGAGCTTTTGCCACAAATGCCTCTTCAAGACTTTCTAGAGAGTTACAGCCCTCCCTTCCCCCTCCCCTCTTGTTTCCCTCTATCCATCCATCCAGCCATTATCCGCCTCCCTCAACCCCTCCCTCTCCCGCCCTCCCTGCCCTCCTTCCCTACTTCCATCCATCCATCCATCCATTTACCCATCCATCCATGTCCATCCATCCATCCATTCACCCATCCATCCATGTCCATCCATCCATCCATTCACCCATCCATCCATGTCCATTCACCCATCCATCCATGTCCATCCATCCATCTATCCATCCATCCATTCATGTCCATCCATCCATCCATTCACCCATCCATCCATGTCCATCCATCCATCCATCCATGTCCATTCATCCATCCATTCACCCATCCATCCATTCACCTATCCATCCATGTCCACTCATCCATCCATCCATCCATGTCCACTCATCCATCCATCCATCCATGTCCATTCATCCATCCATTCACCCATCCATCCATTCACCTATCCATCCATGTCCACTCATCCATCCATCCATCCATGTCCACTCATCCATCCATCCATTCACCCATCCATCCATGTCCATCCATCCATCCATTCATCCATCCATCCATCCATTCATCTCCATTCATCCATCCACCCATCCATCCATCCACCCACCCATCCACCCATCCATCCATCCATCCATTTATCCATCCATTATTCACCGCCCTCCCTCCCCCCTTTTTCCCTCTCTCCCTCCCTTCCTTCCTTCAGCCTTCTCCCTGACTGTCCCTGAGTCAAGTCCTGCCCTCCTTGAGGGATTAGGGAGCCACACAGGCTTGGACCCTCGGCCTGGTGATGGGCTAAAGGAGAGGAAGGTTAAGAACCACCACCTCCTACCCTCATCAAGATTTAAACCGAAGCTAAAAGCATGCATTAACCTTCCAGCACCACTCGAAATCCGGCTTCACATTTAGTGGGAATTAAAGTAATTGATGAACTTGTACTTGAGATATAGGTTCCCATAAATAAAAAGCTACGAGCTCTGAAAATAACACACAGGTTTTTTTTTTTTTTTTTAATAAGGTAAAGATCAACATGCAACACACCCCAGGAGGCTCCACGTCAAGCAATTAGGAAGCTGGAGAGGATGGATAAATGAAAATGTTTATTCAAAAATCAATATATTTACCCTAAAAGGAGTCAGAGGACCACACGAGTAAAATCTGGTCCCACTGCAGCCCCAGGGTCACTCTGGGGTAAGGTAGCTTCCAGGCAATAAAGGGTTAAGATATGGATTTTTTTTTTTTTTTTTAATTTTTTTACTCTGAAGCTGTAGGAAGACCCCTGGGTGAGCTTTTCATTGTGTCGACTAAAAATGTTTTTTAAATCAATAAAACAGTGTATAAAAGGATCTTCTAAAGATCAAGTTGGTTCTATCCACAGCCAAGTGGGTTGCGGTGAGCGGCAGAAAAGACAGATGTAAAGCCTCCCTGGCTTGCTGCTAATGAGGCAGGAGTTCTCGGGTGATGCTAGATGCAAGTGGAAAAGCTGTTTGTAAAGAGTTTTAATTGCTTCTGCAAGAACAGATAGTAAAGACCCAGATCGTCCCATCAGCTGAGACAGTAACTGTATGCTTTCCCTGACCCAAATAGTCCAACTTGTAAATTCTTGCAGTAATATAGTAAGTGTAATAACAAAGACTCATTCAACAAACGCATGTTGGGATCATGATGTGAATCAAGGGCTAGGCGCTTTGCCACAAGGAGGCATATAAAGCTCACCTGGCATGACGGGGTTGCCCTCAGGGAGCTCTTTGTTGATACAGTGGCTTTCAAACTTTTTAACTGTGACGCATCAGAAGAGTATATATTACATTGTGATCATTCATGTGTACATTCATGTACTGTCAGGAAAAACAAATTCTTGAAACAATGTTCAGTTTTGCTTTGCATGATGCATTTCTTATTCTAGCTTATTTTACTGAAACAGAAATGAGTTAGTTGCAACCATCAAAACTGATCTCATGACACACTGCTAACAGACAGTGACCGGAAGTTTGGAAATTTTGATCCACCAGAAGAGGTGAAAAGTGATTCGAGAGAAAGTGTCATGTGTGGCAGTAGAGATGGGAGCAGACCCTTCTGGCTGGGATTCAGGCAGGGCCTCAAGGAGGAGGTGGCATCTGAGCTGGGCTCTGAATGATGGAGTGAAGCCTGCGATTTAGACAGGCTGAGTTGGGAAGAGTAATTATATTTGTAATAGTGTCTGCATTATTATATTATTGCTATTAATATAATAAATAGTATCTTTCTTTCCTGTCTGTAGCTTTATTGGATCGTCCCAGCAAACTTGTGACCGAATTAGAGGAGGTATTAGCTGCATTTTGTCCATGGGGAAACTGAGGGTCAGAGAGGCAGAGGACTTTGTCCAAGGACACGCAGCTCCTAGACTTCGGCAGAGCCTCAGGCTAGCAGCAGCCCCCACAGAGCTCCCACAGCAGGAAGGGACCAGGCTGAGCTTGCTTCGCTTCTGGTGATGGGAGGCTGGGGGTCGCGTTTGAGAGTCATCGCTGGGCGCCGACCCACCCAGCTGTTCTCCTTAGCTCCTCTCTCAGTGGCTCTCCCTTTCCTTCCCCAGTGTTCCTGCTGGTGTCCTTCTAGCCAATGCCCCAGGTACCTCGGTGGGCAGGAGGGGACTGTGTCCCCCTCCAAGAGACTGGGTTGGCTCTCCTGAATCACAACCAGATGGCCCCTCTTCCGGGAGTCTCAGCTGGGAGAAATGAACTTGGTGACCGCAAGCACCCTACCCAGACTCATGGTTAACTGTCCCACCCTCTCTCCTCCTAGCCCCTGACCCGAAGCAACCATGGCTCTCTGAATCTAACCTCCAGTCCAGAGGCTGGGGCTAAAGCCCCATCTTTCTGGTCTCCCAAGTACAGGGTCTGCTCTCTCCCAGCCAGCAGGCTGAATCCCCAGCTTCATCTATTTGACTTCCTTTCTCTCAAGGAACTTACAATTTAATCAGGAGTCCCTAATAGTACACGCATTCTAAATTGCAATCATTTATTGCATCTAGCCTGGGGCTTTTCTGTCTGTTAGAAATATCAGGGTTATTTCCTTCTTTTAAGAGTTTACGTTAAAAAAAAACTTTACAAATAATGTTTGCTGTTTAATGTTCTCCCCTGAAATATCAATCTGCAAAAATAGAAATTCTTTTTTACAATTCATCTTAAGGATAGAGTTCCAGTTTCTTATAATGTAATGAATGTACTGCAGATAATGGTCCAATAGTGCAAATGAAAGGCGCATATAATCAAAATGATAATGGAGCGTATTGTACTGCTTGTATAATAAAATCCATACCAATATGGAAATCATATCTCAAGGCAACATTCCTCTCTTTGATTTTTGTAATAATTGTACATGTAAGAGCAGGGCAGCGAGAAGTGGGGAGAACAAAGGCCTTTATTGCTTCATTAGGCAGCTGGCGTTCTGATGGTCCGGCCTGTCAACAGCCGTCCCTTAATTTCCAAGGGAAGCTTCTCCCCTGCCTGCAGAAATGATTTACCGTTCACGTCAGCCCCCTCCTCAGCCCTTTCTCTGCGAAGATTCACAATTAGACTAAGTGAGCGGTGATGGCCATTTTGATCGGCACCTTCTGCCTCCTGGGCCTCCGGGGCTCGGGGTGTGGGTTAGATGGGAGCCAGGCCCCCAGAAGCTTTGGCTGGAAGAGGGGAGGAGGCCATGGTGGGGCATCATAGAGCCTCGGAGCTGGGTGCCTTTCTGCCCTACTCCCGAATTCTCGCAGAAGTCACCCTGCCTTGGTTTACCAAGGCTTTGGTAAGATGTCCCATGTGACAGGCCGAGTGTGAAGAAGTCCACAGGAAGGGACAGAGGGCCTGGCCACATGGCCTTAGAGTGTAAATGATAAGTTAGTGCAGGCCAGCGAACTTGGTGGGAAGACCATCCTGGCGTCAGCCAAGGTGGGTCTTAGTTTATGCAATAACTTGAGTATGACTTTGGCCTTGGCCTTGATGTCTCCCAGGTCCTCTGTGGCCATGTCCATTGATCTTTCTACTACACTCAGGGCTTTCTCTGTGCATGCACAGTCTGGGAGGGGAGAGGTGGAGAGGAGGATCTGATGGAAGGCCTGAATGGCAGCCTTCAGAGACTTTTCTCTGGTAGGGTCTCAGTGACCGGTAGGCCCAACTCAGTGTCTGTCCTGGTACAACCTTGCCCCAGGTTCTCCTCACTAATCCTTCTTCTTTGGCTTCTGACCTCAGCCTGCCCTGGTCTGACCATCCAGGCTTTTACGTGACCTTTTGTTCATGCCTCCGCCCCCTCCAGACTTGGAACATGGATGACGTGGTAACCCTGCCCTACAGGACCTATATGGGTTGGTTAACATCTGCTTCCTCCTGGGCCAGCATGGGGTGAAGTTAATAGCAGTCACTGCCAATGTGGGGCATGATTTGGCATCATCCTGGTGGATTCTTCAACAGCCATTTCAGCAGGGTGCTTTGTTATCCCTGGTTTATGAATGAAGCTGCCATAGACATCATGTGTAGGCTTTTGTGTGGACATCAACCCCTTTATGTAAACATAAAAGAGCTTGGTTGCTGGATCATGTGATAAGAAAACGTTAAGTTTCATAAGAAACTGAAACTGCTATTGTGGCTGTGTCATTTTGCGTTCCCACCGGCAATCAGAGTTCTCACTACTCCATATGCTCGTCAGCAATTGATGTTGTCAAGATTCCAGATTTGGCCATTCTAATAGGTGTGGTGGGCCTCATTGCTGTTTTAATTTGCATTCTCTGATGATATGTGATGTGGAGCAACTCTTCACAAGCTTATTTGTTATCTGTATATCTTCTTTGGTGAGGTGTCTGTTAAGACTTTTGGCCTGTTTTCAAATTAGGTTGGTTGTTTTCTTATTGTTTAGTTTTAAGAACTCTTTGCATATTTTGGATAACTGTCCTTTATCACATGTGTCTTTCACAAAAATTTTCTCCCAGGTCTGTGGTTTATCTTTTTATTCTCTTGACAGTGTCTTTCACAGAGAAGAATTTAAGAATTTTGATGATGCTCCTCTTATCAATTTTTTCTTTCATAGACTGAGCCTTTGGTGTCATGTCTAAAAAGTCATTGCCAAATCTAAGGTTATCTGGATTTTCTCCTATATTGATTGACTATATGTGGTTCTATTTCTCTCTCTATTCTATTCTATTGGTCTATTTGCCTATTCAAAGAAATTGACAGTGAAGAATTGATGCTTTTGAACTGTGGTGCTGGAGAAGACTCTCGCAAGTCCCTGGGACTGCAAGGAGATCCAACCAGTCCATCCTAAAAGAGATCCGTCCTGGGTGTTCTTTGGAAGGAGTGATGTTGAGGCTGAAACTCCAATACTTTGGCCACCTCATGTGAAGAGCTGACTCACTGGAAAAGACCCTGATGCTGGGAGGGATTGGGGGCAGGAGGAGAAGGGGACGACAGAGGATGAGATGGCTAGATGGCATCACTGACTTGATGCACATGAGTTTGGGTGAACTCTGGGAGTTGGTGATGGACAGGGAGGACTCGCGTGCTGTGATTCATGGGGTCACAAAGAGTCGGACATGACTGAGCGACTGAACTGAACTGACACTGTCTTGATTACTGTAGCTTTATATAGTAAGCCTTTAAAAAAATATTTATTTATCTATTTAATTGGCTGCACCAGGTCTTAGCAATGGCATACAAGATCTTCAGTTGGGGCATGCAAACTCTTAGTTGAGGCATGTGGGACCTAGTTCCTTGATCAGGGATCGAATCTGGGTCCTTTGCCTGGGGAGCACAGAGTCTTAGCCATTGGACCACCAGGGAAGTTCCCTATAGTAAGTCTTGAAGTCAATAGTGTCAGTCCTTTGACTTTTAAAAAAAGTTTTATTTATTTTTAATTGGAGGATAATTGCTTTATAATATTGTGTTGGATCTGACTTCAACACTATGTTAGTTATTCTGGGTATTATGTTTCTCTATACAAACTTTAGAATCAGTTTGTCAAGACCCACAAAATAACTTGCTGGGATTTTGACTGAGATTGCACTGAAATTTCTAGATGAAGTTGGGGAGAACTGATATCTTGACAATATTGGGTCTTCCTATCCATGAGCATGGACTATGTCTCCATTTATTTAGTTCTTTGATTTTGTTCATTGGAGCTTTATAATTTTCCTCATATAAAAATTACATATATTTTGTTAAATGTAAAACTAAGTGTTTCATTTTGGGGGAAGTGAAGTGAAGTCGCTCAGTCGTGTCCGACTCTTTGTGACCCCATGGACTGTAGCCTACCAGGCTCCTCCCTCCATGGGATTCTCCAGGCAAGAGTACTGGAGTGGATTGCCATTTCCTTCTCCAGCATTTTGGGGGAGCTAATATAAATAGTATTCTGCTTTTAATTCCAAAGTCCAGTCGTTCACTGCTGTTAAAAAGGAAAGCAATAGATTTCTGTGTGTTGACCTTGTATCTGCAGACTAACTATAATTGCTTATTAGTTTCAGAAGGTTTTGTTGTTGAGTTTTTGCATTTTCTACATAGATAATCAAGTCATTTGAAAATATAGTTTTATTTCTTCCTCCCCAATAAATATACCTTTGATTTCCTTGTCTAATTGCATTAGTTATGACTTACAATGTGATACTGTAAAGGAGTGATGAGAGGTGATATCTTTGCCTTGTTCTTAATCTTAGTGGAAAATCTTCAAATTTCTTATTACCAAGAATAAAGTTAGCTGTAGGTTTTTGTAGCTGTTCATCATCAAGTTGAGCAAATTTCCTTATATTCCCAGTTTTCTAAATTTTTAACATGAATGGGTATTAGTTTTCTCAAATGCTTTTTAGGCAGTTTTGATATAATCATGTTATTTTTCCACTTTAGCCTACTGATATGATGGACTGCCTTGACTGACTTTTGGATGTTGAACCAGCCTTGCATACCTGGGATAAATACCACTTGGTTATGGTGTATAATTCTTTTCATATATCATTTGATTCAATTTACTAATTTTTTTGAGAATCTATGTTCATGAGAAATATTGATCTGTAGCTTTCTTTTCACGTAATGTCTTTGTTTTGGTATTGGGGTAATGCAGATTTCATAAAATGAGTTACAAAGTGTTCCTTCTGCTTATATCTTCTGAAAGAGGTTGTAGAAAATTAATATATCCTTAAATGTTCGATAAGTTCACAGGGTTAACATATCTGTGTTTGGTGCTTTCTGTTTTTGAAGTTTATTAATTATTGCTTTAATGTCTTTCATAGATATAGGACTATTCAGATTGCCTATTCCTTTTTCTTGTGTGAGTTCTGGGAGATTGTGTCTTTAAAGGTTTCAGTCCTTGCATTTAGGTTATCAAATTTCTGGGCACAGTGTTGTTCATAGTATATCTTTTATTATCTTCTAATATCTATGGGATCTGTAGTGATGTCCCCTCTTTTATTTCTGATAGTAGTAATTTGGTTCCTCTCATTCTCTCTTTTTTTTCTTCCTGGCTAAAAGCTTATTGATTACATTGATCTTTTCAGAGAATTAGCTTTTGTTTCCCTTGATTTTCTCTATTGATTTCTTGTTTTCAATTTCATTGACTTCTGGTCTAATTTTTATTATTTCTTTTCTTCTGCTTTTTTCCCAACTCTTTCTTTTCTAGTTTCCCAAAGTGAAAACTTAGATAATTGATATTAAATCTTTCTTCTTGTCTAGGGATATACATCTGATGCTATAAATTTCCCTCTAAGCACTAGTTACCTGTATCTCATAAATTTTGACTAGTTGTGTTTTCATTTCCATCTAGTTCAAAATACTTTTTGTTTCTCTTGAGATTTCTTTGACCCACATGTTCTTTCTTTCTTGACCAATATGCTGTTTAATCTCCACATATGTTGAGATTTTCCAGTTATATTTCTTTTCATTGCTTTCTAGTTTAACTCAGTTGTGGTCTGAGAGCAGATATTATGTCATGTCAATTTATTTAAATTTTTTAAGGTGCTTCATGATCCAGAATGTGGCCTATCTTGATTAACAATCCATGTAAACTTGAGAAGAATGTGGATGAAGTAGTCAACAGATGTCCATTATATCCAGTTAATTGATGGTGTTCAACTATGTCCTTGCTAATTTTCTGCCTGCTGAATTTGCTCATTTCTGATAGATGGGTACTGAAGTCTCCAGCTATTAATATACTAGTGGATTCATCTGTTTCTTCTTGCAGTTCTATCAGTTCTTGTCACACATATTTTGATTTTGGAGTATACACATTAAGGATTGTTAGGTCCTCTTGGAACTGACTCCTTTTCTTTATGTAATGTCCTCTTTAACCCTGGGCTTAACCCTGATAACTTTCATTACTTTAAAGTCTTCTTTGTTTGAAATTACTATAGCTACTCTGGTTTTCTTTTAAGTTGTATTAACATAGTATATCTTTCTCCATCCACTTACTTTCAATCTATATGTGTTTTTATAAAATGGATTTCTTATAGATGAAATGTACTTGGGTCTTCTTTTTTGATTAACTCTGATAATCTCTTTTATTTGGTGCATTTAGACTATTGACGGAGAAGGCAATGGCACCCCACTCCAGTATTCTTGCCTGGAAAATCCCATGGATGGAGGAGCCTGGAAGGCTGCAGTCCATGGGGTCGCTGATGGTCGGACACGACTGAGCGACTTCACTTTCACTTTTCACTTTCTTGCATTGGAGAAGAAAATGGCAACCCACTCCAGTGTTCTTGCCTGGAGAATCCCAGGGACGGGGGAGCCTGGTGGGCTGCCGTCTATGGGGTCACACAGAGTCGGACACGACTGAAGTGACTCAGCAGCAGCAGCAGCAGACCATTGAGATTCAATGTGTTTATTCATATAGCTGAATTAATATCTACCATATGTACTACTTTTTCTATTTTTTGCCTTTGTTCTTTGTTCCTATTTTTATCTTTCACTATTTTTTCTGCCGTTTGTGGTTGTGCATTTGATATTATTTTATTTTCCCTCCTTTCTTACCATATCAGTTACAATTTGGGAATGGCTTTTTTTTTAATGGTTACATCAGTTTGCGATATACATTTATTTACAGCTAATCCCAGCCCACTTTCCTATAGCATTATATTGATTTATGGGTAGCATGGATACTTAATAACAACAAAATAATTCTAATTCAAATATATGTTTAAATTAGGATGAGAAAGTGAAAGTGAAAGTTGCTCAGTCATGTCTGAGTCTTTGCAACCCCATGGACAATATAGTCCATGGAATTCTCCATGCCAGAATACTGGAGTGGGTAGCTCTTCCCTTCTCCAGGGGATCTTCCCAACCCAGGGATCAAACCCAGGTCTCCAAAATTGCAGGTGGGTTCTTTACCAGCTGAGCCACCAGGGAAGCCCCCAAATTAGGATGAGAGCAGTCATAATTCTACTTATAATGGAGATATAGTAGTTTCATACTCTAGTCCTCATCATTTAAAAAAATTGAGGTATAAGTGACATATTATATTAGTTTCAAGTAATATAATTAGTCTCAGGTAATACAACATAATGATTTGATATTTGCATACAGTTCACCCCTGAAAAACATAGGTTTGAACTGCATGGGTCCACTTATACAGAGATTTTTTTTTGCAACATATACTATCATCTAAATATGTTTACAATAGATGGTTGGTTGGGTCTGCATTTGCAGAACCTGTAGTTGCAGGGTGCTGACTATAGGACTTGAGCATAAATGGATTTTGGTATCTGTGGCGGGTCCTAGATCCAGTTCCTGTGGACACTGAAAGATGACTGTATACTGTGCAATGATCATCACAATAAATCTAAGCCAATATCTGTCACTATAGATAGTTACAAAAAGGTTTTTTTTTTTTTGGTATGTGTGATAAGGACTTTTAAGATCTAGTCTGTTCAGTTTAGTTCAGTCTCTCAGTCATGTCTGACTCTTTGTGACCCCATGGACTGCAGCATGCCAGGCTTGCCTATCCATCACCAACTCCCAGAGTTTAATCAAACTCATGTCCATTGAGTTGGTAATGCCATCCAACCACCTCATCCTCTGTCATGCCCTTCTTCTCCCATCATCAATCTTTCCCAGCATCAGAGTCTTTTCAAATAAGTCAGCTCTTCACATCAGGTGGCCTCAGTATTGGAGTTTCAGCTTCAGCATCAGTCCTTCCAATGAACACCCAGGACTGATCTCCTTTAGGATGGACTGGTTGGATCTCCTTGCAGTCCAAGAGACTCTCAAGAGTCTTCTCCAAACCCACAGTTCAAAAGCATCAATTCTTCGGCACTCAGCCTTCTTCACAGTCCAACTCTCACATCCATACATGACCACTGGAAAAACCATAGCCTTGACTAGACAGACCTTTGTTGGCAAAGTAATGCCTCTGCTTTTTAATATGCTGTCTAGGTTGGTCATAACTTTCCTTCCAAGGAGTAAGTGTCTTTTAATTTCATGGCTACAGTCACCATCTGCAGTGATTTTGGAGCCCAGAAAAATAAAGTCAGCCACTGTTTCCCCATCTATTTGCCATGAAGTGATGGGACCAGATGCCATGATCTTCATTTTCTGAATGTTGAGCTTTAAGCCAACTTTTTCACTCTCCTCTTTCACTTTCATCAAGAGGTTTTTTAGTTTCTCTTCACTTTCTGCCATAAGGGTGGTGTCATCTGCATATCTAAGGTTATGGATATTTCTCCCGGCAATCTTGATTCCAGCTTGTGATTCATCCAGCCCAGTGTTTCTNGCAGCCAGTGAAATGCGATGAGGAGAGCACACAGCTAGGCACGGTGCCTGACTGGCGGCTGCTCTGATCCTCCGTGGAGGGCGTTGTTTCCCAGCCCTGGCTGAACATCAAAATCAGCTGTGTGGCCTAGAAAAAAGAGAGCCAGCTGTTTAGGCCACTTCCCCAGAGATTTTGATCCAGGAGGACTGAAACCGGTCCCAGATCTCTGAATTCTCAGAAGTTCTACAGGTGTTTCTGACAGATAGCCAGGGCTGACAAGCACTGACCCAGGTCATCTGTCTCTCCCACCATCACCTCTTTAATTTACAGGCAAGAACCACAGACCCATGTAGGGCAAAGTGACCTGCTCAAGGGCAGGCAGGTACTTAGCTGCCCGGATAGGGCTCAATTCATTAATCCTGACTCCCTCAGGGTCAGCGCCTGGCAGGGACGTGGGGGCAGGGAGTCATCTGGAAAAGGCCCTTGAGTCCAACTCTCTCCCACAGAATCACAAGATAATCACATTTATTAAGCAAATCTCAGAACATCTGGCCTGGTTGGCAATATAAAAGCAGTGTAGATTCAAGCACCCTGAGCTCCCAGAGGAGGGAGTCCTCAATGTGATGTGATTATCAGGGAGGTCTTCAAGGAGGAGGTGTGCCCTATACCAAACTTTACAGAACAGTGAGGCTTTGGTTAGGGAGCAGGCAGGAAGGATGTCAACACCAGAACTAGTCATCTCAATCAGAGGTCAATCAGTTTCTAAGGAAACCAGTGCTGATCTGTATTCTCATCATCCTTCTGGCAAGACTGAGGGATCTCAGGGGCACTCAGACTCATGGACCAGCAGGCAACAATTGCTCAGTTTTTAGAAAAATGTATTTTGTTCTAAAGATTAAAACTTAGACGAGGGTTTGTTTAGAAGCTGGTTGATCTGTACTTCAGCAGCCCCACTTGCCTCTAAGTGCTTAAGTCCCAGAAGCCATGGATCTATGTGTTACAACACAGGCAGAGACTAGGGCCTGAGTTCACACTTATAAGCTGTGTGAACTTGGCCAAGTTTCTTAACCTCTCTGAGCCTCTACTTGTTCAACTTTAAAATGGGGACAATAAAACTTGCCCTCCTCCCTCTCTCTCAGTTATTAGAAGGATCAAATGGTATCATGATGGCCAGAACACTTCTTTACACAGCAAAGCACACTGAAAGTGTGAGCTGCTACTATTTTCCACATTTCTCTCTTTAAATTCAGGATGCAGAGCCCAGGGAGGTTTCCGTCAATGCCCAG
>SJYT01052886.1:397066-410519 GCA_006410635.1 Cephalophus harveyi | reverse complement strand
GTATAATCATAAGGGATTTGATTTAGGTCATACCTGAATGGTCTAGCGGTTTTCCCTACTTTCTTCAATTTCAGTCTGAATTTGGTAAAAAGGAGTTCATGATCTGAGCCACAGTCAGCTCCTGGTCTTGTTTTTGTTGACTGTATAGACCTTCTCCATCTTTAGCTGCAAAGAATATAATCAACAACTCAACAAGTGAGCCTAAATAAGTGACCACCTTTGCCCTTGTGTCAGGGGAGAAATTAAACACTGAAGAGACCAGCAAACAGAAGGAGCTAAAATAAACAAAGCTAACCACTTTGGAAGTGCAAGTGCAGCAGATTAAAATCCTGTAGTTAGCAGCAACTACATTGGAAGGGGGCCTATAGATCTTGAGAAGTTAAAGCTGGATCAAAGAAGTATCTGAAATTGAACTTACCCCACACTGTCCACAACAGCTCCAGAGAAATTCCTAGATATATTTTTACTAGTATATTTTTTTAATTTTTTTTATTTTTAAGTCCTCTATTACTCCTTCAATTTTCATTTTTATAATCTACTATTGCCTTGCAAAAAAAAAAAAAGACCTTATTTTTAAAGCAAACTTCATATATATTTTATAATTTTTGTGACTTTGTTTTGTGTTTTGAATACTGCATTTTTGAGAGTCTAAGCTTACTCTGGATTTTTAATCTTTGCTTTTTGGTATTTGTTATCAATTTTGTACTTTTAAGAACCCAGTCTTCCATACTTATTTTTACTTGGGAGTGTGATTACTGGCTTGATTGCTCTCTCCCCCTTTCGACACTCCTTTTTCTCCACCAGGTCGTCTCTATCTCCTCCCTTCCCCTTCCCTTCTCTACCAAACTCTATGAATCTCTTTTTGTGTTCTGGGCTGTGGAAAACACTTAAGGAACTGATTACTGGCTGGATCTGTCTCTCTCTTTTGATTCCCCCCTTTATCCTCCTGGCCACCTCTGTCTCCTTCCTCCTCTTCTCTTCTCTGTGTAACTCTGTGAACATCTCTGAGGGATCCAGACTGTGGAGAGCACATAGGGAATTGATTACTGGCTAGCTTGCTCTCTCCTCTTTTGATTCCCCATCTTTTCCTCCTGATCACCTCTATCTCCCTCCTCCCTCTTCTCATCTCCATGTAACTCTGTGAACTCTCGAGGTGTCCCTCACTGTGGAGAAACTTTTCATAATTAACCTAAACGTTTTATCATTGGTGCTGTATAGATGGAGAAGTCTTGAGGCTACTGGAGGAATAAGACTGAAATCCAGAGGCAGGAGGCTTAAGTTCAAAACCTGAGAACACCAGAGAACTCCTGACTCCAAGGAATATTAATCGATAAAAGCTCATCCAAAAGCCTCCATACCTACACTGAAACCAAGCACCACCCAAGAGCCAACAAGTTCCAGAGCAAGACATACCNATAAGACTGAAATCCAGAGGCAGGAGGCTTAAGTTCAAAACCTGAGAACACCAGAGAACTCCTGACTCCAAGGAATATTAATCGATAAAAGCTCATCCAAAAGCCTCCATACCTACACTGAAACCAAGCACCACCCAAGAGCCAACAAGTTCCAGAGCAAGACATACCACACAAATTCTCCAACAACGCAGGAATATAGCCCCAAGCTTCAATATACAGGCCGCCCAAAGTCATACTTCATTGCACTCCAGAGAGAAGAAATCCAGTTTCATGCACCACAACACCGACATAAGCATCCCTAACCAGGACAAGCCACCCATCCAACCCCACCCACAGTGAGGAACACCCACAATAAAGAGGAACCACAAACTACCACAATACGGAAAGGCCACCCCAAACACAGCAATCTAAACAAGATGAAAAGTCAGAGAAATACTCAGCAAGTAAAGGAACAGGATAAATGTCCACCAAACCAAACAAAAGAGGAAGAGATAGGGAATCTACCTGAAAAAGAATTCAGTGTAATGATAGTGAAAATGACCCAAAATCTTGAAAACAAAATGGAGTCACAGATAAATAGCTTGGAGACAGGGATTGAAAGATGCAAGAAATGTTTAACAGGGACCTAGAAGAAATAAAAAAAGAGTCAATATATAATGAATAATGCAATAAATGAGATCAAAAACCCTCTGGAGGGAACCAACAGTAGAATAAAAGAGGCAGAAGATAGGATAAGTGAGGTAGAAGATAGAATGGTAGAAATAAATGAAGCAGAGAGGAAAAAAGAAAAAAAAGAATTTTTTAAAAAATGAGGACAACCTCAGAGACCTCTGGGACAATGTTAAAAGCCCCAACATTCAAATCATAGGCATCCCAGAAGAAGAAGACAAAAAGAAAGACCATGAGAAAATACTTGAGGAGATAATANAGAAATAAATGAAGCAGAGAGGAAAAAAGAAAAAAAAGAATTTTTTAAAAAATGAGGACAACCTCAGAGACCTCTGGGACAATGTTAAAAGCCCCAACATTCAAATCATAGGCATCCCAGAAGAAGAAGACAAAAAGAAAGACCATGAGAAAATACTTGAGGAGATAATAGTTGAAAACTTCCTTAAAATGGGGAAGGAAACAGTTACCCAAGTCCAAGAAACCCAGACAGGATAAACCCAAGGCAAAACACCCCCAAGACACATATTAATCAAATTAACAAAGATCAAACAGATATTAAACTATTTAAAGAACAAATATTAAAAGCAGCAAGGAAAAAACAACAAGTGACACACAAGGGGATTCCCATAAGGATAACAGCTGATCTTTCAATAGAAACTCTTCAGGCCAGAAAGGAATAGCAGGGCATACCTAAAGTGATAAAAGAGAAAAACCTACCACCCAGGTTACTGTACACAACAAGGATCTCATTCAAATATGAAAGAGAAATCAAAAGCTTTAGAGACAAGCAAAAGCTAAGAGAATTCAGCGCCACCAAACCAGCACTCCAACAAATGCTAAAGGATCTTCACTAGACAGGAAACACAACAAAGGTGTATAAACTTGAACCCCAAACAGCAAAGCAAATGGCAACGGGATCATACTTATCAATAATTACCTTAAATGTAAATAGGTTGAATGCCCCAACCAAAAGACAAAGACTGGCTGAATGGATACAGAAACAAGACCCCTATATATATTGTCTACAAGAGACCCACCTCAAAACAAGGGACACATACAGACTGAAAGTGAGGGGCTGGAAAAAGATATTCCAGCAAATAGAGACCAAAAAAAAAAAGCAGGAGTAGCAATACTCATATCAGATAAAATAGACTTTAAAACAAAGGCTGTGAAAAAAGAAAAAGAAGGACACTACATAATGATCAAAGGATCAATCCAAGAAGATATAACAATTATAAATATATATATGCACCCAAGATAGGAGCACCACAATATGTAAGGCAAATGCTAACAAGTATGAAAGGGGAAATTAACAATAACACAATAATAGTGGGAGACTTTAATACCACACTCACACCTATGGATAGATCAATTAAACAGAAAATTAACAAGGAAACACAAACTTTAAATGATATAATAGACCAGTTAGACCTAATTGATATCTATAGGACATTTCACCACAAAACAATGAATTTCAACTTTTTGTCAAGTGCAAATGTAACCTTCTTCAAGATAGATCACATTCTAGGCCATAAATCTAGCCTTGGTAAACTCAAAAAAGTTGAAATCATTCCAAGCATCTTTTCTGACCACAATGCAGTAAGATTAGATTTCCATTGCAGGAGAAAAACTAATAAAAATTCCAACATACAGAGGCTGAACAACATGCTGCTGAATAACCAACAAATCACAGAAGAAATCAAAAAAAAAGAAGTCAAAATATGCATAGAAATGAGTGAAAATGAAAACACAACAACACAAAACCTATGGGACACTGTAAAAGCACTGCTAAGGGGAAGGTTCATAGCAATTCAGGCTTACCTCAAGAAACAAGAAAAAAGTAAAATAAATAACCTAACTCTATGCCTAAAGCAACTAGAAATGGAAGAAATGAAGAACCCCAGGGTTAGTAAAAGGAAAGAAATCTTAAAAATTAGGGTAGAAATAAATGCAAAAGAAACAAAAGAGACCATAGCAAAAATCAACAAAACCAAAAGTTGGTTTTTGAGAAAATAAAATTGACAAACCATTAACCAGACTCATCAAGAAACAAAGGGAGAAGAATCAAATCAACAAAATTAGAAATGAAAATGGAGAAATCACAATAGACAACACATAAATACAAAGAATCGTAAGAGACTATTATCAGCAACTATATGCTAATAAAACAGACAACTTGGAAGAAATGGACAAATTCTTAGAAAAGTACAACTTTCCAAAACTGAACGAAGAAGAAATAGAAAATCTTAACAGACCCATCACAAGCATGGAAATGGAAACTGTAATCAGAAATCTTCCAGCAAACAAAAGCCCAGGTCCAGACGGCTTCACAGCTGAATTCTACCAAAAATTTAGAGAAGAGCTAACACCTATCCTACTCAAATACTTCCAGAAAATTGCAGAGGAAGGTAAACTTCCAAACTCATTCTATGAGCCCACCATCACCCTAATACCAAAACCAGACAAAGATGCCACCAAAAAAGAAAACTACAGGCCAATATCACTGATGAACAAGGATGCAAAAATCTTTAACAAAATTCTAGCCAACAGAATCCAACAACATATTAAAAAGATCATACATCATGACCAAGTGGGCTTTATCCCAGGGATGCAAGGATTCTTCAATATCCACAAATTAATCAATGCAATACACCACGTTAACAAATTGAAACATAAAAACCATATGATTATCTCAATAGATGTAGAGAAAGCCTTTGACAAATTTCAACATCCATTTATGATAAAAACCCTCCAGAAAGCCGGAATAGAAGGAACATAGCTCAACATAATAAAAGCTATATATGATGAACCCACAGCAAACATTATTCTCAATGGTGAAAAATTGAAAGCATTTCCCCTAAAGTCAGGAACAAGGGTGCCCACTCTCACCACTACTATTCAACATAATTTTGGAAGTTTTGGCCACAGCAATCAGAGCAGAAAAAGAAATAAAAAGAATTCATATTGGAAAAGAAGAAGTAAAACTCTCACTGTTTGCAGATGACATGATCCTCTACATAGAAAACCCTAAAGAAGCCACCAGAAAATTACTAGAGCTAATCAATGAATATAGTAAAGTTGCAGGATATAAAATCAACACACAGAATAGACATTTCTCCAAAGAAGACATACGGATGGCTAACAAACACATGAAAAGATGCTCAACATCACTCATTATCAGAGAAATGCAAATCAAAACCACAATGAGGTACCATTTCACACCAGTCAGAATGGCTGCGATCCAAAAGTCTACAAGCAATAAATGCTGGAGAGGGTGTGGAGAAAAGGGAACCCTCTTACACTGTTGGTGGGAATGCAAACTAGTATAGCCACTATGGAGAACAGTGTGGAGATTCCTTTAAAAATTGGAACTAGAGCTGCCATACGACCCAGCAATCCCACTGTTAGGCATACACACTGAGGAAACCAGAATTGAAGGAGACACGTGTATGCCATGTTCATCAAACACTGTTTATAATAGCCAGGACATGGAAGCAACCTAGATGTCCATCAGCAGACAAATGGATAAGAAACTGTGGTACATATACACAATGGAGTATTACTCAGCCATTAAAAAGAATACATTTGAATCAGTTCTAATGAGGTGGACAAAACCTGAGCCTATTATACAGAGTGAAATAAGCCAGAAAGAAAACATCAATACAGTATACTAATGCATATATATGGAATTTAGAAAGATAGTAATGATAAACTTATATGTGAGATAACAAAATAGACACAGATGTATAGAACAGTCTTTTAGACTCTGTGGGAGAAGGCAAGGGTGGGAAGATTTGGGAGAATGGCATTGAAACATGTACATTATCATATTTGAAATGGATTGCCAGTCCAGGTTCGATGCATGGGACAGGGTGCTTGGTGCTAAAAGCACCTAAAGTGCAGAACTTACAGAGCCCATGGTTGAATTCATCCATACATGAGCATCCTCTGCCACTCATCTGAGCTGATCCTTAGTGAACAAGAATAGATTGTTCCTAAAATAGAAGTTGCACAGAAGAAACTGAAAAAGTTAAAACTTGTGACCAATGAACAAACTCAGCATAAAATAAATGCAAATAAAAGTAACCAACAACAAACCAACCTTGTATCCTATTAACCTTACTAAATTAACATTACATATAGGAACATTTTTTCTATAATTTTTTTAACTTTTTATTTTATATTGGAGTACAGCCAATTGAAAATGTTATGAAAGTTTTAGGTACAGAGCAAAGTGACTCAGCCATACATATACATGTATCCATTCTCATTTTATAGATTCCTTAAGATTATCTACACTCTTGGTGGTGTCATCTACAAATAACAGTTCTGTTTCTTCCTTTTCAATTTGTATGCATACTATTTATTTTTCTTGCTTGTTTTACTCATTATTATCTTAAGTATCATGCTAAAAAGAAGGGTTTAGAAGGAATATCCTCGGCTTGCTCACATATTAGAGGAAACCATTCAGAATATCGTTAAAAATATTGAATCTTCATCACTGATTTGAATTTTAGCAAATTTAATTTTATCATGTTATTGAATTTTATCAAATTATGTATTTTACCTGTTAGTATACAGATGTGATTGTTGTGGTTCAGTTGCTAAGTCATGCCCAAGTCTTTGCAACCCCATGGACGGCAGCATGCCAGGCTTCCCTGTCCTTCACTATCTCCCTTAGCTTGCTCCAACTCAAGTCCATTCAGTTAGTGATGCCATCCAACCATCTCATCCTCAGTTGCCCCCTTCTCCTACTCCTTTCTTTCTCTTAAGAATGTGAATTACTCTGACTCACTTTTCCATGTTAAACCCAATTTGATCATGTTGTATTTTCTTTATGTGTTACTGCATCCATTCCCTAATATTTTGGTAGGGATTATTGCATTTATGTTTAGCAAGGTAGTATTATACATATTCTGGGTTTTTTTTTCACAGATTTATAATGTTTCACCTTGATTAATTTTGCAAAATTGTATACACCATGAAATAACTGCTAAAAAAAAAAAAAAAAAAACAGGACATTTCTGTTACATCAGAAAGTACTCTCCTGCTTCCTTACCCTGTGGGTAACCATTGTTCTGATTTCCATCGCCATAACTTAGTTCTGTTTGTTCTAGAACTTTATATAAATAGAATCATAATGAATTCTTCACTTTTTAACTCAGCCTAATATTTTTGTGGCTCATTCTTTTTTTAATGCAGAAATAGATTGTTTCCCTTTTTGCTGGATGATAGTTCATTTGGTGAATATGCTACAATTATTGTAAAGTGACCCCTTATTTGAAGGACGTTTGGCTTTATTCCAGATTTTGATGCCTATAGTAAGGCTCCTAGAACATTCCTATAGAGGATTTTTTGAGGACAGATACATTTATTTTTATTGGGTAAATGCATAGCAGTAAAATTACTGGCCATATGATGTGTATTTTGGAGAAGGCAATGGCACCCCACTCCAGTACTCTTGCCTGGAAAATCCCATGGACGGAGGAGCCTGGTGGGCTGCAGTCCATGGGGTCGCTAAGAGTCGGACACGACTGAGCAACTTCACTTTCACTTCTCACTTTCATGCATTGGAGAAGGAAATGGCAACCCACTCCAGTGTTCTTGCCTGGAGAATCCCAGGGACGGGGGAGCCTGGTGGGCTACCGTCTATGGGGTCGCACAGAGTCGGACACGACTGAAGTGACTTAGCAGCATGATGTGTATTTAAATTTTAAAAAACACTAAAGAGTATTTCAAAGTGGTTATACAATTTTTTATGTCTCCCCACAATGTATGAACACTCAAGTTACTTCATGTCCTCATCACTATTTTGTGTTTTAAATCATTTTGATTTAAGCCCTTTTACTGAGTATAAGAAGATATTTAAATATTATTTTGATTTGCATTTCCATGATGACTGTTAACATGATAAGTTAGAAGTAATTCTGTGTGCTTATTGGTTATTTACTTACCTTTCTTTTTAATTGCCTTTTTATGTTCATGACATATTTTAATTAGATTGTTTTTCACTTGATAGTTTAGTTTCTCTTCATGTTTTCTAGATATTATGCTTTTGCCTGGCTTTGGTCTACTGATTTATTTTCTTAATTGTATTTTTGAAGAGCAAAACATTTTAATTCTGATGAAAGCCAATTGTTTTCTTTTCCTTTTTAATTGGTAGCCTTTATGTCTTATGTTACAAAATCTTTGCTTATACCCAATTTGTAAAAGCAACATCTAGTGTTTTTCTTTAAAAAACTGTATAGTTTTAACTTTGTATTTATGCCCATGAGAATTGATTTTTGTATACAAAGCATAGCCGTGATAGAGCTTCTTTTGTTCATATGGATACCCAATATTACAAAATTATTTAGTAAAAGGATTCTCCTTTTGTCAAATTGAATTGATGCTTTGGTTCAAGATTAACCAAATAGAAAGTGAAAAGCTCAGTCGTGTCCAACTCTTTGCGACCCCATGGACTGTAACCTACCAGGCTCCTCCATCCATGGGATTTTCCAGGCAAGAATACTGGAGTGGGTTGCCATTTCCTTCTCCAGGAGGTCTTCCCCACCGAAGGATCGAACCCGGGTCTCCCACATTGTAGACAGACGCTTTATCATCTGAGCCACCAGGGAAGTCAAACGTAGGTATTCAAGTCTATATAAGAACACAGTCTTTCTCCTGAGCAAATATTCAGTAGTAGAATGTCTAGATCATATGGAAGATGTAAATTCCCAAACTACTTTCTGAAGCTGTACCTTTTTATATTCCAATAGCATAGGAGAAATCAGGTTGACCCAAATATTTGTCAATATTAGATGTGGTTAGTTTTATTGTCCTGAAACAAATAGACTGTCAGATATTTCTCCAGCAAAGATGAATTTTTATTCAGGATCAGCAGAGAACTGCAACTTTGGGTCTGCAACTATGGCAAGTCATGTGCAAGTCCCCTCACAGCAAAGGAATGTAAATACCTTTAGAGAAGCAAAAAGGAAGCTTGGAAAGCTCTAGCAAAAAGGAAATTTTCCTTCCTCCTGTTAAGCTCTAATCTTCTAGGTTGTGAGACCCCCTGGTTTCCAGATTTTATTTAAGTGAGATTTCTGTTTATTAATTTTATAGTCTTTTTTAAAAATTACATATTCTAATGCATGTATAGTGGTTACTCATTCTAGTTAGAATTTGCATTTTCCTAATGGCTCATAATGTTGACATCTGTTTATAAGCTTATGTATGTCATGAAATTAAAATAAACTAGATAGTTAAAAATGACACATTTGTAACAAAAATGAACAAGGTGGCAAGAAAGCACAGATTTACTTATGCTCTAATTAAATTGTGAGTAGAATAATTAGTATATATGAATTGCAGTTGTTTTATCTTGGCACTGGTTCATTTATCTGATGTAAACTGTCCCAAGTTTAAAATATATTTGGATACTAAAAAAACAAAAGTGATTATGTATTCAAATACTTCTTTTCACTAGAATATATATTTCTGAATATTCCTCAAGTTTTACAGTGCACACACATGCAAATACACATACTTTAAAAAATAAAATTAAGGTGGTATAAACATAGAACAGTATCATACTGAGACATAAATTCTTAACTGTGCTATTCTTCTGATACTACATCTGATATAGCTCCCAGGTGACTTAATTCACTTAGTACATTTCTTGTTAGTAGTGAATAATTTGTTTTATCTATTAGGATCTGTCCTGTGACAAATATCAATTGAAATTTAGTAGTGCTGTCAAAAACTGTATTGCAAGTTGTCTTAAATGAGAAGACTACAAGAATTAAATCCACAACTTAAACGATGTTGTTTGTAATTTCTAACCAAATATGTTAGCTTATATAGGACTTGTTTCCGTAATTGGTCGGAAATGTAAAATACTGCTGAATACTCATGAATTTGGACTCAGATGACCTGGGTTTGATTTTGAGCTCTGATATTTATTAAGTATATAATTTTGGTCAGATAATTGAATCTCACTGCATCTCAACTTCGTATTCTATACAATTGTATTAAGAATCTTTTTTATACAACAGAAAGGCTTCCCTGGCAAAGAAAATGACAACACAGTTCAGTATTCTTGCCTGAAAAATTCAATGGTCAAAGGAGCCTGCTGGGCTATAGTTCACAGGGTCTCAAATAATTGGATATGACTTAGTGACTAAATCACAACCACAGGGTTTCCCAGGTGGCACAGTGATACAGAATCCACCTTCTAACGCAGGAGACACAGGAGACCCCAGTTCAATCCCTGGGTTGGGAAGAACCCCTGAAGAAGGAAATGCCAACCCACTCCAGTATTCTTGCCTGGAAAATCCCATGGACAACGGAACCTTGCAGGCTACCGTCCTTGGGGTCACGAAGAATCAGACATGACTAAGTGTGTACAAGTGCTCACGCACACACACACACACACATCAAAAACAATAAATATAAGCATACAGGCATAAAACTAACATGAAGTATTTCAATCGATACATATGTTTTTGATTGCCTATAATGTGCCAGTCATAATGTTAAAGACAGAGATTTAGATACATCACATATGATTCTTGCCTTCAAAGGAATTTATTGTAGTAAAACAGANCTAACATGAAGTATTTCAATCGATACATATGTTTTTGATTGCCTATAATGTGCCAGTCATAATGTTAAAGACAGAGATTTAGATACATCACATATGATTCTTGCCTTCAAAGGAATTTATTGTAGTAAAACAGATAACACTAATGAAGTGAAAATTCAGTAAAAATGCCTAAGACTAAAGGAATAAACAGGCAAATGAAGAAAAGAGATAATATACCAGGCAGAACAACTTCTATAGGCAAAAGCCAATAGTGGAGAGAAAAATAACATTAAAATTTTGTGTTGCAGCTAAGGTTTAGAAAGAAACAAGAGAGAATGACATGAGATGACTAGAAGCGGTCAGCTGGAGACAGATCAGAGACCATGTAAACACATTAATAATATTACAATTAATCCTTAAGACAATTGAACAATTAGTTTGAACTGTAACAGATTGTTATTCTTGTATATGAAACCAACTATCTGATTCAAATTCAGTAAATAATAAATCTTAAAATGAGTTAATAATCATACCTGATGTATAAGAATAGAGATTAACATGATCTAATATATTTAAAGTGATTAGGAAAATGTTATACTGTATAAGTGTTGGCTACATTTGAACAAGAATGATGGCAGTGATGCTGGGGAAAAGATGACCAATAAGAGGTTATGTTTAGAAAGTGTGAGGTATTTGGATATTTATTGGTTATAAAGGAGAGTAAATCTGGGTCTTTCTTTGGTGTGCACCATTTTTGATGTCTTTATTAAATTTGTTACAATACTGATTCTGTTATATGTTTTGGACTTTTAGCCCTGGGGCATGTGGGATCTTAGTTCTTTGACCAGGGATCAAACCCACACTCAAGGCATGGGAAGGCAAGTCTCAACTACTGGGCTGCCATGGAAGCCCCTGAATGTGGGGTTTTAAGGAGGATCTTCAGGTTTCTGGCTTCATGCAAATGACTGTACCATTTCTTGACAGCATGAACAGTGTTCCAATATCACATCTAGGGAAGCTCACTTTTGGACATGAGGAGCTGGAGATGCCAAGGGAATGTGAACATGCGTTTGGGGTAAATGCTGTCAGAAAATGTCAATATGAGAGTTGCTAATATTTGAATGATAACTAAAGGCATATGAAGGATGAATTATGGATGTCTTAGACAGAGTGTGCAAGCTCTGGGAGATAGTGAAGGACAGGGAAGCCTGGCGTGTTACAGTCCGTGGGGTTGCAAAGAGTTGGACATGACTGAACAATTGAACAACAACAAGGGAGTGGGCAGTGGACAGAGTGAAGGTGTTATGCTGTAGCGCTGAAATACACCCACATTTAAAGGGTAGTTGGAAGATGGAAACAGAGTAAGAGACTAAACAGAAGGAATTTGAAAGCAGGAGAGTATATTGCTCTAGAAGTCAAAGGAGAAAAGTATTTTGAGGAGAAATCATTTCAAAGGAAAGCAATCAGATTTAATGGGGCCAGTTAATGCATCACGTGAGTGAATATTCTGTACAGCTCTTTTTCCTCTATGCACGTTTTATTTTCTGCTTCTCTCTGCCAAGGAATGTACTTCATGTGTCACTCACAGGGACCAGAGTGTACAAAAATCAAAGAAAGATTATTATTCTTGATAAAAGCCAAGGATGATAGCTTCAGTATATTTCAAAGTAAACACTTGCTTATTTTTTTCCCTTTGCTAAATAACTATGTGAAAGCAAAAGTTGCTCGGTCATGTCCGACTCTTTGAGACCCCATGGACTATCCATGGAATTCTCCAGGCCAGAATACTGGAGTGAGTAACCTTTCCCTTCTCCAGGGGATTTTCCCAACCCAGGGATCAAACCCAGGTCTCCTGCATTGCAGGCAGATTCTTTACCAACTGAGCTATCAGGGAATCTCAAAGACTACGTAGTGACTAAGATAAATGCACAAGAAAAGGCGGAAAAGGGGAATTCCCTAGTGGTCCAGTGGTTACTAGGGCTTTCCAGGTGGTCTTAGTGGTAAAGAACCTGCCTGCCAATGCAGGAGATGTAAGAGATACAGGTACCATCTCTGGCTCTGGAAGATACTCTGGAAGAGGGCATGGCAACCCACTCCAGTATTCTTGCCTGGAGAATCCTATGGACCAAGGAGTCTGGCAGGCAACAGTCCATAGGGTCGCAAAGAATGGGACAAAAATGGAGCAACTAAGCGTTCACCAGTGATTCCCCAGTCAGGAAACTAAGATCCCTTGCAAACCATACAGCATGGCTGGAAAAAGAAAAAAAAAAAAAAAAAGGCAGAAAGTTTGAAAATGAATATTTAATAATTTTAATTATTATTATTTAAAGTCAACATTCATTGCAAACAAAGAAAAATATCAATATTTAATTCATGACTAAATAAATATCACAAATTTTAAATATTTAAAGAAAGTTTATGAAGTGTTCCAACGATCTAGATAACTGATGGATTATAAGAATGATTCAGTTCCAGTTCAGTTCAGTCGCTCAGTCATGTCCGACTCTTTGCGACCCCATGAATCGTAGCACTCCAGGCCTCCCTGTCCATCACCAACTCCCAGAGTTCACTCAGACTCACGTCCATCGAGTCAGTGATGCCATCCAGCCATCTCATCCTTTGTCGTCCCCTTCTCCTCCTGCCCCCAATCCCTCCCAGCATCAGTCTTTTCCAATGAGTCAACTCTTCACATGAGGTGGCCAAAGTACTGGAGTTTCAGCTTTAGCATCATTCCTTCCAAAGAAATTCCAGGGCTGATCTCCTTCAGAAAGGACTGGTTGGATCTCCTTGCAGTCCAAGGGACTCT
>SJYT01052886.1:382888-395910 GCA_006410635.1 Cephalophus harveyi | reverse complement strand
TCTGGTGATGTCCATGTGTAGAGTCTTCTCTTGTGTTGTTGGAAGAGGGTGTTTGCTATGACCAGTGCATTTTCTTGGCAAAACTCTATTAGTCTTTGCCCTGCTTCATTCTGCATTCCAAGGCCAAATTTGCCTGTTACTCCAGGTGTTTCTTGACTTCCTACTTTTGCATTCCAGTCCCCTATAATGAAAAGGACATCTTTTTTGGGTGTTAGTTCTAAAATGTCTTGTAGGTCTTCATAGAACCGTTCAACTTCAGCTTCTTCAGTGTTACTGGTTAGGGCATAGACTTGGATAACTGTGATATTGAATGGTTTGCCTTGGAAACGTACAGAGAGCATTCTGTCCTTTTTGAAATTGCATTTCAGACTCTTTTGTTGACTATGATGGCTACTCCATTTCTTCTGAGGGATTCCTGCCCACAGTAGTAGATATAATGGTCATCTGAGTTAAATTCACCCATTCTAGTCCATTTTAGTTCTCTGATTCCTAGAATGTCGACGTTCACCCTTGCCATCTCTTGTTTGACCACTTCCAATTTACCTTGATTCATGGACCTGACATTCCAGGTTCCTATGGAATATTGCTCTTTACAGCGTCAGACCTTGCTTCTATCACCAGTCACATCCACAGCTGGGTATTGTTTTGGCTTTGGCTGCATCCCTTCATTCTTTCTAGAGTTATTTCTCCACTGATCTCCAGTAGCATATTGGGCACCTACTGACCTGGGCAGTTCCTCTTTCTGTATCCTATCATTTTGCCTTTTCATACTGTTCATGGGGTTCTCAAGGCAAGAATACTGAAGTGGTTTGCCATTCCCTTCTCCAGTGGACCACATTCTGTCAGACCTCTCCACCATGACCTGCCCATCTTGGGTTGCCCCATGGGCATGGCTTAGTTTCATTGAGTTAGACAAGGCTGTAGTCCTAGTTTGATTAGATTGACTCGTTTTCTTTGAGTATGGTTTCAGTGTGTCTGCCCTCTGATGCCCTCTTGCAATACCTATCATCTTACTTGGGTTTCTCTTACCTTGGGCATGGGGTATCTCTTCACGGCTGCTCCAGCAAAGGGCAGCCACTGCTCCTTACCTTGGATAGGGGTATCTTCTCACCACCGCTCTTCCTGACCTTCAACGTGGGATGGCTCCTCTAGGCCCTCCTGCACCTGCCCAGCCACCGCTCCTTGGACATGGGATTGTTCCTCCCAGCCGCCGCCCCTGGCCTCGGATGCAGGGTGGCTCCTCTTGGCCGTTCCTGCTCCGTCTCAGCCTGGCACTCTCGGCCGCTGCCCCTGACCTCGGACGTGGGGTAACTCCTCTTGGCCACTGCCCTTTGGGCATGGAGTCCTCCTGGCTATTCAGTGGAGGCCAATTGCCTCTCTTAACTTGTGGTGTCTTTGACAGAGAATATTGATTTGAATACAAATTGGCCTGTATGATGTGTTATCACAATTCAACAAAATATTCTGGAGATGGTTTTATCCCTAATCGTTTTAATTAAAGAATAATTTCTGAAATATTTTCATTTTCATACATGATGCCTATCTTGGAAGATATTTATAACCTAATTTTACAAACCTGCTTAGAATTGGAGTAGCAAATTATTTATACTTGTCTCAATAATTCTGATATGATTAAGTGTAAGAGTAATAAAACATTTACAGCAATGGACATTTATATTACTAATTAATTTGCATAACCACCTGAACACTGATGATTAAATATTATTTATGCTTGTGGAGTGAGAAGGTTAAGGGGGTCATTGATGATATAATAATGAACTCACTACTTATTATTTGGCTTATAGAACATTTAATTCTATCACCTAAAAATGGAGCACCAGTGTTATTCTACTCCTCTCCAAGAATATGGTATGAAATAATGTGTTATCATCAATAAATGCAGATGAACTGGACAAGGGTTAGCAGGGCAGTTCCTTATAGTTTCTTTGCAGAGTCAGCCTGTTTCATTATTGACTGTTAAAAAATTGATGTCCTGGTTTAACAGGCTGACCAAGCACTTTATGTCTCCTGGATTACTTTAAAAAGGCTAGGGAAGCATAGGAGAAGGTTAGGGCCATCAGTTGTTGGCAAAAAGCAGAGTATATAGCATCAAGCTAAATGGAGTGACTGCAAGATAAAGACTATTAGAGATTTATAGTTTATCAGGAGGTTAATTGGACAAAGAAGAAAATAAATCACTAGCACAGAAGAGGTGATTACAGGAGGAAATTAAAGTAAGGAAAGTGCAAATCACATGAAAAACAAAGAAACAGGAAAAATATTATCCTACTTATCTTGAAGATAAAGATTTACAAATTTATAAAAACTATGGAAATTGATGAAATTACCATTTCTGCATATGAACTTATGATTTGTTCAAATAGTTCATATTAGAGCACCATGTAGAAGTAGAAGTGAAATAATTCTGAGTGTTTGAAAGATTTATAGCTTTAATGAAATGAAAATCACTTGGGGGAGGGGGTTTTTAAATATTCTATTAATTTATATTTTTGTCTTATCATGCACAGAGATGTGAATTATCACTAATATTAGTTATTGCTTTCCATTTCACAGATTTCTCAATTGCTTTTTTTAAACTGACATTGCAGATATGTCAGTAACATTTTCCTACAAAATCTGATTCCCTAGTGGCTCAGGTGGGAAAGAATCCACCTGCAATGTAGGAAAACTTGATTCGATCCCTGGGTGGGGAAAATTCTCTGGAGAAAGAAATGCCAACCCACTCCAGTATTCTTGCCTGGAGAATTTCACGAACAGATGAGCCTGGCAGGCTACAGTCCTTGGGGTCGCAAAGAGTTGGACACGACTGGGAGACTGACACTTTCACTTTCACAAGATCTAATTGGAATCTCTTTAAATGAATGAGCTGGCTGTCATCTTAACTCTAAGTGATACTAAGATCAGGTCAATATCTAAGGGTGAGAATGCACTTTCATTAAGGAAAACTAACAATAAAAGAAAACATCTATTAAATCACAATCTTCTTTGATGCATTTTAGAATAAAGCTTAATGCTGTAGTTTATTTTCAGTCAGAAAGAACAGTATCATGTTGTTTTTTTTTTACTTCTCTTGCAAACTATTTTAAAGTGACCTTCAGCACTTACCCAAGTAACCTCACTACCAGCTTACTAAAACTTAATTTCTACCTCACTATCCAAGTAACCTCACTACCTCACTAAAACTTAATTTCTCTGAAACTTCTCAATTTTTGTTAAACTAAATGAACATTTTTATTATGGTAGTAAGCTTTAAAAAATACTCCATAGACAATCTAGCATAATTGGCAACTTTGATTTTTATTGATTACTACATCTCCTATGAAACATCAAATATATCATTTCTTTTTTATCAAATTACAGTTGATTTACAATGTTGAGTCAATCTCTGCTATAAAGCAAAGTGATTCAATTTTACACATATATACATTCTTTTTTAATACTCCCAGGAGTATTAATCTCCCAGGAGATTGGACATAATTTACTGTGCTAATAAAGTAGGACCTTGTTTTTCCATTCTAAATGTAATAGTTTGCATCTGCCAACCCCATATTCCCAGCCCACCTCTACCCTTCTCTTCTCTCCTTGGCAACCATAAGTCTGATCTCTCTATTTGTGAGTTTGTTTCTGTTTTGAGTTAGGTTTTTTTATGCCATATCTTAGATTCCACATATAAGTGATATCATACAGTATTTGTTTTTCTCTGACTTCACTTATTATGATAATCTTTGGTCATATCCATGTTGCTCTAAATGGCATTATTGTGCTTTTATAAGGCTGAGTAGTATTCCATTCCATATAAGTTCCACATCTTCTTTATCCATTCATCTGTCAATAAACATTTAGATTATTTCCATGTTTAGCTATTGAGAATATTGCTGCTATGAACATAGTAGTGCATTTATCTTTTTGAATTATAGTTCTGTCCAAGATATGCCAAGGAGTGGGATTGCTGGAAAATATGGCAACTCTATTTTTGGTTTCCTGAGGAATCTCCATACTGTTTTGCATAGTGGTTACACCAATATACATCCTCACCACAGTTTAGGAGGGTTCCCTTTTCTCTACACCCTTTCCAGAATTTGTTATTTGTTCAAGTATATTATTTCTGTTCCTTGCTTTAAGAATTATTCCAGGATATATACAGAAATTTGAAATAATGATCCAGCAGGAAAAAAAGAAAAAGAAAGAAATTGGCACACTGAGTGGGACAGCATAGGTCAAGGACAGGGAAAAGTCTTGGGCATTCCTTTTACTGGCTGTGTGATTCAACTCTCTAATTTCTTCTTGTGGAAGTATAATATCAGTTCAGTTCAGTTCAGTCGCTCAGTCGTGTCTGACTCTTTGCGACTCCATGAATCGCAGCATGCCAGGCCTCCCTGTCCATCACCATCTCCCGGAGTTCACTCAGACTCATGTCCATCGAGCCCGTGATGCCATCCAGCCATCTCATCCTCTGTCATCCCCTTCTCCTCCTGCCCCCAATCCCTCCCAGCATCAAAGTCTTTTGCAATGAGTCAACCCTTCGCATGAGGTGGCCAAAGTACTGGAGTTTCAGCTTTAACATCATTCCTTCCAAAGAAATCCCAGGGCTGATCTCCTTCAGAATGGACTGGTTGGATCTCCTTGCAGTCCAAGGGACTCTCAAGAGTCTTCTCCAACACCACAGTTCAAAAGCATCAATTCTTCGGTGCTCAGCCTTCTTCACAGTCCAACTCTCACATCCACACATGACCAGGAAAAACCATAGCCTTGACTAGATGGACCTTAGTCGGCAAAGTAATGTCTCTGCTTTTGAATATACTATCTAGTTTGCTCATAACTTTTCTTCCAAGGAGTAAGCGTCTTTTAATTTCACGGCTGCAGTCACCATCTGCAATGATTTTGGAGCCCAAAAAAATAAAGTCTGACACTGTTTCCACTGTTTCTTGATCTCCTTCAGAATGGACTGGTTGGATCTCCTTGCAGTCCAAGGGACTCTCAAGAGTCTTCTCCAACACCACAGTTCAAAAGCATCAATTCTTCGGTGCTCAGCCTTCTTCACAGTCCAACTCTCACATCCACACATGACCAGGAAAAACCATAGCCTTGACTAGATGGACCTTAGTCGGCAAAGTAATGTCTCTGCTTTTGAATATACTATCTAGTTTGCTCATAACTTTTCTTCCAAGGAGTAAGCGTCTTTTAATTTCACGGCTGCAGTCACCATCTGCAATGATTTTGGAGCCCAAAAAAATAAAGTCTGACACTGTTTCCACTGTTTCCTCATCTATTTTCCATGAAGTGATGGGACTGGATGCCATAATCTTAGTATTTTTAATATTGAGTTTTAAGCCAGCTTTTTCACTCTCCTCTTTCTCCTTCATCAAGATGCTCTTTATTTCCTCTTCACTTTCTGCCATAAGGGTGGTGCGTATCTTAGGTTTTTGATATTTCTCCCAGCAATCTTGATTCCAACTTGTGCTTCATCCAGCCCAGCATTCTTCATGATGTACTCTACATAAGAGTAAATAAGGAGGGTGACAATATTCAGCTGTGATATAATCCTTTCCCAACTTTGAACCAGTCTGCTGTTCCATGTTTGGTTCTAGTGATTGTTTCTTGACCTGCATACAGGTTTCTCAGGAGGCAGATAAGGTGGTCAGAAATTCCCATCTCTAAGAATTTTCCACAGTTTGTTGTGATCCACACAGTCAGAGACTTTAGCATAGTCAATGAATCAAAAGCACATGTTTTTTTTTCTGTGATCCAACAGACGTTAATAATTTGATCTCTGATTCCTCTACCTTTTATAAATCCAGCTTGAACATCTGCAAGTTCATGGTTCATGTACTGTTGAAGCCTGGCTTGGAAAATTTTGAGCATTTTCTTGCTAACATGTGAAATGTGGACTATTGTGTAGTAGTTTGAACGTTCTTTGGCATTGCCTTTCTGTGGGATTGGAATGAAAACTGACCTTTTCCATTTTAAAATTTCCAAAGGAATTTGGAATTTCCTTTTCCATTGAAAAACTGACAATTTCAATCCTTTTCTATGTGGCCACTGCGGAGTTTTTTAAATTTGTTGGAATATTTGTTGGCATATGTGAAAGTTCAGCACTTTCACAACATCATCCTTTAGGATTTGAAAGAGCTAAACTGGAATTCCATCACCTCCACTAGCTTTGCTTGTAGTGTTGCTTCCTAAGGACCACTTGACTTCACACTTCATAATGTCTGGCTCTAGGTGAGTGATCACACCATTGTGGTTATCTGAGCCATTAAGATTTTTTTTGTATAGTTCTTCTATGTAATCTTGCCACCTCTTCTTAATATCTTCTGCTTCTGTTTGGTCCATACTGTTTCTGTCCTTTATTGTACTCATCGTCTCATGAAACGTTCTCTTGGGATCTCTAATTTTCTTGAAGAGATCTCTAGTCTTTCACATTCTATTGTTTCCCTCTGTTTCTTTGCATTGTTTGCTTAGAATGGCTTTCTTATGTCTCTTTGCTAGTTTTTGGAACTCTGCATTCAGACGGGTATATGTTTCCTTTTCTCTTTTGCCTTTCACTTCTCTTCTTTTCTCAACTCTTTGTAAGCCCTCCTCAGACAACCATTTTGCCTTTTTGCATTTCATTTTCTTGGAAATGGTTTTGATCACCACCTCCTGTAAAGTGTTATGAACCTCTGTCCATAGTTCTTCAAGCACTTTGTCCATAAGATCTAACACCTTGAATCTATTTGTCACTTCCACTATATAATTGTAAGGGATTTTATTTAGGTCATACCTGAAAGGCTTAGTGGTTTTTCCTACATTCTTCAATATAAGTCTGAATTTTGCAATGAGTTCATGATCTGAGCCACAGTCAGCTCCCAGTCTTGTTTTTGCTGGTTGTATAGAGCTTCTCCATCTTTGGCTGCAAAGAATATAATCAATCTGATTTTAGTATTGACCATCTGGTGATGTCCATGTGTAGAGTCATCTCTTGTGTTGTTGGAAGAGGGTGTTTACTATGACCAGTGCATTTTCTGGGCAAAACTGTTAACCTTTGCCCTGCTTCATTCTGTACTCCAAGGCCAAATTTGCCTGTTACTCCAGATGTTTCTTTACTTCCTATTTCTGCATTCCAGTTCTCTATAATGAAAAAGACATCTTTTGGGGGTGTTAGTTCTAAAAGATCTTGTAGGTCTTCATAGAACTATTCAGCTTCAGCTTCTTTGGCATCAGTAGTTGGGGCTAGACTTGGATTACTATGATATTAAATGGTATTCCTTGGAAATGAACCAAGATCATTCTGGTGTCTTTGAGATTGCACCGAAGAACTGCATTTTTGACTCTTCTGTTGTCTATGAGTTCTACTCCATTTCTTCTAAGGAATTCTTGCTCACAGTAGTAGATATATGGCCATATGAGTTAAATTTGCCCACTTCTGTCCATTTTAGTTCTGTTTCCTAAAATGTCGATGTTCATGCTTGTCATCTCCTGTTTAACCACTTCCAGTTTACCATTTTCATGGACCTAACATTCCAGATTCCTATGCAATATTGTTCTTTACAGCATCAAACTTTACTTTCACTACCAGACATATCCATATCTGGGTGTTGTGTCCACTTTGGCTCAGCCTCTTCATTCCTTCTAGAGCTATTTCTCTGCTCTTCTCCAGTACATTTTAGGCACCTACCAACCTGGGGAGTTCATCTTTCAGTGTCATATCTTTTTGCCTTTTCATACTGTTAATGGGGTTCTGAAGGCAAAAATTTATTAAGGACTTTTCATAATCCTAAACTGAACTCTATCTTTTTAAGTTAGAATGCCTAATTGTTTCTTTTGCCTTATTATTGCCTATTTAATTCTAATAAAGGAGAGCTATTAATTTCATATAGTTATTTCATATATGAAAAACTCTCGAGTCTATTATCCTTTCTAATAGTTTATCTTGAGATTCTTTTGTATTTACTGTATAAACTTTCAAGTTGTCCTAAAACATGAACTATGTTGTGTCCTGATATTGTAATGTAACTTAAGCTTTGTATGGAGAAGCAAATAGCAACCCACTCCAGTACTCTTGCCTGGAAAATCCCATGGACAGAGGAGCCTGGTAGGCTACAGTCTATGGGGTCACAAAGAGTCAGACCCAACTGAGCGACTTCACTTTCACTCTCTTTAATTTTATAAGTTGTATCTAAACAAAGGGAATGCAGCAATTTTTAGCTTAGAGCTTGCACTGAATAGAGGTTATAGCTTTTGCCACATATTGAGTTCAAGTTAAAGCCAAATTTACTATCCTTATTTCATGTAAATCATATGTTATAGCACTTTATTTCTCTATTCTAAATCTTGGGTTTTTCCCTTACTTTCCTAAATTTCTGCTAATTTCCCTTTCAGTTGGGTATAATTAGCTATTTAACTCAGTTGCTGAGATTTTTAATTCTTGATTTTAATTTTTCTCCAGTGTACCTGTTCTTTTATTCATAGCATCAACTCTTCTCATTACTTCCCCTCTTCATATTTTGTTTCTAAATGATTTTTACATCATTGAAAAAGTGTTCTATTTTGGTTTCTCTGGGTGCTAATCTTCTTGTATGTTGCTCTTGTATTCTCTTCTTTATCGTAAAATGTTTGACATTGAAATTTTTTCTGTTAGCCTATCTTCTGCTACTCCCTACAATCCTGTAGTCATCCCATAAACTTTAATACTCTATGTTCCTCCAGAGTTATTTCATTTTTGTCCTAGCAGGTGCTCAATGGATTTCAAAAGTGATTTTATTTGTTCCTTTATACATTGCCTTATAGATATTTAAACAAAGGGAATACAACAATTTTGAGCTCAGTCTTTGCACTGAATGGAGACTATAGCTTTTTTCACATAATGAATTCAAGCTGAAGTCAAGTCTCCTACTCCATCCTGAGCTGTAGGTGATTACTTTTGCATCCTCTATCCTAGAGGGGGGGCTACTGCCAGGCTTTCTATATTATGCAGGTATCTCATTTCTAGAGTTTGAAATGCATGAGTCCAAAGAAAACTTCTTACAGCCACAAGATAACCCAGACACCCAGTCAGTCATTATATCTTATTTCTGGACCTATTTCTTTCCAATTGTCTGTCACTATTGTGTCAAGTTCATTCTGATTTTGTACATTGAGAATTTTCTTTTCATTAAAATTTTTTCTCTTATATTTAAGAGTTTTTTTCTGTTATTTTTAATCCAATATTTCTGTGGGTAGAAGGAGGGCCATTAGGTTTATTACATTTTATTTCATACTGCTAACTCAGAAAAAAATAAAATAGTATTATGTGGCACTTTGGGCTCAAGAAGGAAAACATGATTTTGCAGCATCATGGACATCAAGACTAGGTGGCTTTTGGAAATTAAAAACAATTTGATAATTACTGTGTAGTTCTTTGCTAGATAAAACAATAAAATTTTTTTTAAAAAAAAGGATCAGAATCAGTCAAGTAGTTGGACGGAGAATACACTTAAAACACATTGTCTAAATCTGAAGATAGAGACACTTGTATTCCCATAAGCCAATCATGTCTCAGAAGACTCTTATTTCTGGCTCTTTTCTTTTCAGGAGAATATTTTCCTTCATATCCACATATGGAATTTTAACTACACAACCAAAATCCATATATGTCTGTACTTGTAGAAATTAACTTTCAAACTCCACATTTTATCAAGTTTCTTGGCAGAACTTGCTTTACAAGAAACACTGTTGCAAACTCCTTTGCCTTTCATGAACTGTAACATTTTGAACCATATTCAGTTTAGTTCAGAACCACATAAATAGTATCATTTCCCTTAGAATTTCTCATAAATGTACTAGGAGATACTACCTTTATTTATTAAGAATACCAAGTACATTTTTAAAAGGTATTCTTCTCTTAATTCAAATCCTGAGAACAGTTGTTAAAAATCCTAAATCTTAGAGTTTGATTATAACCACATTTTAATAAAAAGATAAATGTTGGGAAAAGTTGAGAGATCTTCACCTAATTCATTTTATAGTGAATCTTATTACTTAAGAAGATTTGGCTACTGACCAAATTAAATGTCTCTTATTCCCTTGCTTTTAAAAAGAAGAAGTCTCAAAGTAATCTGACTAAAGTACAATGATTTAGTCTACTTTTATTCTAGTTCAGTCCCGAACATTGAAGACTATATATACATGAATACAGATGCTTTATTAAGAACTGACAGAGAAGCAAAAAAATATATAAGGCAAGGAAGAATGGGAAAGAAAGAGACAGTGCATTACACAGAGGTCGTTTCTTTATGAAGAAACTCAAACCTCCCCTCTATTGCTTGCAACATTGGCAGATAGGCTCTAGAGAAACACCAGGCTCCAAACAGAGAGGGATTTTGTCTGTCTGCTTCCATCATCTTCCATTAGTCAGTGTTTGTGACAGGGAGTTCCAGTTTGCATTTGACAGGTCAAATGATGGAACTGCCCAGGTGTACATGGGAAGTAGGTCTCCTCAGCAGCAGCTTGAACTGAGCCAAGGATCAAGTGCTCCAGAGACAGGTAAACCAATAATCTAAAACAGTGCATGTGAGTGAGTGAAGTTGCTCAGTTGTGTCCAACTCTTTGCACCCCCATGGACTGTAGCCTACAAGGCTCCGCTGTCCATGGAATTTCCCAGGCAAGATTACTGGAGTGGATTGCCATTTCCTTCTCCAGGGGATCTTGCAGACCCAGGGATCGAACCCAAGTCTCCTGCACTGAGACACTTTACCTTTTGAGTCACCAGGGAAGTCCTGCATAAATGTATAAACAGTGCATAAGAGATGTCAAATGGCACATTCATAGTCGACCATTTTTTCTTCATCAGACATGCTTGAGTGTCATGTGGCACCAAGTTCCCTTTCTTAAATCCCTTCAGTTCCTATTGTTGTATTTTAAACAGACATGAGTGAGAGAGGTCTTTCATTCTCAGAAAAACCATAGGTCAGTTTGAAACATACAATACTGAAGGATGTTGAGCATAAAAATTAGATACTGACCATCTAGTCTTGTTGTCCAGTCTCAAGCCATGTAGAATGTTGTGGCTCTGGGCAATCGATTCCAGTGCTGCATCCCTGGTAAGCTTACCCTGAACTTTCAAAAGATATTTATGGTCCGTAGAAATTGGAATTTTCTGCCCAAGAGGCATTCATTTTCACCCTAGAGTCATCCTTTTTAGTTATAAAAATATCTTCTTAAAGCATATAAACCTAGGGAGATAAATACTGTTGTTATTCAGTCACTCAGTCGCGTCCTACTCTTTGTGACCCCATGGCCTGCGGCACACCAGGCTTCCCTGTCCTTCACTAACTTCTGGAGCCTGCTCCAACTCATGTCCATTTAGTCAGTGATGCCATCCAACCTTCTCATCTTCTGTCATCCCATTATCCTCCTGCCTTCAATCTTTCCCAGTATCAGGGTCTTTTCAATGAGTTGATTCTTCACATCACGTGGCCAAAATATTGGAGTTTCAGCTTCAGCATCAGTCCTTCTGATGAATGAATGTTCAGGGTTAATTTTCCTTAGGATGGGCTGGTTGGATCTCCTTACAGTCCAAGGGCTTCTCAAGAGTCTTCTCCAACACCACAGTTCAAAAGCATCGATTCTTGGGTGTTCAGCTTCCTTTATGGTCCAACTCTCACATCCATACATGACTATTGGAAAAAAACAATGCTTTAACTAGATGGACCTTTGTTGCCAAAGTAATATCTCTGCTTTTTAACATGCTGTCTAGGTTGGTCATAACTATTCTTCCAAGGAGAACGTCTTTTAATTTCATGGCTTCAGTCACCATCTGCAGAGATTTTGGAGCCCCAAAAATTAAAGTCTGTCACTGTTTCCATTGTTTTCACACCTGTTTCCCATGAAGTGATGGGACCAGATGCCATGATCTTCATTTTCTGAATGTTGAGCTTTAAGCCAACTTTTTCACTCTCCTCTTTCACTTTCATCAAGAGGCTTTTTAGTTCCTTTTCACTTTCTGCCATAAGGGTAGTGTCATCTACATATCAGAGGTTATTGATATTTCTCCTGGCAATCTTGATTACAGCTTGTGCTTCCTCCAGTCCAGCATTTCACAAGATGTACTCTACATATAAGTTAAACAAGCAGGATGACAATAAACAGTCTTGATGTTCTCCTCTTCCAATTTTGAACCAGTTGGGTTAAGAAGTGATTTTAATTAGTAAATTAAAACCAGTAAATTCTTAGAATAGTATTCTCTCTGTAAGTTGTCCTATATGAAAGATGTTCTCTGAACTATAAATTATTTTAACACACTTTACATGAATAGATTTCAGAAGTCACTTTAAAACATAGTAAGTCATAGTTGAGTCTCTCCTTGGTTTCTTTTAGGTTTTATCTAAGGATTGCAAAAATAAATTTGTTTAAATGTTAAATGTTCTTCCATTGTGTTTTGAAAGAGGAATCACAAATAGTTCCTCACACTAGCTCCTGACATGCAAAAATAAAAATACATAAGCCACATGGAACTCTTTAGAAAAAGACAGTATGTAAAAGTCTAGTAAATAGATTACATACTAGAGCACTATATCCCATAACGTACACGTAATATATAATATATACTATAGACAAGTATGTCTTTGGGAAGTGAAGACTGGAACTGTTATCAGTGCGAAAAGAAAATAAGCAAGGAAAAAATAAAATGGCAAGCCAATATCTTGTACGAACTAATGTACTTTGAATTGAGGAACATGTTAACTCAAGTATATGAACTCAGGGAACACCAAAGTTTTAAAATAAAAGTAGAGTAGGAAGAAATGTATTTCAGACTGTGTTTTATTTTCCTTCTTCTTTATCTGGTGATTTTTCAGAGATTTTTAAAGTCAGTTCAGTTCAGTTCAGTCGCTCAGTCGTGTCTGACTCTTTGCGACCCCATGAATCGCAGCACACCAGGCCTCCCTGTCCATCACCAACTCCCGGAGTTCACTCAGATTCATGTCCACCGAGTCAGTGATGCCATCCAGCCGTCTCATCCTCTGTCGTCCCTTTCTCCTCCT
>SJYT01052886.1:281936-379849 GCA_006410635.1 Cephalophus harveyi | reverse complement strand
TGAGGTGGCCAAAGTACTGGAGTTTCAGCTTTAGCATCATTCCTTCCAAAGAAATCCCAGGGTTGATCTCCTTCAGAATGGACTGGTTGGATCTCCTTGCAGTCCAAGGGACTCTCAAGAGTCTTCTCCAACACCACACTTCAAAAGCATCAATTCTTCGGCGATCAGCCTTCTTCACAGTCCAACTCTCACATCCATACATGACCACAGGAAAAACCATAGTAGTACCCAGCAATTCAAACACTAATCTAGATGTTGCCGTGGAGGTATTTTGTAGGCATGCTTGACATTTACAATCAGTAGACTTGAAGTCAAGGACATTATCTGCAATAAGCTGGGTGAGCCTCAACCAGTCATTTGAATGACCTTTACAGTGTTACTGAAGTTTTCTAGAAAGAAGCAATTTTGCTTCTCAGCTGCATTCTTTGACCTGCTTATAAATTTCCAGCCTGTCCTCTGGCCTATGGATGTCAGGCTTGCCCAGCCAGATCCCACAATCACGTTAAGCCAATTCCTTGGAAAAAAAATCTGTGTCTATGTGAAAGCAAAAGCTACTCAGTCATTTCTGACTCTTTGCAACCCCATGGACTATACAGTTCTTGGAATTCTCCAGGCCAGGATGCTAAATTTGGTTGCTGTTCCCTTCTCCAGGGGATCTTCCCAACCCAGGGACCAAACCCAGGTCTTCTGCATTGCTGGTGGATTCTTTACCAGCTGAGGCCCCCAGGGAAGCCCAAGAATACTGGAGTCAGTAGCCTATCCCTTCTCCAGGGTATCTTTTCTGACCCAGGAATCAAACCAGGGTCTCCTGCATTGCAGCTGTTTTCTTTACCAGCTGAGCTACCAGGGAAGTCCATGTGTCCGTGTGTATTTCTGTTTTTCTGGTAGAACTCTGACTGATATAACCTTCAAATTTTGACTGTCAAACACAGTAATCAAAATTATGAACAAAATAATCAGTACTTTCAATATCAGTAATGAATTTGGTTTGAAGTGGCACAAATCTTCAAAACCAAAGAGGCTGTTTGGATTGCTCTCCTTGATTATGAATCAACTATGTTCTGAAAGTTTGACATTGCTGTAGAAAGGTGGTTTTATATATGAGCCTATATTTAGAGGTTTACCTCATTTTCTGAATAGTTTCTCGATTCATATTCTTAGGAGTTTGTTTGTTGGCACATACCTTCACAGTTGCAAGCATGTAGATCATAGGTGATAATTTTAGGTAGACAACTAATGAGTTCATGTTGGAATAAAAAATTGTCATCAGCAACAAAAATGTTCTCAATTTTTATACAATTATGAATTGCTTACTTTCACATGAAATGCTTCAAATACTTTCAGTAAAATAACTTATTCATTTTAGCAAGCTCCATTTTCAAATGTACTCCCAGTCTTTGTTTTCTTTATTTCAAAACATTCAGGCAATTCTCTCAACAAAACAATACAGATTTTTTTGCTAATCTAATAAAGAATGCTACCCAATTGACATTACACACATTGAAACAAAATATTTTGAGTGAACATTCATTTCTGTATATATAGATTTATTATCACGTCTTAAAATGCAGGTAATGGGAAAGCAAAAACTTAAGAAGATGAAGATGGAATAAGTGGAATCGCAGAGTCAGAACCAGCTCTCATACTAGAGTTGCCACTTTGGCACTTGCTAATCAGGGTGCATCCATGTAAACACTGAAAGACCAAAGGCAACCAAGAAGCAAGACTTGACCTCACTCATTCTCTAGAGACATTTCCCTTCAAAACTCTCTTCCCTGACTTCCAAGACTGGAAGGACTGTAGCCTGAGAAGGGGAGGACTTGATAAGCCCCTCCATTCCAATATACAGTTGACCCTCACAAAGGGAAAAGACCCTGATGCTGGGGACGATTAAAGGCAGGAGGAGAAGGGGACAAGAGTGGATGAGATGGTTGGAGAGCATCACTGATTCGATGGACATGAGTTTGAGTAAACTCCGGGAGTTGGTGATGGACAGGGAAGCCTAGTGTGCTGAAGTCCATGGGTAGCAAAGAGTCGGACACAACTGAGTGACTAAACTGAACACAAAGGGAAGAGAATGCCTTTGAATTAGATATGAAATTGTAACGAGTGAACTAATTTCAGTGATGAAAAACTGACAGAAGTGTTACAGAATTAGTTCACTCTACCAGGTGCTTAGGACACAAGCCAGAAAGGAAGACTTGACACAGGAGATTTTTTTTTTTTTTTAATTATTACTTTATTTTTCTTTACAATACCGTAGTGGTTTTGCCATACATTGACATGAATCCACCATGGGTGTATATGAGATCCCAATCCTGAATCCCTCTCCCACATCCCACCCCATTTCCTCTCTCTGGATCATCCCCGTGTACCAGCCCCGAGCATCCTGTATCCTATATCGAACATAGGCTGGTGCTTCATTCTTACATGATAGTATACATGTTTCAATGCCATTCTCCCAAATCATCCCGCCCTCTCTCTCTCCCACAGAGTCCAAAAGTCCGTTCTATATATCGACACAGGAGATTTGAAAGCAGTGATTGAAACAAAAATAAAAAACACTTCATGTTTGTATCTCCAAAGTAACTGAGATGTTTCATAAGTCAATTGGTTATGGATTTGTTATTACTATTCTAAAAAAATACTGTGCTGTAATATGGTTAACGTGCTTAAACACAGAGTCCAAAAACATTAGGAAATTGTGGTTACATTTATTTGAAACAAATAGGCTTAGATAGAAGGTTAGATTGAAATATATTCGTGTTCTTAAAGAATTTGTGTTTGCAGAGTTTGCAGGGTTTATATGTCAATTTTTTTTCTTTTCTCCATTGATCACCTATTCGATTGTCAACTTAAAAAAAGGTTATACAGCCTAAAAGTTAAGAATTATGTTTTATTCAGTGGACAAAACTGAGGACTTAAGTCCAGGACACAGCATCTCAGTTATCTCTTATAACTTCTCTGAAGAGATAAGAGAGAAAACAAGCTACATAGGAGGTTTTGCAACAAAGACAAGGGAGTTGAAACTTGAAAAGATTATTGTTAATTAAAGAAAACCAGACATTTCAAGTTAATGAGTTTAGCACTTTTCTGTTTGGGAAGATGTAAGCATCTAGGCTCACTGAAATCATTCTTTTGTTTGCACCTCAGCTATCTGGGGCCAGTATCCTGCGCTTTCTCACCCTGAGAACCCTCATGGTGCCTCATTTGGGGTGGTAAGGAACTAGCCGCTAGGTGGTGGGCATCCTGTTTCCATCCTGAGTTCCCTCAGGGCTCACTGTTGGGCAGCTGTAATGTGATACTTAGGCTTCCCTGGTGGCTCAGAGGTTAAAGCGTCTGCCTCCAATGCAGGAGACCCGGGTTCGATACCCTGGGTCGAGAAGATCCCCTGGAGAAGGAAATGGCAATCCACTCCAGTATTCTTGCCTGGAGAATCCCAAGGATGGAGAAGCCTAGTAGGTTACAGTCCACGGGGTCCCAAAGAGTTGGACACGAATGTGATACTTAGATGGCTGTAACACCTTTTGTTTACTGATGTGGCAGGCAACATATTTCATTGACGCTGTAAAGCATTGTATTATTTTATAAATTAAACATAATTTTGTAAATAATAATGGTAACCTAAAATGTTAATCCTATCTCTCACCTGAGTTTGCATCAAACTACCATAAAATCTTTATCCTCACCTCTGTAACTCAGATTCCTTATTCAACTTCTCATCTCCCATTCAGCCTCCAATCCTTGCCTTCACCTTTACAAAAATACAGCACCTATTCTTCCTAAGATAAAAACACTTACCTCCTCAAATGCATCTCATGCAGTCATAAGAGTGAGGTTTTTGAAACACCAACTGATCATATCCACTATCTTTCAAAATTTGGCAATAGTTTCCCATTTCCCATACAATGAGGAATTTAGCTTTGTGTTTGCAATGAAGAATTTTTTTTTATATTCAGAGTATGGTCTCTCTCGTTCCCAATTTCTTTTCCATTCTCAGTCCCTTTCATCTGTTTGCTGCTGGCTCTCCAATCTCACCTCTCACCTCTTCTTTCTTCAAAGTTTGCAGTCAAATAATACTAGTCTGATTATAGTTACTTTCAAACATTATCAACCCCTTTGCTCTTTTTTCCCATGATCATAAAATGTTCCCTCCTACCGCTAAGAGTGCCACCACCCAGGTTTTCCCTCCAGTGAGAGTTCTACATTCTTATTGAGTACTGAACAGAAGAGATTGTTCCAAGTCTCAGTGTATTAAGTGTTCTTTGTTTGTGCTCCCATTTCCTCATTAAAATTATTACAGAAATATAATTTTTATCTACGTGCTACATTGGACTATGATCAGTTTGACAGGAGAGATGTTATACTCATCTTTGTTATCCAGTGTTTAGAATATTGACTGACAAATGAAACAATTTTGATACTCTTTTAGAAAGAATTGCATCAATAAATAACGTTTGTAAGATTCATCTATTCAAACTTACTATACAATTACTTAAGAATGCTATTACATAGCTCAAATCTTTATTCAAAAATACATCACAATAAATTTGGTTAGATGATCTGTTAAACACGAAGGAAAACACAGACTGATCGTAACATATCTTCATGTACAACACTAGAAATCATTAAGAAAGGAAATGATGTATTTGTTATGATCCCTTAGGTGGCTTGAGTTGGTCCCACACACAAGTTCTTTCTACATCCTGAGGCATGATTTGTTGACATGAAGCCAAATAAGTCACGTTTTGTCATGTTTTCTTATCTTTGGGGCAATCCATTTCTGACATGGTAAGTTCTCCTCTTCCCTTCTAAAGGAGATGCCTTAATTACAGAAGAGGTTTACCTTGGGGGCTTTTTCTCTTCATATGGATATGAGTTTGAGTGCACTCCAGGAGATGGTGAAGGACAGGGAAGACTGGCATGCTGCAGTCCATGGGGTCACAAAGAATGGACACAACCGACTGACTGAATAGCAACCAACCATCTCAGATAGTAATTCTATCTTTCGCATCTTTGATCCTTATTGTTTCTTCTTTCTTTACCAAAACACATTTTGAGTAGTTACTAAAGTTTGTGAATGTATAATAAAGTCTTCTCTGCTAATCACTGTCAGGTCTTATTGCTTCTCTCCATGATTCCCTGTAGCATTTTTTCCCTATACTATTAACTTTTCCATTTAATTCTTTCTCCAACTGATAACAAATTATGTGTGGTCTATCTCTAAATGTGATATAAAGTGTGAAGTTTAGTCACTCATTCATGTCCAGCTTTCTGTGACCCCCATGGACTATATCCCATCAGGCTCCTCTGTCCATGGCATTCTCCATTAAGAGTACTGGAATGCAATGCATTCCCTTCTCCAGGGGATCTTCTGGATCCAGGGATTAAACTCAGGTCTCCCACATTGCAGGCAGATTCTTTAACAGGCAGATTCTTATCTGCAGATTCTTTATCTGCAGGCAGATTCTAACCCACCATGGAAGCCCAAATATATAATGTAAGCTGACATGTTAACAAATGGATACTATCTCAGCATCAGTTTTCCCAAGCCTGAGACAAGGGAGCATACTCTGACACCTTATTTGGGGAAGTAATTATAAGGGACAAAAGTAGAGGACTGGAAAACGTGAAACCAGGAAAGATTGCCAATTCAAGGCTAAATGGTTACTGCTCTGGACGATGGGGAACTAATTCCACTGGGGACTCGCTTAGGAGCTATGTAAAGTAGTCCTTAGAATCATTCACCTTAGTCATTGAATCAGGCTGTACTTATCCACTGACCTCCCCCTCTTCAATGGCCAAAGGTTTGCCATACTTCCTGGTTTATCTTACCTCAGAATGGTGAGTGGATCCCTGCAAACACCCATGTGGAGGCCACAGAGAATTCCCACACCAAACTGAGAAATATGTGATGCTTCTAAGGCATAGTTCAGGTTGTACTGCATGGTGGTGGTACACTACGCCAAGAGTAAAAGATGGTTTAGAGAAGGTCGGTCTCCATAGTGCATGAGGAGGGACAGGGAAAGCATTGTAGATGGGGTGATCATCAAGTGGCACAAGATATTGGCTTCAGCCTCAATGAATTACTACAGTACAGAATGAAATGCTTTGGCAAAGTCAATGAATATAAAGCAGAGATTTTTCCATTTCCCTTCTTCGGCATCTTACTTACAGGAATAATTTCATTCTGGCTCTGCTTAATGAGTTTTATGACCCTGGGCAAGTGAACACTTTGGCTGGACTCCAATTTCTTCATTTATGAAATGAGATGATCATTGAGCTCCGCTGCAGCTGTTACTTTATGATTCTATGAATCTACATCCTCATCGTACACTAAAGCCTAAAATCCTACTATCCTTCCAGAAATATATGTGTGTTAGTCACTCAGTCGTGCCCAACTCTTTGCATCCCCATGGACTGTAGCCCACCAGGCTCCTTTGTCCATGGGATTCTCCAGGCAAGAATACTGGAGTGGGTTGCCATTTCCTTCTCCAAATACGCACATTCGTATTACTTTCTTTCTATATTCTCTGCTAGAATTTCTCCAGGGCTAGGAGATCCCACTAAGGTTCATTTTGGTTTCTCCTGTTCTGTACACTGATAATGATTTGTGAATTGCTTTGCAGTTTCCTAAATATTTATACAAGAAAAAATCTGTAAAGAATGTAGCCTTGAAGAATATAGTTAACGTTGACTTCACAAGAATCATAGTATATATTCATGGAAATGGTGACTTATAACTGCAGTGCTGCTGCTGCTGCTGCTAAGTCACTGAAATTGTGTCCAACTCTGTGCAACCCTATAGACGGCAGCCCACCAGGCCCCACACTAAATGGTAAATTTCCTGGGTGTTTCCACTAAGATGACAAAAAACAACTGAACTTATTCCCATGGCATCTAGACTAGGGGTCCCCAACCTTTGGTTCATGGATTGGTATCAATCTGTGGTCTGCTAGGAACTGGGTCACACAGCAGGAGGTGAGCAGCAGGCAAACCTGAAACCATTCCCTCACCCCAGCCCAGGGAAAAATTATCTTCCATAAGACTAGTCCCTGGTGCCAAAAAGGTTGGGGACTGTTGCTCTAGACAGTGGACAATCTGACACATGAATTATGCTTCCTCATCTCTATCCAGGTTCCCCCTTCTCTCCTAGTTCAAGAAACACTGGCTTGCTTTCTGCTTCTTACCAGTCTTAGCTCACCTCTGACTCAGTATTTTGCCATTTGTGTTCTTCCTGCCTGGACTGTTCTGTCCTTCTGTAACTTCTCCTTGTCATTCATCTCTTGGAGCAAATATCACATCCTCAAGAGAAGCCTGTCTTGCCCATACAGTCAAAATTCACTCCCGTAACTCTGTATTTCTTTGCTTTTTTTTCCTTCCCCAAACTACTACCATCAGATTTTTTGGTTATCTAGTTTATATTTGGGCTTCTCTGATGACTCAGTGGTAGAGAATCTGCCTACAATACAGGAGATATGGGCTCAGTCCCTAGGTCAAGAAGATCCCCTGGAGAAGGAAATGGCAACCCACTCCATTATTCTTGCCTGGAAAATCCCAGGGACAGAGGAGCCTGCCAGGCTACAGTCCATGGGGTCATAAAAGAGTTGAATTCAACTTAGCAACTAAACAACAACAAATTTATACTTAGTTATGTATTTATGTGTTGTCTGTCTCTAATAAAGGGTAGTCTTCCTTAGATTGTATCCCCTGTTTCTAGGAGAATATCTGGAACATAATCAATTCAAGATAAATATTTGTTGGCCAAATAAATGATTGCTGAGCAGTCCATGGTCAACATTCAAACAAAAGAGAACAAACATTGAACTTGAAACTAGAATTCTTAAGTTGTTTCTGATATGAGGTTATATAATCTGAGAATAATAACATGTATGCTGTATTGCACAGGTTGGTACTTTATGTTTCAACTTTATGTTTAATTATCTGACACTAACCTTTAAAAAATATTCTATAAGAATGCATTCATGCATTCATTCTTTCATGCTTTATGCTTATGGTTTGAACCCCAGCCTCATTATACATCAGTTGTGACAACTTGTCCAAGTTGTTTAGCTACCATATGCCTCAGTTTCCTCACCTACAAAACAATGATGATGACAGTACCCACTTCATGTATTATATCTGGAGTGCTTAGAAAGTACCTAACACAGTTTTAGCTACTATTTTTTCCATTCTATCATTTAGTAAACATTTCAATACTTACTTATTAGTTTTTAACACACAGTGAAAGAATCCACGTGTTTTTCTACCATCTTAGTGCTGCTTTATGAATAAATTTATTTTTCCCAATTATAGAATTAATTCTCTCAATTTACTTAATATGTGTATTTAAAACATTTGATGAAAGTGATCCCCCTTATAATGATCACTGGTCTTCATGAATAGTGGGGAAAATATCACATCTACTTTTTCAAGTCAATTTTCTTTTCATTTCAACATACTTCAAAAAAAGTTCATTTTATTGCACTATAATTTATTTATTATAATTCAAAATAAAATGTTGAGAAAAGCAGTTACTAAAATTAATAAAAAACATTTGTATATATAACCGCAATTTCATGAGTCTGAGTGAACTCCGGGAGTTGGTGATGGATAGGGAGGCCTGGCGTGCTGCAATTCATGGGGTCGCAAAGAGTTGGACACAACTGAGTGACTGAACTGAACTGAACACATATATATGGAATCTAGAAAGATCGTACAGATGAATTTATTTTCAGGGCAGCAATGCAGAAACAGACATAGAGAACAGACTTATGGATACAGGGGGAGGGGAGAGGAGGCTGTCTCTTATACACATCTAAATATTATTCATAAATTATAGTTTATATCTATTTTTCCAGTTATAGTCAGAAGTGTTAATTTCTTACTAAGAACTTCATATGCTTCATTTTCTAATAATAGAAATATAAATGAAACTCCAAAGATGTTCTCCTAAATATATTTTAAAATTGAACAAACATAATTCCTTTATTTATTTGCAGTTAGCCATCTCTTCTATTTCCTGGAAAGATAAATCTAAATCTTTATCATTAGCCCCAAGTCCCCAGGTATACACCTGCATGGACGTTAATCTGCACATAAAATAGGACCATCAGATATGAACCTTTTGATTTCCCTCTGCCTCCGAAATGGCAACCCGCTCCAGTGTTCTTGCCTGGAGAATCCCATGGATGGAGGAACCTGGTGGGCTACAGTTCACGGGGTCGCAAAGAGTCGGACACGACTGAGTGACTTCACTTTCACTTTCACTTTCCAGTCATAAAGATCTCTTCATTCACTTATGTTCACTTCCTGTTTTCTGTGAAAGATCAAGAAAAGGACCCCATTTTCAAGTTCAATGCCTTGGTCCCCTTGACTTGCTAGAGTAGAGTATTAGATGTATGTGATTTAGATATACCTGAATATGAATCCCAGTTCTGTTACTTAATAACCATGGAACAATGATTATTACAATTTTCTGAGTGTCTTTTGTTTCTCTTTTCTAAAGTAGATAGTAAGTGCTACCTTGTTGAATGATGATGATAAACATTATAAATTATCTGTTAAGCAACCAGCAATGTACACATGTTGTTTAGTTGCTAAGTCATGACCAACTCTTTTGCAAACCCATGGACTATAGCTCTCCAGGTTCTGGTGTCCATGGGATTTCCCAGGCTTAAATACTGGAGAAGGTTGCCATTTCCTTCCTCAGGGGATCTTCCTAGCCTAAGGATCAAACTCATATCTCCTTCATTGGCAAGCAGATCTTTTCCACTGAGCAACCAGGGAAACACATACAAGACCTATAAAAGTTTGTTTTCTTCCTCTGCTTCTTTTACCTCTTTTAAACTCACAATTTGTCAAACTTGAATTGTCTTTGTTGACACAAAAGATTTCCTTTCCTTTCATCCCTTTCTAACATCTCATTTTCTTATTTTTATCTTGTCTTTATCCAAATAGGACTTCCCTGGTGGCTCAGATGGTAAAGTGTCTGTCTAAAATGTGAGAGACCCGAGTTAAATCCCTGAATTGGGAAGATCCCCTGGAGAAGGAAATGGCAATCCACTCCAAGACTATTGCCTGGAAAGTCCCATGGACAGAGGAGCCTGGTAGGCTACAGTCCATGGGGTCACAAAGAGTCGGACATGACTTTCATTTTATCCAAATCACCACCTTACCTCTTGGATTCTAAACTTCCTCTCTGCTTACAGCCAAATTTCTCTAAAATTTTCTCTTGTCTTCATTTCCTCAGTTTCCTATGCATCTTTCTAGCTCTTATAAGCTGGCTCAAATGCCACCATGTTATTAAAACTTCTCTCTGCAAGATTAACAAGAATCACTTGCCAACTGTATTATTTTCTTTGGGTTCCTTATACTTCTTACAGCCCCCTTGGAATTCTTACCTTTTATGGCTTTACTGACATGATGCTATTTTCTCCTTCTCTCTAAGTGAGTCTCCTTATTCTAGTTCCTCTCACATACATGTAATTCCTCCTTTTTATTGGTCATTATTCAAAATACTACCAAAGATGTTAACATGCTAAAATGCAAAACTTAAAAATAATTATAAACTTTAATAATTGTAAGTTCATTAGTAGTCTAATTATATATTTCATTACAGTCCCTAGTGTATGGGAAACCACTCTCACCACTATGATTGAACATAGTTTAGGCAGTCTTAGCTATGGCAATTAGAGAAGGAAAAAGAAATAAAAGGAATCCAAATCAGAAAAGAAGAAGCAAAACTCTCACCTTGAAGATGACATGATACTATATATAGGAAACCCAAAAGAAACTATCAGAAAATTACTAGAGCTAATCATTGCATTTAGCAAAGTCACAGAATACAAGGTCAACACACAGAAATCACTTGCATTTCTATACACTAACAATGAAAACTCAGAAAGAGAAATTAAGGAATAAATTCCATTCACCATTGCAACAAAATATCTAGGAATAAGCCTACCTAAGAAGACAAAAGAACTGAATATGGAAAATTATAAGACACTGATGAAAGAAATCAAAGATGATATAAACAGATGGAGAGATATTCCATGTTCCTGCACAGGAAGAATCAATATCATGAAAATGACTATACTACCAAATTCAATCTACAGATTCAGTGCAATCCCTATCAAGTTATTTGCCTATCAAGGCATTTTTCACAGAACTAGAACAAAAAATTTCACAATTCATACAGAAAAACAAAAGACTGCGAATAGCCAAAGCAGTCTTAAGAAGAATGGATCTGGAGGAATCAACATTCCTGACTTCAGAATACACAAAAAAACTATAGACATGAAGACAACACAGTACTGGCACAAAACTAGAAATATAGACCAATGGAACAAGATAGAGAGCCCAGAGATAAACCCATGCACCTGTGGGTACCTTATTCTTAACAAAGGAGACAAGAATATATAATGGGGGGAAGATTGCCTTTTAAATAAGTGATGCTGGGAAAACTAGATTGCTACATATAAAAGAAAGAAATTAGAACACTTCCTAACACCATGCACAAAGATAAAGTCAAAATGGATTAAAGATCTAAATGTAAGATCGGAGACTATAAAACTCATAGAGGAAAATATAGGTAGAACACTTGGTGACCTAAATCAAAACAAGATCTTATATGACCCACCTCCTAAAGTAATGGAAATAAAAACAAAAATAAACAAATGGGAACTAATTAAACTTAAAAACTTTTACACAGCAAAGGAAACTACAAGCAAGGTGAAAAGACAACCCTCAGAATGGGAGAAAATAATAGCAAAGGAAAGAACTGACAAAGAATTAATTTCCAAAATATATAAGCAGCTTATACAACTCAACACCAGAAAAACAAACAATCCAAACAAAAAGTGGGAAAAAAAGACCTAAACAGACATCTCTCCAAAGAAGACATACAGATGGCTAACGAACACATGCAAAGATGCTCGACATTACGCATTATTAGAGAAATGCAAATCAAAACTACAATGAGATACCACCTCACACCAGTCAGAATGGCCATCATCAAAAGTCTACAAACAATAAATGCTGGAGGGGGTGTGAAGAAAAGGGAACCCTCTTGCATTGCTGATGGGAATGTAAATTGATACAGCAACTATGGAACATGGTATGGAGATTCCTTAAAAAAAAAAAAAAAACTAGGAATAAAACCACCATATGACCCAGCAATCCCACTCCTAGGCATGTATCCTGAGGAAACCAAAGTTGAAAAAGATGCATGTACCCCAATGTTCACTGCAGCACTATTTACAATAGCTAGAACATGGAAGCAACCTAGATGTCCATCAACAGATGAATGGATAAAGAAGTTGTGGTACATATACACAATGGAATATTACTCAGCCATAAAAAGGAACCCATTTGAGTCAGTTCTGATGAGGTGGATGAACCTAGAACCTATTATATAGAGTGAAGTAAGTCAGAAAGAGAAATATAAATATTGTATTCTAACATTTCTTTGGAAGGAATGGTGCTAAAGCTGAAACTCCAGTACTTTGGCCACCTCATGCAAAGAGTTGACTCATTGGAAAAGACTTTGATGCTGAGAGGGATTGGGGGCAGGAGGAGAAGGGGACAACCGAGGATGAGATGGCTGGATGGCATCACTGACTCAATGAACATGAGTCTGAGTGAACTCCGGGAGTTGGTGATGGATAGGGAGGCCTGGCGTGCTGCAATTCATGGGGTCGCAAAGAGTTGGACACAACTGAGTGACTGAACTGAACTGAACACATATATATGGAATCTAGAAAGATCGTACAGATGAATTTATTTTCAGGGCAGCAATGCAGAAACAGACATAGAGAACAGACTTATGGATACAGGGGGAGGGGAGGGGAGGAGAGAGACGGTGAGATGTATGGAGAGTGTAATATGGAAACTTACAATACCATATGTAGAGTAGATAGTCAATGGGAATTTGCTGTATGTCTCAGGGAACTCAAACAGGGGCTCTGTAACAATCTATAAGGGTGGGGTGGGGAGGGAGATGGGAGGAATATTCAGGAGGGAGGGGAAATGGGTGTACCTATGGCTGATTCTTAGATGTTTGATAGAAGATGGGAGAGGACAGAAAAAGTACTTCATCTAGTCTGTAACTCCTTCATGAGAAGTTCAAGATTATGATTACCATTAAGAATCTTATCTCCCTAACCTCCCCTTCATCCCTCAAAATGAAGGAAACCATAGCTCCTCTAAAAAAAATTACTTAAAAGAAGTGATTAAGATAAAATTTTTAAATCAGTCAGAGACAAAGTTTGAACTACATACAATGAAACAATGTTACGGATGACAGTAGATTTCTTATTGGAAACAAAGTAAACCAGAAGACAGTAAAGCAAAGTCTTAAAACCACTGAAAGAAAAAAAAAAAAATTCGACAAAAATTAAAATTCAATACCAAAGGCAAAATACTTTTCTGAACTAAGAAAAGCTGAAAGAATTCATCAGCAGCAGACCTACATCATAACATATTCTGAAGAAAGTCCTTCAATAGACAGGAAAATGACAGAAGCTGAAAATCTGAATATACTGCAAGAAATGGAGAGCACAGGAAATGATAAATGAATAAGTAAATAGAAAAGATATTTTTCTCATGCATTAAATCATTTTAAATGGTAACCAATTGTTTAAGGCAAAAATAATAATACATTGTTGTATTTGTAACATTTGTCAGAAGTAAACCATATGACCAAAAAAGCACAAAGGACAGGAAGTGAGAAATAGAAATATGGGCTTGAACAGATATTTTATTAGAGTAGATATATGGAAGGTAAGTAAACACATGATAAGCTGTTCAATAGCATTAGTCGCTAGGGAAATACAAATTAAAACCATGAGGAGATACCACTCAACTCATATGTGAATGGCTCAAATAAATGAACAACCATACCAAGTGTTGACAAGGATGCAGAGCAACTGGAACTGCTAATGGGAATCTAAAATGGTACAATCACTTTGAGCCATAAGTTGACAGATTTCTAACACTGAATAAATGCTTATCATGTGACCCAACCATCCTTCTCCTAAGTATTTTCCCAAGAGAAATGAAAGCATATAACAATATATTTCTACGTGACTGTTCCTAACAGCTTTGCAATAGCTCAAAACTGGAGTTAACCCATATATCCATCCATAGTTGGATCAATAAACAAATTGTGATATATGCTTACAATAAAATACTGCTCATCAATAAAAAGAATGAACTATGGATCTATTTCAAAATACAGATGAATTCCCACCTATTTAAGTTTAGTGAAAGAAGACACATTAAGAAAAGTTCAGTTTTATGATCCTACTTGTAAAACATTCTAAAACTTACATGTAAATCTCTAGTGCCAGAAATAAATCAGTAGTTTCCTGGAAGGGGACATGGACATTGCACGAATGAAAAACTGTAAAAGGGGCATGAGGAAATTTTTAGAGATGATTGATATGTTCATTATCTTTATTGTTTTGTCTGTCTCATCAATGTCTGCTGCTGCTGCTGCTAAGTCGCTTCAGTCGTGTCCGACTCTGTGCGACCCCACAGATGGCAGCCCACTGGGCTCCCCCATCCCTGGGATTCTCCAGGCAAGAATACTGGAGTGGGTTGCCATTTCCTGCTCCAATGCAAGAAAGTGAAAAGTGAAAGTGAAGTCGCTCAGTCGTGTCCGACTCTCAGCGACCCCATGGACTACAGCCCACCAGGCTCCTCCGTCCATGGGATTTTCCAGGCAAGAGTACTGGGGTGGGGTGCCATTGCCTTCCCCACATCAATGTCTACCCATGTCAAAATGTATCAAATTGTACATTCTAAATGTATATTGATATAATAGCTTATCATATATTAATTATACCTCCAATAAACCTGTCCGTTTTTTAAAACTTCAATATCCATGTTCTTCAGCATATTACAGAAGGCACTGTCTTACATGCATAGCCTTAATTCCTACTTTCCATCTGCATGCATTCTATCCTTCAGTCACATGGTTTCACTATCTTCTATGCCCTAAGAACAATCTCATACCCACCGTGACTCAATATCCAGACCTTCTTCCTAGAGCCGACTTTATTCTTTAGCTAGAGAATATCTAATTTTCCTTCAAGGTACAATTCAAAAGCCCTTGACTTTGAAATACAACCAAAACAACAAAAATAAGGCAACACTATTTGTTGTTTGTGTTATTCAGTTGACATATAGTGAGTGAAAAATCTTAATGTAGAAACCAGCAGAAGTCAATCAAATCAATAACCAAGTCTCAATGATTCTTTACTCTGGAATTAATAAAGGCAAAAAAGATATTGGTTGAGAATGATTAATTCAACACTAGAACGATTATAGGAGAAGGAAATGGCAACCCACTCCAGTGTTCTTGCCTGGAGAACCCCAGGGACGGGGGAGCCTGGTGGGCTGCCGTCTACGGGGTCACACAGAGTCGGACACGACTGAAGTGACTTAGCAGTAGCAGCAGCAGCAGAACGATTATAATAGTATACTGAAGAATTTACTGAATATACTAATAATAGTAGCTAATGTTTATTGAGTTATTATTATACTATGGACACTATGAATGCATTTTCTCAATGCAGGAATGAGACACTGCATTGAGACTGCAGGAATGTGTCACTGCAGTGACACAGATTTATTATATGCATTATACAAATAAACTGAGACTTAGTAATTAAATTAAGACTTTCCTGGTGGCTCAGATGGTAAAGAATCTATCTGCAATGCAGGAGACCCCAGGTTCAATCCGTGGATCAAAAAGATCCTCTGGAAAAGGAAGTAGCAACCCACTCCAGTATTTTTGTCTGGAGAATGCCATGAACAGAGGAGCCTGTCAGGCTGAAGTCCATGGGATCCTGACGACCACTTTCACTTTTACTTTCCCAAAGTCTCAAAGGTCATGAACTGAAAAGCAGAGATTTGAACCTCAGTAGAAGGCGATGGCACCCCACTCTAGTACTCTTGCCTGGAAAATCCCATGGACGGAGGAGCCTGGTGGGCTGCAGTCCATGGGGTCGCTAAGAGTCGGACACGACTGAGCGACTTCACTTTCACTTTTCACTTTCATGCACTGGAGAAGGAAATGGCAACCCACTCCAGTGTTCTTGCCTGGAGAATCCCAGGGACGGTGGGCCTGGTGGGCTGCAGTCTGTGGGGTCCCAGGGAGACGGACACGACTGAAGTGACTTAGCAGCAGCAGCAGCAGCAGCAGTCCAAATTCAGAGATCTTTCTTATTCTCATCACCCTGCCATTCATCTATACAATGGATTATAACTAGCACACAGTGGTTCTTATAGGAATTTCTGAAACCACTTCACTGATGAATTTATCTAGGTGTAGTTAAGTAAAATGTCCTTTTATTTCCCCATAGATCCTGTTAATTTCCCATTCATAATGTCCTAAACATTTTTCTTCTCCCTTATAAATAACTGACAGAATGAACTAGTTTTAGTGCTTGGGCTGCTAAACTAATTTCACAGAACTTTATATCTTATGTCTGCTCAAAATCCAGATCCTAAAACTCATCTTTCATCAACTGCATTTACATTGTTTCAAATATCCCTGACTTTAGTTGTTACTGCAACTCTATAATGAGTCTATATAATGCTGAATCTATATAAACTCAACTATATAACTGAGTCTATATAATGCTTCTTCTGCCATATGCCTCGTGTCAGTTACTTCCAAGATGGTGTTTGTCTCAGTTTATCTGTACTGTCTTCAGTGATACTAATAGGGGTGGGAGGTATTGTATGGTCAGCTCTAACTATTACAGAAAAAAAAACATCTTCCAGATTAAGTTTCACTAGATTAAATCTCCTCCGTTGGAGAGAAATAATTTATTCTTGGTCACTTACTGCATAATATTTTCAAATATTTGCCTTAGCTCTTAACAGTTTTTCATATCAGGGCTTACATAGTTATGTCACATTTTCTCTGCACTATTTCTGATCACACTTGGTTAGAATTGCCATCTACACCCTCTGTATTTCCCTGGCACTTTGTCTATAGCAGTGTTATAAAACTTTGCCTGTCAGAGTCTGCTAGACTATGAATTACTCCCAGGGTATGACCATGTCCTGTTTCTTTCATATGAAAAAGTCATCAGGGACTTCTCAGTCCTCAACTTATTAGAAGACTTAGCAGCATTTGACACAATTGACTCTCCTTATTCCTTGAATCCCTTCCTTCGTGTGACAGCCAGGTCACCACCCTCCCTTAGCATTCCTAGGCCTGTGCTAGTCCCTGCTTCTCTGTCTCTTTCTGGCTAAGATGAATGATCCCCCAGGGGGTCATGTAGAGCTGGTTGTGCCATTGGATGTGGCAGCCCTGTCCCCAGAGCCAGCCATTTGAGCATTTATGTTCTACTTCAGTTCTTGTTGTTTTTTTTCTTTTCTATCTCATCCATTTCTGTGGCTTTAAAAACCGTCTCAGAGTTGACAAACCTCAGATTAATATTTTCAGCACAGACCTCTTCATGAACCCCATCCTCTTACATCTATCTGCCTATTTGACATTTCCACATCTCATAGCTATCCAAGTCCTAACTTGTCCTAAATCGAGCCCTGAGTCTTCTTGCTCCCAAATCTCCTAATATGGGCTTTCACATTTTGGTAAGGACAGTTGCATCCCTTCTGTTGCTCAGGGTAAAACCCCTGGACTCACTTCTGACTAGGCTCATTTGCCTCCTATAAAATAGATGATCCATTAACAAATCCTCTCATATCTCTTTTCAGTATTTTATTAATACTGAAATCATACTATATCTATATATTAAATATACACATTTTATATATATTAAATATATATAATATATATTTAATAAATATGTTTAAAAACCACACACTTCCTACCTCCTTCACAGCTAGCACCCTGACCCAAACCACCATCATCCTCTACCTGGATTATTGCCACAGCTTCCAAATTGTCTCGTAATTGATAGCCTCACTCTCTTCAGCCTATCCTCAATAAAACTGCTAAAGAAATTGTGTTGCCCAAACCTACGCAAGGCTTCACATCCCACTTAGAGTAAAAGACAAGCTTATCACATGACCTACAGGGGTCTTTCAGGATGTATCACCTCACCTTTGGCCCATTATATCTACTCCTTCTTTCCCTGCTCATTCTGATCCACCCTGGCTTTTTTACTGTTGTTCAAACATCCCAAGCAAAATGTTCTTTAGGTACTGTTCCTCTAACCTAGAACACGCTCACTCCAAATGTCCACGTGGCTCATTCTTCTGCTTCTTCCAGGTTTTGGCTCAAATGTTATCTTTCTAGGGAGGTTTTCCTTGATCCTCTCGAGAAAAATGAAAAATTTCTGACCAACTTCATGCTTTGTTTCTTTTCATAAAATGTACCATGGTATAGTCTATTGTATACTTTAGTGATTTAGTTAATTTATTGTCTCTTCCCTCATTAGAACATAAATCTCAGAGAGCAAGGATTCTACTTTTCTCACATCATTTTCCAAACACTTAGAACACTGTCAGATACATAGCAGTCCTTCTAAAAGCATTCATAGAAATTGCAAAAGTATGAAACATGTGAATGAGGGAGTGGGTGAACTAATATTTCCCATGACCTAATGTCATGTCTATGACAGATAAATAATAAATATTTATTGAAGTTTAAAGGAAAGCTTGGGCAAATAGGACAAAGTTAAAATGAAAAAAAAGGTTGAAGGTGAATGGAGAAAGACAAAAATAATAACAATATTATTCTCTTTTCTGGTCTTCACAGATGATGTGGGAAAAGGAGAATCATTTTGGACAGCTTATACTACACTTTACTTTAGCACAAGCACTGAATTTTTCTTTTCATTTTTTAAGTTCCCTGTCACCTACTTTCTTTATGTTTATAAATAATGATGACCCACCTACTCAGTTGCCTTGTGTCAGCTATCCTGACATTTGTTCCAATCTTATTTTGCTGTTTGACCTACCCTACCATGCTGTAAAGACATTTAGCTTTAAAACTGCTAAATAAATCAAAAGGGAAACGTCAGTTCCTTTTAGAAGAGACTGTACTTTGGAATTGGAGAAGGCAATGGCAACCCACTCCAGTACTCTAGCCTGGAAAATCCCATGGACGGGGGAGCATGGTAGGCTGCAGTCCACGGGGTCGCTGGGTCGGACACTACTGAGCGACTTCACTTTCACTTTTCACTTTCATGCATTGGAGAAGGAAATGGCAACCCACTCCAGTGTTCTTGCCTGGAGAATCCCAGGGACAGGGGAGCCTGGTGGGCTGCCGTCTCTGGGGGTGCACAGAGTCGGACACGACTGAAGTGACCTAGCAGCAGTAGCAGTACTTTGGAATAAACATGAAAAATAGTTTAGATGTTAGTGGAGACTTAACTGTTGTGTCTATACATATGTTATATATATATACATATATATATATAAAATCAATCCCACTTTCTCCAAGTTATATCAGGAACATTTTCCAGTATTTTTCCTCACTTCACATCAGTCAGTTTATCATGGTTCTAATAAAACTGAAGAGGAAGTCATCTGTGTCTTTTCATGGTGGTTGATAAAGACACTCATACTATCAGCCCAATTGTCACTACATTTTGAGAGGTATGCTTTTTCTGTAAATAGGTGAACATTGTAATTTCTGTAGTTAGCTGTTCCCCACTTTCTTTCATACTGGGGAGACTGGCTAAGCACTTATGAAAATTCCTTATCAATGAAGAATCGCTTATTGAGCAGAGCCTATGCCTTCAAGGAGCTAAGGATCCAGCAGAATTATCAGACTTAAAACCGGGGTTATAGTATTCAGGCTCATGTTGCTGTTGTTGTTCAGTCACTAAGTCACGTCCAACTCTTTGTGACCCCATATACTTCAGCACACTAGGCTCCTCTGGCCTCCACTATCTCCTGGAGTTTGCTCAAATTTATGTCCATTGAGTCAGTAATACTATCGAACCATCTCATCCTCTGTTGCTCACTTCTCTATTTGCTTTCCATCTTTGCCAACATAGAGTCTTGTTCAATGAGTAGGCTCTTGGCATCAGGTGGCCAAAGTATTGGAGCCACAGCATCAGTCCTTCCAATGAATATTCCAGTTTGATTTTCTTGAGGCTTGACTGGTTTGGTCTCCCTGCAGTCCAAGGGACTCTCTAGAGTCTTCTCCAGTACCACAACTCAAAAACATCAATTCTTCAGCACTCAGCCTTCTTCATGGTCCAGCTCACACATCCGTAGATTCATAGCATGCTGCTATTAAAGTAGACATGAGATCTGTGAACCAGAGTTTGCTTTTGAACTTTCAGTAAGACAGCATGCTGCTTCTTTCTTCCCAGAGCCTGGAGTCTGAGACAAAACTAAGCAAGTTAGAAAACAATTGAAAGGGAAACAACTAACTGACTGTGTTTTCTGTTAATATAAGCGTTAGGAGACAATTTATGCTCATCTAAATTAAAAGACGCTTACTCCTTGGAAGGAAAATTATGACCAACCTAGATAGCATATTCAAAAGCAGAGACATTACTTTGCCGACTAAGGTCCATCTAGTCAAGGCTATGGTTTTTCCTGTGGTCATGTATGGATGTGAGAGTTGGACTGTGAAGAAGGCTGAGCACCGAAGAATTGATGCTTTTGAACTGTGGTGTTGGAGAAGACTCTTGAGAGTCCCTTGGACTGCAAGGAGATCCAACCAGTGCATTCTGAAGGAGACCAACCCTGGGATTTCTTTGGAAGGAATGATGTTAAAGCTGAAACTCCAGTACTTTGGCCACCTCATGAGAAGAGTTGACTCATTGGAAAAGACTCTGATGCTGGGAGGGATTGGGGGCAGGAGGAGAAGGGGATGACCAAGGATGAGATGGCTGGATGGCATCACCGACTCAATGGACATGAGTTTGGGTGAACTCCGGGAGATGGTGATGAACAGGGAGGCCTGGCATGCTGTGATTCATGGGATCGCAAAGAGTTGGACACGACTGAGAGACTGAACTGAACTGAACTGAAAGCCAGAGAGGAGTATGTAAACCACCCTTTACTCCCACCCATGCCTAAAGTTACTCGCAAGCAATGCAGCCTAAAATGTATACTTTAAACATGGTTTAGTGAGGCCAAAGAAAGCTTAAAAGAGGCTGAGTTCTTAATAAGGGGAAGATGAAGACAGTCTATCCTGTCAAAATAACCAGGCTGCAGAGAGGATCCTGCTGTTGAAATCGAGAACGGGGATCCACCTTAGAGATCATGCTGAGGAATTCTGCCTCCTAACAGCCCCTCATTTTCACTTTCCACTTTCATGCATTGGAGAAGGAAATGGCAACCCACTCCATTGTTCTTGCCTGGAGAATCCCATGGATGGGGAGCCTGGGGGGCTGCCATCTCTGGGGTCACACAGAGTCGAACACGACTGAAGCGACCTAGCAGCAGCAACAGTCCCTAGGTACTGTCTCTGTGGCTTGGAAGAGTCAATAGTTAGAGGATTCTGCAGGGCATGGAACTCTGCCTATATTTTTCTTCTGGCTCCCTTTTTTCTTAATGGATTTGAGGAGAGCAGCCAGATGACCTCGAAGTAACTGCCTCAGAAATGAGCACCTGGCACAAACACCCATGTGACTTCCCGTCTTTCTAGTCACTCTAAACCCTGCATCTCTGAACTGCAGGATATGCCCTGTTTGCTCTCAAATCATTTCCTGACAATCTCCTGCCTGCTCTGTATCTCAGGAAACTATTTTCCAAGCTCCCTTGCCCTCTGGCTTGAGTACTATGAGTCCATGGGAAGTGACGCTGAAAGGAGGGAGAAGCCCTTGTATTGGGTATCACTCCACCTCAGTCTCCTGACATCTTCTCAGCAGCTTCAGCTCACAGTACATAGGATCAGCCTTTATGTCATGACCACCGTCAATCTCTCAGCTTCTGAGCTCTGTTAACTCTGCTTCTTGTTTCCCTGTCCTGGGCTAATAGTGACTTCCTGGTACAGCTACACTATAGGCTGACTTCCTGTTTCTCTTTGGCTTGGCAGCCACTCTTCACCTGCATTACCAGCGTCATGCACCAAATTATTTTATTTTGAAGGAGCCAGCACCATTTCTGCTTTGCTGCTGGACACCGATTCGCAGGTCGTCAATCAAGTTGGACCTTTCAGCCTCCTTCTTGACTGGAGTTATTACAGCATAGAAAAAGGCAATATTCACTAGACCACCAGCTTTTTTTCTCAATCATAAATGATAGCCCTGACATGCATATTAACTGTAAATGCTTTACATTGCATATTCTGCTTTTAAATATTTAATTTTTTACTTATTTGGCTGTGCTTGGTCTTCATCGCAACCTATAGGATCTTTGATCTTCATTTCAACATTCAGGAACTCTAGTTGTTGCTTGTGGGATCTAGGTTCCGACCAGGGATGGAACCCGGGCCCCTTGCATTGGGAGCATGGAGTCTTAGCCACTGGATCACCAGGCAAGTCCCTTATGTTGTATATTCTTGACACTCTGGCATCTGGGGCCTCACTGACTGGTAAGAAACTGCCCCTTACAGGGCTATCCAGTTCTTAGAGATGGTGGACAACTCCTCTGGGAACATGACTCTTGTATGCAAACCAACCAACCCAAAGACCACAGAATTCAGTGACATCCTTCATCTGAATCTCATACTCTTGCTGTTATCCACCTGCCCTAAGGACCCTGGCCAGTGCCTGTACTCCAGAGCCCACTTAAACTATTCAAACTTGCCAACCCTAAGTCTGGGTACCCTCCTGCCTCACCCAATCTCCCCACGGAAACCACAGTAAGGGCTCTTGCCCATATTTTCCTCTTGCTCCTTCTGCCCCCTGACTGACCACAGTGCTCCCACATGGGGGCCTGCATCATGTGTCATGTGTCCTTTTCTAGGGATCCGTGAGCATAAAAATTTCTTCCTTCATGACAGTTCTAATCCTATTTGTCTTACCATATAGGTTTAAAACAACTCCTGGTACATTTTAAAACAATGAGAGATAGTATTTGGTTTCTGTAGCTTTCTTTTTCCTCTAGCTTTTTAATCTTAAATACCATTTTGGAGTTGTTTAGTCACTAAGTAATTTCCAACTCTTCTGTTACCCCAAGGACTGTAGCCCACCAAGCTCCTCTGTCTGTGGGATTCTAATACTGGAGTGGGTTGCCATTTCCTCCTTCAGGGGATCTTCTAAACCCAGGGATCAAATCTGTGTCTCCTGCAATGGCAGGTGGATTCTTTACCACTGAGCCATCAGGGAAGCCCTAAATATCATCTTAAGTATTTTTATTCTAATATGGTAGTTGGTCAGGAGATGAGATGAAAGGGAATGCTCACCTGAAGCTACATTTATCTTAATAGTACATAGTGTTTGCATGCCACTGGTCAGCCTTAAGCCACCTTCCTTAATGTTCTGTGTTAGTCACTCAGTTCTATCGGATTCTTTGCAACCCCATGGACCATAGCCTGCCAGGCTCCTCTGTCCATGGAATTTTCCAGGCAAGGATCCCTGAGTGGGTTGCCATTTCCTTCTCCAGAGGATGTTCCCAACTCAGGGACCAAACTCAGGTCTCCTGCATTGCAGGCAGGTGCTTTACCATCTGAGCTACTAGGGAAGCCCAATATGTCATATTTCCTTAATGGTCATGTTTAATTTTAATCTGTGTTATTAGATCTTCTGCCCTAGAAGAATGACAGTTCCGGTTCACATTTCTTTCTCTCCTGTTTCGCAAAGAGAATCGAATCCACTATATGCAAATTTCTTTGGTTACCTATTCCCTACACACAGCATGTTATGTTTCTGCAACCTTAGAGAAAGTGGCTTCACTCCTCCTGGAAGCTACTGCCTTCCCCTGGGCTCTGGATCCCACACACTTCAAACTGATTCACCCTCAACATAGCTCTCTTCCTTAGATTCTCTACTTTTTTTTTTTTCTTCCCCTTCTCTTAAGAAAAGTACAGGTATTTTCATCTTTTTTAAGAAATTATTTTATTCAACTACTGTCAGTGTTTTGAACTGTGATGTTGGAGAAGACTCTTGAGAGTCCCTTGGACTGCAAGGAGATCCAACCAGTCCATCCTAAAGGAAATCAGTCCTGGGTGTTCATTGGAAGGACTGATGCTAAAGCTGAAACTCCAATACTTTGGCCACCTGATGGAAAAGCTGACTCATTTGAAAAGACCTGATGATGGGAAAGATTGAGGGCAGGAGGAGAAGGGGATAAAAGAAGATGAGATGGTTGGATGGCATCACCAACTCAATGGACATGGGTTTGGGTGGCCTCTGGGAGTTGGTGAAGGACAGGGAGGCCTAGCGTGCTGCAGTTCATGGGGTCACAAAGAGTTGGACACAACTGAGTGACTGAACTGTGCTGAACTGAACTGTCAGTGTAGAATGTATTTCTGCTGTACATCAAAATAATTCAGTTATATATATACATATACACATATATTCATGTTGTTTTTTCTATTCTTTTCCATTATGGTTTATTATAGGATATTGAATATAGTTCTCTGTGCTATACAGTTGGACCTTGTTGTCTGTCCATTCTACCTATAACAGTTTCCATCTGCCAACTCCAAATTTTCACTCTATTCCATGCCCCTTTCCTTCCCACTTGGCAACTAAAGTCTGTTCTCTATATCTGTGAGTCTGTTTCAAGATAAGTTCGTTTATGTCATATTTTAGATTTCACATTTAAGTGATGTCATATGATATTTTTCTTTCTCTGACTTCACTAAGAATGATAATATTTAGGTCCATCCATGTTTCTGTAAATGGCATCATTTCATTCTTTTAATGGATAAGTAGTATTCCATCCTTGGAGAAGGAAATGGCAACCCACTCCAGTGTTCTTGCCTGGAGAATCCCAGGGATAGGGAAGCCTGGTGGTCTGCCGTCTATGGGGTCACACAGAGTCAGACATGACTGAAGCGACTTAGCAGTATTCCATCATGTATCAGTCAATTCAGTTCAGTTCAGTCGCTCAGTCATGTCTGACTCTTTGAGACCCCATGAATCGCAGCACGCCAGGCCTCCCTGTCCATCACCATCTCTCAGAGTTCACTCAGATTCACGTCCATCGAGTCCGTGATGCCATCCAGCCATCTCATCCTTGGTCGTCCCCTTCTCCTCCTGCCCCCAATCCCTCCCAGCATCAGAGTCTTTTCCAATGAGTCAACTCTTTGCATGAGGTGGCCAAAGTACTGGAGTTTCAGCTTTAGCATCGTTCCTTCCAAAGAAATCCCAGGGCTGATCTCCTTCAGAATGGACTGCTTGGATCTCCTTGCAGTCCAAGGGACTCTCAAGAGACTTCTCCAACACCACAGTTCAAAAGCATCAATTCTTCGGCGCTCAGCCTTCTTCACAGTCCAACTCTCACATCCATACATGACCACAGGAAAAACCATAGCCTTGACTAGATGGACCTTAGTCAGCAAAGTAATGTCTCTGCTTTTGAATATACTATCTAGGTAGATCATTTATGTTACATATATTCTTTATCCATTCACCAGTTGATGGACATTCAGGTTGTTTCCATGTCTTTGCTATTGTGAAGAGTGCTGCTACAAACATAGGGGAGCATGCATCTTTTTGAATTAAACTTTTGTCTGGATATAAAATCACTGCAGATGGTGACTGCACCCATGAAATTAAAAGACGCTTACTCCTTGGAAGGAAAGTTATGACCAACCTAGATAGCATATTCAAAAGCAAAGACATTACTTTGCCAACAAAGGTCCGTTTAGTCAAGGCTATGGTTTTTCCAGTGGTTGTGTATGGACATGAGAGTTGGACTGTGAAGAAAGTTGAGCGCCGAAGAATTTGTGCTTTTGAACTGTGGTGTTGGAGAAGACTCTTGAGAGTCCCTTGGACTGCAAGGAGATCCAACCAGTCCCTTCTGAAGGAGATCAGTCCTGGGTGTTCATCAGAAGGACTGATGCTAAAGCTGAAACTCCAATACTTTGGCCACCTCACACGAAGAGGTGACTCATTGGAGAAGACTCTGACGCTCTGAGGGATTGGGGGCAGGAGGAGAAGGGGACAACAGAGGATGAGATGGCTGGATGGCATCACTGACTTGATGGACATGAGTTTGAGTGAACTCCGGGAGTTGGTGATGGACAGGGAGGCCTGGCGTGCTATAATTCATGGGGTCGCAAAGAGTCGGACGTGACTGAGTGACTGAAGTGAACTGAACTGAAGCCCAAGAGTGGGATTGCTGCACCATATGACAATTCTCCTTTAGTTTTTTGAGAACCTTCCATACTATTTATTACCTTTGTCATAGTGGTTGCACCAGTTTACATGCCCACCAACGGCGTTGGAGGGTTCCCTTTTCTATACACCCATCTCCAGCACTTGTTATCTGTAGACTTTAATGATAGCCATTCTGACTAGTGTTAGGTGGTACCTCATTGTAGTTTTGTTTTGCATTTATCTAATAATTAGTGATGTTGAGCGTCTTTTTGTGTGTCTGTTGGCCATCTGCATGTCTTCTTTTGGAAAAATGTCTATTTGGAGCTTCTGCCCATTTTTCATTGGAATTGTTTGAGCTTTTGTTGTTGTTGAGTTGTAGGAGTCATCTGTATATTTTTGAAAATTAAGCCTAGTTGGTTTCATCATTTGCAAGTAATTCAAGTCTTTTCATCTTTAAACAAAATATTTACCTTTCTGTGTTTCTTCTCTTTTCATTTATCTTTCATACATGAACCTCATGAAAGATTAATACTTTTAGTATAACACTCCTATTTTATCTTCTCTTTCATAGTTATCGTCTGGTTTATGGCCCTTATTTCCATGTGAACTGATTTGGCCGATGAAGTTTTTATCACTTTAAACTCCTCTCTCTTCCTTTAACTGACGTGACACCATCCTCTCTTGATTCTCAAGCTGCTCCTTCTCACTTGTCTTCCTTGTCTCTTCTTTTCGTTTGCCTTTCAAATATTGCAGTTCCTGGGATTCTTCCATTGCCATTCTCAAAGATCCATTCATCTACGTTATTGAGCAAAATGGTGCCATTCCAGGTTACACTATTGGGTTAAGCCAGCCCATTTCCCTAATTGGCATTGCAAAGAAAACATATGTAGATATAATCAAATATTCACAGATATCAGTAGAAATGCTATAAAAGAGTGTTTTCTCTAGTCAGATAAGATTGAGTACCAGTTAACTAGAGAAAATTAACTGCAAGGAACCATTTCTAAAATGTTTAATTTTTTTTAAAAAAAGGCCCATATAACATCTTTTGGCAGAAGCTAGTTTATAAAATATTAAATGATAACACTGCTTCAAAAGGATCTCACATAAATTTTCACTAAGATACATTAATTTATTAGGACTCTAATAAACTGGCTAGTGTGGGTAAGAATAACACAATGTCTGTCGTATTACAATGTAAGATATGCAAGTTTTGGTTAAAAAGAAAAAAACAGGCCCAAGGAAAAGCAGGAACATGAGAAAGCATGACACTGGCTAACCTAAACATTCTCAGAACTTCAGGAAATTTCAGATAACTGCAGTGGGGCAGTAGACATACCAAAGGAACAAAACATTTGAACAAGACTATTGTTCTATGTCAGTGACAGTAAAAATATACTTTTAAGTTGTATAGATTAATGAAAGAAACTCTTTAAAATATATATAACTTCTCCCCACAATTTCATCAAAACATAATACTCAGATAAAACCTTTGAAAAACTAAAAAAAAAAAAATCCCCTTTTCCTTATAAACAATTTTATTTCCTTTCACAAAGAATAAGGCTATAACTAACCTAATTTACAAAGAGAGGGACCTAGTTTTAGAAGATAATTGAATTTGTGTTATTATATCCATAGAACTAGTCTTTGCTTTCCTTGTAGATATGATTAGGAATAGGAAAATGAAGAAACAAAATTGAATTTTATCTAAGGCACATATGAAATGTTTGGTTACAAACATGGTGTATGTTGTTAGCTTCAAGCTACAATGAAGTTTTCAAAGTCATAGAAAGCTGTTTTAGAATGATATCCACAGCATCATAGCAAAAATCAAAGCAGAGGTACAATTTTTTTCAATTAAGTTTTAATTGTCCCTTTTCAAAACTGGAACAATTATATCAAGACTTTCAATTGGTTTCATTTATACTGACAAAAAATATAATACTTTTAAATAATATACTTTAATATCTACACTACTGATAGACACAAAAATTAGAATACATCTGTAAATAGGAAATTACTCATTTCAAATTATGCTATTAAAATATAATACAATATTACATGATGCATCTCTTCTCATGAAAAAAACGTATCACAGGTATTTCCAGACTATACCATATTACATGGAATTTATTTCTTATTGTTTACAGATATGATTTTTTTAATATTAACCACTAATTGTGGTATTCAAAATTACATACTTGGCCACATATAAGTTTTACAACATTTTAAATGCATACATTGAAAGTGTGGATTACATTGTAATCTAAAGAAACAACATTCACCCAGCCAGCAAAGCTCAAAAGAATAGAGCACTAAATACTGAACAGTTTAATAAATAGCTCTTCACCTGATAGAGCAGTCTAAACTTTGAAGTACAGTTAGGTTTTTATTGATTATTATTGATAGTTGAAACAAAAATCTCAACAATAAAAAATATAAGCTATAGCTATTATTCATCAAGCAATTAATTATGTGGCAGATACTATGCTAAATCTTTTATCTATACAATCTCATTTATTCCTTATTATAATCTTATGAATATATGTTATGCAAGTAAGAAAACTAAGGGTCAAAGGAGCTAAATAATGGTGTAACAAGTCACATAGTCTGGGGGAGAAAAGTCAGGATTTGAGTATCATTTGGTTCGAAGATCAGTGTTCCTTCTTCACAGGCTCCCTGTAATAGTCACATGGAAAATATCAGCAATGCTATTTTATTATAAGAAATACAAGGACAGAGGGTGGGGGAAGGAAGGATCAGGAGTTTGGGCTTAGCAGATGCAAGTTTTTATATATAGCATGGATAAACAACAAGCCTCTACTGTATAGCACAGGGAGCTATAATCAATATGATGTGATACACCATAATGGAGAAGAATTTGAAAAAGAATATATTTATAGCTGAGTCACTTTGCTGTATAGCAGAAATTAACACAGCATTACAAATCAACTATATTTCAAGAATATTTTTAAATGGGATATTTTAATTAAAAAATGTTTATGGGCAAGAATTTGCTATCCTCTCAATATTTGATGGTACTATTACCAAACTGCAAATAGTCTCTCTTTAGTCCCTCTGGGAGCATCTATCTAGCCAGCATCTGTCCTTGTTCCCAGCTTCACTCCTCAGTGTCACAGCTTGTGTTAAAGTATAACATATTTTCTATCACTTAGCAAACTATTCCTTCTCAAATGCACAGAACCTGTGGTTTCCAAGGCTTTATTCTAAACTTTAGAAGAACATCTTTGAGACTGTAGCACTTCTTTGCTAACCCTTCCTCATTTTCCACCTTCAGTACAGACAGAGGCAGCAAGGAAATAAACAGAGCAATGCAGTTGTTTGGAGGACTCTATGATGAGGAAGTGTCTCAGGCTCAGTGGATTGTGTAAAACACTGATGTCAATCTATGCACTATTCATTCTTCCTTTCCTCTGATCTGAAAGGCTCCTAGATGTTCAGGATTACAACATATTCAGATAAAAATTTACAACTAATAGATCCTTTGTGATTAGAACTATCTCAACATTGGCTAATAACACACATATCAGTGAGTGGGGCTTTGAGGAAGTTGCTGTTAAAGGAGGAAGATTTAGCTGACATGTGCCTATTGCCTTTTTTTTTTTTTTTTTCCTTCTTCTGGCTTGAAACTCAGTACAACACTGGAGGCAAGCCAGAGGTGCCAAGTATAATATGTGAAGGATGACTGAATGAAAGGCTGAATCCTACACAAAGTCTTCAGGCTACCATTCCAGTCCTGGGCAGCCTGTCTCTGAACTACTCAATATGTCGAACAAACACAAACCAAATCCTTCTGGTGTGCACATGATTTTTCATTTGGTTTTCTATTACGTGTAGCTGAACACAATCCTAGATACTACAGTAGGAATAGTTTGCTCTATTTAATTTTTGTAATGCTGACAAGTGTCCACAGTATTTAAGCAGAAAAGCATAACTTTTTCTATAATAGAATGAAAATATTAGACTTTGTCCATATTTAAATCTTTGTTTTATGGATAAACTTAGAAGGAGTAAAATCATCAGCACTATAGCCATTAGAAGGGGCTTTCCTGGTGGCTCAGATGGTAAGGAATCTGCCTGCAATGCAGGAGACCTGGTTTCGATCCCTGGGTCTGGAAGATACCCTGGAGAAGGAAATAGCAAGCTACTCCAGTATTCTTGCCTGGAAAATCCCATGGACAGAGGAGCCTGGTGGGGTATAGTCCATGGGGTCACAAGAGTCAGAGATGACTTAATGTCTAAATAACTACCGTAGCCATTAGAAGTCAGAAATAAGACCAAATAAAATCTGACTTTGTACTGGATGTTGTTTAGAACTTTAAATTTAATGGTTAATAAATTGTACACTTAGTACATTAATTAAAATGGATAACTCTACAATAGTGAAATGTATGATATTTGAGCTATTAAATATAGCAGAATTAAATAACAGTTTAAATTTAAATTTTAAAATGTTATAACTTTGGCCACCTCATGAGAAGAGTTGACTCATTGGAAAAGACTCTGATGCTCGGAGGGATTGGGGGCAGGAGGAGAAGGGGACGACCAAGGATGAGATGGCTGGATGGCATCACGGACTCAATGGACGTGAGTCTGAGTGAACTCCGAGAGATGGTAATGAACAGGGAGGCCTGGCGTGCTGCGATTCATGGGGTCGCAAAGAGTTGGACACGACTGAGCAACTGAACTGAACTGAACTGAACTGAACTGAAAATCACCAGAAACCTAGTACTTGACTAGACATCACTTGAATGTAAAATTTAAGGACAAAATGAACAACTATTTTAGTGAAGAGAAGTGCAGTTTGTAAAAACAAAGAGCTTGTGTAAAATCTATGAAACCCAAATGTCAATGCTATCTACTCCTATTACAATAAATAGATGCATCAGTGAGACAGAGAGAAACGGTCGATACCTGATGAGTGGATGGACAGAGAGATGATGGGTGGTTGGACAGATGGGTAGATAGGTAAATGACACATACATACATACATACATAGGTGATAGAATATGACAATCATCATGGTGCATGTGAGTTAAGTCTCTTTAGTTGTGTCTTACTCTTTGCAATTCTATGGACTTGAGCCTGCCAGGCTACTCTGTCCATGGAATTCTCCAGGCAACAATACTGGAGTGGGTTTCCTTGTCCTCCCCCAGAGGTTCTTCCAGATCCAGGGATTGAACCCACATCTGTCTCTTAGTCTTCTGAGTTGGCAGGCGGGTTCTTTATCACTATCACCATCTGGGAAGCCCCAGTCATCACGGTACAAATTCTTTATGTGGCCCTCACGACTCTCAGAGAAATATCCCAGCATCGTTCTCCAATTCCTACCTTCCCACCAAGCACCCTCAAACTCTATAATCAATTCAACTGAGAATAAATGCTCACAGATAGAAGGAGAGTCACCACAGCCTCCACTGAATCTTCTCAAAAGAGCAGAAAGGGACTGATAACTGTTCCCACCTTGAACACTGAGTACAAAATGTCTGCCAAAGAAAATTTAGAATGGAAAATTCCATGTTTGTAAGCATGCAAGAGTCAGGCCAGCTTCATTTTTTAGATTGTGTAAAGTGTGAGACTGTGACTTTACTTTGATAAATGTATTTGATGATGGCTTAGTTTACTAATACTGTAGAAGCATTTTAACTTATTTGCTGTTGATTGACTCTTGAATTACCTGGAATTCCCCGTTTTCCTTGTAAAAATATTAATATGGATCTATTTACCTGATGCAGGAATCCTTCTGATCTCTGATCTAAGTTTTTTATAACTTTCATTTGTTAGATTCATTGTACATTTTAATTAGACGTCAGAAAACCAAATAAAACATAGGTGTATAAAGAAAATTAATCAAATAGCTTAGAAACTTATAAAGCTCTCCTCTGCCTCCCAAAACATCTGTGAAAGTAGATGTGAGACAAATAGCTGTAAAATATGGGTAAAAAATGTAAAAATGTTGGCCAGTGCTTAATTTGCTTTGTGTTTATAAGCTACCACTTGACAATAAAAATAAAAAATTGAATCTTTAGATGATGCATTGTGAATACAATTTACATGAGAAAAGCTAAGTGATATCCATTTCGGGCACCTAGTCAAGCAAAAGGCTTGGTCTTACATCAAAAGATGGGAGACTGCAAGTATACTGATCAATTTCAAGTTACAAAAATAGTGTCAAGCTATTGGACCAGGTGATCTCTTTGTTACCTCTGAACTCTGAATTCAGTATAATTATTCCTGTCTTATAGAAGAGGAAAGACTCAGAAAAGGAAGCAACATGGCCAAGATCACCTAGTAGAGTTTACATTTGAACAAAATCTTCTCAATTCCAAAACCCCTAAAGGCAAATACTGAATTTCCTTCTTTAGATGACAACTATGATACTGTAACAGCATTGAGAATGATTAAATTGGAAACAAGTAAAGAGATACATAGGAAACATATAAATCCCTCAAGCAAACAATATTGATTTTCAGTTTTGCTTTAATCAAATAGAAAATAGACCACATTTTACATGGAGACACAGACATAGAAAACAGACTTATGGACACTGGAAGGGGATGGAAGGAAAGGGTGGGATGAATGGACAGAGTGGCACAGAAACATATATACTACCACATATAAAATAGATTACCAGTGGGAATTTGCTGTATGGCTCAGGGAACTCAAACTGGGGCCCTGTAACCACCAAGAGAGGTGGGAAATTGTGGGATGTGGGAGGGAGGTTCACGAGGGAGGGGACATATGTGTACCTGTGACTGATTCATGTTGATGTATGGCAGAAACCAATGCAATATTTAAAGCAATTATTCTTCAATTAAAAATAAATAATCTGTAAAGGATATCATTTTGCTATTAATATTTGTTACTAATGAATTATGATTTTCATTGAACCGGAATACATTTACTTAGATCCAGGATAATAAGATATTTACTAAAGGTATATAGTTGCTAAATAACAGATTTAATGGAACCCACCTCAGGGACTTTAAACAATGGATAAATGCCACCAGTTTTTAAATAGAAAATGTTAAGTATTATATACTTAGTTTTTGGTTCTTGAGTTGTATGATTGTATGATTATGACTGGAAACATTAACTTTTAAACTAATTATCCTTCCCTCAGCCTTTTCTTATCACACGTCTTTTCCTTCACCTTCATGTTCTCTTCATGTAAGAAAACTTGTGTATGTACACAGAAAAAATATGAAGAATCTTTATTTACCACATAGAAATTATAGTTTAAACCTGGAAAGATTTTTAAGTAGAAAGTAAAAGATCATTTAATTGTCTTCAGGCCATTAAACCTAATAATCTTTTATATAAATACATTTGTTTGTAGCATTCAAAAGTATAAGCTATAACTATTATTTTAGATTTAAAAAATAATCTATTCTTCAAATTGGACATCTTTATTTATTTCTGTTATAGGGTTGAAAAGACCTATCCCAATAAATTCCTATAAAGTTTCTTTAGAAATATTTCAACACCAAGATCAGAAAAGTGTCACTTTAATAATGCAGTTGTTTTTTTTTTACCAAATTCCATGGCTGTTTAGGGAGGTATACCTCTTCCTTGGAAAGTCATAAATCTTACAAGGATACACCTCATTTTACGAAAATTCATCTTGAAAAACCACCACTTATGGAAAAAAAAAAGATAGTGTTACATATATTCTTGTGTAAGTCTAAGCAGCCTCTTGCTGCTGCTGCTAAGTCACTTCAGTCGTGTCCTACTCTGTGCGACCCCATAGACGGCAGCCCACCAGGCTCCCCAGTCCCTGGGATTCTCCAGGCAAGAACACTGGAGTGGGTTGCCATTTCCTTCTCCAATGCATGAAAGTGAAAAGTGAAAGTGAAGTCCCTCAGTCGTGTCCGACCCTCAGCGACCGCATGGACTGCAACCTACCAGGCTCCTCCGTCCATGGGATTTTCCAGGCAAGAGTACTGGAGTGGGTTGCCATTGCCTTCTCTGAAGCAGCCTGTTAATTGTGTACAAATCTATAGCTCATAACAAAATCAATAGCGGCAAGTACCTTTAATGTGCTTTTAGCCAGGCAGATCTTAGTTAAACAGATGAACAATTAGTGTATTTACAGTAAAGAACAAAAAACCAACATGAGTAGAGAAGCTAGATGCTTTCAGTTTGTACAGTGGCTTTTAAAGAATGCCCATCTAAGATAAGATGTTTCTGAGAATGTGCACCTTTGTTTGCATTAGGTTTCTGATTTTGAAAAAAAGAAAAAGCTACTCAACTTTCCTCATATTTAAATCTTTGGGCTTCATCCTTGCTTAGGTTTTTATTTTTATCTAGAGTACAGTGTATTTGTTTTCTAGACACATACTGCATTTTTATAACAAAATTTAGAAAGAGCTTAAAGGTTCAGTTGTTTTAAGAAGTTGATTGAACATGTATCTTTGTGGAATGTGTCTTTCCACATAGTGATGGATGGTTTATCCCAGTAATTTAAAACTTGACTTCCTTACAAAATCTGAAGAGTTTAAGTTTATAGTCACTGTTAATATATTGCCTTTGGTTGTGCAGATTTTTTGGGGGTAGTTAATTCCAGACATGAAGAAGAGGAGTTTTCACAGTGACCAGGTTATGCATTGGTAAATTATTCTACAGTGGCAAATTATGCACGTCTTAAAAAATACCTTATGTGCATGCTAAGTTTCTTCAGTTGTGTCCTGACTCTTTGCGACCCTATGGACCCTAGCCTGCCAGGCTCCTCTATCCATGGAATTCTCCAGGCAAGAATACTGGAGTGAGTAGCCATCCCTTCCTCCAGGATATCTTCCCAACCCAGGGATTGAATCCGTGTCTCTTACATCTCCTCCATTGACCAGCGGGTTCTTTACCACTAGCACCACCTGGGAAGCCCTCCAGAATGCCTCCAGGTCAAGTCAAGTGTTAGTCACTCAGTCATGTCCAGCTCTGCCACTCCATGGACTATAGCCTGCCAGGCTCTTCTGTCCATGGAATTCTCCAGGCAAGAATACTAGAATGGGTTGCCATTCCCTTCTCCAGGGGGATTTCCCAACCCAGGGACTGAACCCGGATCTCCTGAATTGCTGGCAGATTCTTTACCATCTGAGCTACCACTTAGTGTGTGTGTTAGTCACTCATTCGTGTCTGACTCTTTGTGACCCCATGGACAGCAAGTTAGCATCAGTAGCTTCTTAATCTCCAAATCCCATGGCCTTTCTGGTCTACATCTTCCTTAGTCTTTTGTACCATTTGCTCCTTGATTATCCTTTTCTTGACATGTTCTCACCAGGGCTAAATAACCTGCTTTTCTGTCTTGCCAATCATTCTTGTTCCTTCTTACAACCCCTGAGCAGTAAGCAGTGTCTTGAGTTCTTTCCACCACCTTTGTTTTCTTGATTTCTAGCTCTCTGAAGTCATGCCCTCCTGTTAGCTCCAGCTATCTCCTCTATGAAGATGACTTCGGAATCTACAGACCCAGCCTTGTCATTCCTTCACTGTCTGGGTCCACACTCCCAGCTGCCAGCAGTTGTGTCTTCCTGGTTGTCTCATCAACAGCTTAGACTCTGATGTCTTCCCCATCGTGTGCAAACTCCTGACACCACATGATCTCTATTGTCTTCCATGCTTCAGACAAAATGAATTATTAGCCAGTTCCTAAACTCAATTTATTCATTCCTTTGACCCTTTCGCCCATTCTGTTCTCTCTGGCTAAAATGTTTTATGCTTTTTATCAAGAAAAGAGTTTACACAAAATGCTTCAATTCAGTGCTTTGTAATTCTGTAGAAGTTCATTTTAAATACTCTTCTTAGTCTCTCATGGGTCATCACTTTCATTGTGAATATTTATGTCGAGATGTATTTTCTGACCAAAATCCTAAGTTTCGTATGGGCAGGATTACTTCATGCCATCCACAGTGCCCATATGAGGTGTTCAATAGGTGGTGTTCAAAAAACATACAACTGCCCATCAACACAGGGCAATGTACTTGTGGTTCTTGAAGCAGAAAGAAACTGTTATTGGTTTGGAAAACTGGGCTCTACAACAAACTGTCTGAAAGGGAGAGTGCTGTAAAGAAGTACATTTGCTTCCAAAAATCTGTAATAAATTTCTAAGGAGGGACATACTCACCAAGATAACCTATCTCTGTATTTAAACTTGAAAATCATGAATTTTGCATTTAAAATAGTTTACTTAAATCATTGTGGAGTTGCATGTTTCCTTGTATAAATGGTTTCAGTAAAAGCAAACCTTAATCTACATAAAAACATGCTTCTCTTGCATAGTTATTTTGCTTCAAGCAACAAAACTTTGTATATCACTGTGTAATGCCAAAACCCAAATACCTGAGCAACTATTTTAATTTTTTATTTTGTAGAAATGTAGAGAGTTCTAATTTCCCTTATCACTTTCAATAGATATCTGAAAGTATCTTTTTCAATCAAATTAATGCTATGAAATATTCAGAGAACTGGGGAAATATTTATATCACTTGAATATATCATAGAAAATTCAAAGTAAAAGTGAAAGTGAAGTCGCTCAGTCGTGTCTGACTCTTTGTGACCCCAGAGTAAACACCTTGGCAATATCTTAATTTATCATTTTTTGTGCCAAACAACAGTTTTCAGTCAAAAAAATAAATTTTGTCTGAAAAAGTAGTTTAGTGGTGTAGATTTGTAAGAAAAAGGGATGAGATTATCACATATTCCCATAAATGTTGTTTCATATAATGTACCCTTGCTTTTTGCCAGGTCCTGATAATAAATTACATAATACACTGTTAATCAGAGTTCTGGTTTATGAGTCACAGTTTTATTTTGATATTTCAGGTGCCCTAATTTTTTTTTCCTATAAACTAATCTGTTCCAAAAAGCTTCCATGATTTATTTTCACAATTTTGTTTTCCCAACAACAGAAGCAGACTCAGAGTCTTTATGGAAGAAAAACATAGGAATCTGTGACTGCTTCCCCTTTGTTATCTCTTGACGTATAGCAAGAAAAGTAACTTTATCTTGAGAAAAGATAAAATAAAGAATAGGTCACATATTTTCACTGTTGCCCAGGAATTAAGGCTCTTGAATTGTTCTACCTGTCCCTAGTGAGGGAAAGTTTTTGTAGCTTAGAAGCATGCTCCCAGCTCTAAGAAGGTGATCAAGATTATCCATCTTAATGTTTCATCTTTTTAGCTTTTCTGATCAGGACACTGGCTATTGGCTTGGACCAATGCCAAAGATACCATTGGTACTTTTCTTCTGAAGCATACAGTTTTGGGGTGGTTTGGGGGTACAATAAAAACTCTATTGGGGCTTCCCAGGTGGCACTAGTGGTTAAGAACCTGCCTGCCAATGTAGGAGACATAAGATATGTGGGTTCTACCCCTGAGTCGGGAAGATCCCCTGGAGAAGGGTATGGCAACCCTCTCCAGTATTCTTGCCTGGGAAATCCCATGGACAGAGGAGCCTGGCAGGCTATAGTCCATAGGGTTGCAAAGAGTCAGACACAACTGAAGTGACTTAGCACATACACAGGCAAAGAGTCTATTACTCCCAGCTGGAAAACCTCTTTTAGGATGTTCCTTTTAGGATCACCATTTTGGGACTCAATCTCTTTCAGCTCAATTGCTTTTGAAATCCTTCTTTCCTATTTTGCATTGATTCTTTAGGGTTGCTTCTGTTTATTCTCCTATTGGGTCTGATAGTACCTCTTCTTGCTTGACATGATAAATCACAGACATCTCCATGGAGCACCAAGTGGGAACTGCGGTGAGGGCTAGAGAAGAAAAGATGAGGCAGAAAGCATAGATTTGTCTCTAGTCCAGGCAGTAGAAATTCCTCAGACTCAGTCTTTTCCGTCCCCGTAAAGGAGACTTCATGAACATTGGAGGCCAGAGCTTCAGATAGTCATGCAAGGTTATTTTTTCATCTGAAAGTTTCTCCCCTGCCCAACTCACTCAAAAACTTGAGAGAAATCAGACAATTGACTGGGACTAGACACTCAGAATCATAGCCAGTTCTCTTTAGAGACCCCTTATAAGTGTTAGGTAGGCAGAATAGGGAAAAGGAGTCCAAAACGGCGGTGGCTAAAAGACAAGGAAGGGAAAAGCCCGCAAAAATAGAACAAAAGAAGATCCGAGGACCAGAGTGAAGACTTCAGGTAGAACAAACAGCACTCCTGGCTAAGCCCAATTTGCATAGGGCAGGCCCAGGTGGAGGAAAAAAAAACATATAAAAGGAGGAGCCAAAGCACTTTCTCTCTCTTTCTCTCCCACGTGTGTGCGCTCTTTCTCTCTCTTTCCCTCCCCCACGTGCTCCTCCACTCTCTTCTCTTCAAGTCTTTGGGTTGGCATGCCCTCACTCTTCGAGGAAGGATTCTCCTGCTATCTTCTAAATAAAATAGAGCTGTAACACTGATTTGCCTAAGAGCTATAACACGGTTTGTCCAAGACCTGAGAGCTGTGATGCGCCAAGGGCTTTAATGTCTGTCGCTCCAAATCTTTGTTGTGACGAGACAAAGAACCGAGGAACATACACTTGCGTGACATAAGAAAAAGATTAAGACCAAAATTTGGGTCATTTATATGTAGAAACTAGAGCAAATAGAGCAAGGGCCTCTGAGGTTTAGAGAAATGTAAAGACCTCCAGCCTAGTCTAGATACCCCCAGGTGAAGGGAAGGTAAATCCTGAATATCAGTTCCATCCAGGGTCTGACATGGAGAGGGCTTCACACAGCACAAAGAGAGCTGAGATTCAATCTGATTTCATCTAAACAGAAAGAGATTGCTCACAGTCGTTTTTATCAGAGTGAAAATAGGTGATCTGAGCCCTGCTAAGTTGCTTCAGTCGTGTCTGACTCTGTGTGACCCCATAAACGGCAGCCCACCAGACTCCCCCATCCCTGGGATTCTCCAAGCAAGAACACTGGAGTGGGCTTCCATTTCCTTCTCCAACGCATGAAAGTGAAAAGTGAAAGTGAAGTCGCTCAGTCGTGTCCAATTCCTAGCGACCCCATGGACTGCAGCCTACCAGGCTCCTTCCTCCATGGGATTTTCCAGGCAAGAGTACTGGACTGGGGTGCCATTGCCTTCTCTGATCTGAGCCCTAAATGACAGTTTTTTCCAGGTAACAGTTGTGTGATATTCACTGATGAAATGGCACTTATCAGCCAACCCTTAGGCACCTTCCCTGATGACACTGTAGGCCCTCACAGTAAAGGAGTCTTAAGATGTTTTCAGGAAGGCATTCCCAAGAAGAAAATAAGGACCCTGCCTAGCCAGATCTTAGAGTGGTAATACCTGTGAATGGTGGGCTTTCCAGGTAAAGGCTCAGTGAGTAGAGAATCTGCCTGCAATGCAGGAGAAGCAGGAGACACAGGTTTAATCCCTGGGTCAGAAAGATCCTCTGGAGGAGAGCATGGCAACCCACTCCAGTATTATTGCCTGGAAAATCCCATGGACAGAGGAGCCTGGTGGGGTACAGTCTGTGAGGTCACAAAGAGACATGACTGAAGGGACTGAGCATGCACACACTCATGAATGGCATGAATATTCACATTATTCTGACTATTCTAAGATTTGCATCTTACTTATTTGATCTGAAGCCATATTTCATAAAACATAGTAACAAACTTTGATAGTCATTAGAATGCAATATTCGTGGATGGTTCAGTGGAGGTTATGACATCTTGAGTATCAATGTAATCAACATTAAATAAAAGATATCAGGAAACTGAAAAGGTAGGAATATCTGTATAACTGTGTTTCTACCTTATTATTGTGGCAGACATGAAATTAGCCAAGAAGTGTGCATTATGTAGAAGTCCATGAAAAGGTAGTTACGAGGTCTGAACAGGAGATGATAGTACCTGAACGCTGCAGAAAATCCTCATGCATCGATTGGACAATAAACAAAAATAAGTAGCTCTTCTCTACCCATTATTCTAACTCTAAACCTGTTCATCATTATACCTCACATGGGCCCTTAAATTTTGCTTGTAAATACAAAAGCCCCCCACCCCCACCCCACACACATACACACACACACACACAAGTTCCCATATACTGAACAGAGCCCTTGCCACAAACTGGGGTTTGGCAGCTTATTTGGCCTTGGCAATGCCAGCACAACCATACCTTAGTGTCTGTCCCAAAGTAGAGCTGATCTCAGCAAGCAAGAACCAGAAGGTTTGTGGTCATTCCAAAGACATTCATTTTATCATAGATGCCAACTACAACACCAGCAACTGAGGTGTGGCTAAGGTTAAGGAAGGGGATATAAAGAGCAAGAACTTAAGGAAAATGAAAGAATGTTTTAACTCTTTGCTTGATCTCTATCACAACCTCCACTACCACCAGCCTCCCAAATAAATGAACAGACCAGAGTGCTAAGGGTTGCAAGTAACCTCAACCCAAGTCCCAAGCATTTCTCAGTTTAAACTAGATTGTAACTATTAAGACTTTTTTTTCTAGAAATTATAGAGCCACAACTCTTAGTAGGATTAATATCAACAGACTGTGTGGTAGGATGCTAAATGAAACCTCTCCTGATGCTAAATGAAACCTCTCCTTAATGATTCCCCAACTAAGTCTGAAGAAGTGTTAAGTACTCAAATAAGAGATCTCTTCACATTGGAATTTGATACATAAAAAGCTTACTTCAAGGTGAAAGAATGAATCAGGTTAAATTTGATTCATCCCAACCCAGAAATTTTTTAAAAGCTTGAGACATTGAAAGGGAGAACTTCTCAGGTCTTCTCAGACAAGGCGCAAAGTTTTACCCTCCAAATGGGAGAGAAAAGAATGAAGAGCCCTTCCTATTCTCTCAAGCCAAGTGAAGGTAACTGCAAGAGGTTCTCCCATAAAATTTAAAGATGTCTTCCAGATGGTGGTCCTAGTAATAGTTTGTGGACCTATCATATATTTATTCTTCATAGACCAATGCCAGTAACATTAACATGAATAACTATCTGTCTAGTCCTATGCCTAACTACAGTGAATAAAAGGTAATTTTCAGAACACTGTATGACAGCATTTCCTAAATACCAATAGGGATCTGTATAAAATTATTAGAGTTGTGGGATCCAAGCCAAAGCAGAGTTAAAGTTTGTAATGATTCTTACTGCTCTTTTCTGACTCAGTTTATAAATAGATTCTAAGAAATTCTTATTCACAAATTACCCAAAAAGTAAGCAAGTACAGAAGAAATGTAAATAATTTCTGTGACAGTTTATCATTTTCTTCATTTGTCCGTACTCTATTATTTGTGTCAATTAGCTATGAATTACATAGATAAACTTTTGATAATACTGTTAGGATAAGCCCTCATTTTCCTTGACTTTTTGTGCCATAGTTATTATTTCCTGTTGAGTTTTTGAAAAATACCTATATTGGTTTTAATTTCTTAGGTATATTTCCTTTAGTCAGTGTTCAGTGTTCTGTTCACTGTAAAAATTCACAAATCACTTATTGATTGAATAACTCAAAAGAATAAACATAAAAGCCTTTGACTGTGTGGATCACAATAAACTGTGGAAAATTCTGAAAGAGATGGGAATACCAGACCAACTGACCTGCCTCTTGAGAAATCTGTATGCAGGTCAGGAAGCAACAGTTAGAAGTGGACATGGAAAAACAGACTGGTTCCAAATAGGAAAAGGAGTACGTCAAGGCTGTATATTGTCACCCTGCTTATTTAACTTCTATGCAGAGTACACCATGAGAAACGCTGAACTGAAAGAAACACGAGCTGGAATCAAGATTGCCGGGAGAAATATCAATCACCTCAGATATGCAGATGACACCACCCTTATGGCAGAAAGTGAAGAGGAGCTAAAAAGCCTCTTGATGAAAGTGAAAGAGGAGAGTGAAAAAGTTGGCTTAAAGCTCAGCATTCAGAAAACGAAGATCATGGTTGGTTCCAAATAGGAAAAGGAGTACGTCAAGGCTGTATATTGTCACCCTGCTTATTTAACTTCTATGCAGAGTACACCATGAGAAACGCTGAACTGAAAGAAACACGAGCTGGAATCAAGATTGCCGGGAGAAATATCAATCACCTCAGATATGCAGATGACACCACCCTTATGGCAGAAAGTGAAGAGGAGCTAAAAAGCCTCTTGATGAAAGTGAAAGAGGAGAGTGAAAAAGTTGGCTTAAAGCTCAGCATTCAGAAAACGAAGATCATGGCATCTGGTCCCATCACTTGATGGGAAATAGATGGGGAAACAGTGGAAACAGTGTCAGACTTTATTTTTGGGGGCTCCAAAATCACTGCAGATGGTGACTGCAGCCATGAAATTAAAAGACACTTACTCCTTGGAAGGAAAGTTATGACCAATCTAGATAGCATATTCAGAACCAGAGACATTACTTTGCCAACAAAGGTCCGTCTAGTCAAGGCTATGGTTTTTCCTGTGGTCATGTATGGACGTGAGAGTTGGACTGTGAAGAAAGCTGAGCGCTGAAGAATTGATGCTTTTGAACTGTGGTGTTGGAGAAGACTCTTGAGAGTCCCTTGGACTGCAAGGAGATCCAACCAGTCTGTTCTGAAGGAGATCACCCCTGGGATTTCTTTGGAAGCAATGATGCTGTAGCTGAAACTCTAGTACTTTGGCCACCTCATGCGAAGAGCTGACTCATTGGAAAAGACTCTGATGCTGGAAGGGATTGGGGGCAGGAGGAGAAGGGGACGACCGAGGATGAGATGGCTGGATGGCATCACGGACTCGATGGACGTGAGTCTGAGTGAACTCCGGGAGTTGGTGATGGACAGGAAGGCCTGACGTGCTGCGATTCATGGCGTCTCAGAGTCGGACACGACTGAGTGACTGAACTGAACTGAACTGAACTGAACTGAACTGAAAAGCCTAGCTGACGCTTTAATGTGCTGTGAGATCTTCACTATGTCACACAAACTTTCAGGGCCCTAGATTTTCAACTGTAATAAAGAGAATTGACTCGAATATCCATCTTGAGGTGTCTGATCCTCTATTTTCTTGAATGTTTTGCTTAGTTTAATTGAGAGATCCAACTGTCTTCCAGTCTGAGCAATGTTACCCCTGTATTTCTGGGTTTATTAGCTAAATGTTAGAGACCTTTCTTAAACTGATGAAATGTACATAATTTATACTCTAGCAGAAAAGGTCTGCTTTACCTTGACACCAAGACAAACTTCCCTGGGCACCCCACTCTCACCATCTCTAGTTGACTGAGACCAAGATACTTTCTGAACAGGAAAGGTCACCTTTACTTTGAGAATAAAGCATAATGAGATGGACCCTTAGTCCTGGGTTATGACTGTGAGAAATTATACTGAGAATTTAAGGAGAACGAATAAGAAATGCCTGAAACCTCTCATCATTATTTGTTGAAATATTTGTATTCTCTCTTTACTGAGGTTTGTTTTCTAATCTCCAAAGAAACATCTGGCCATTTAATGAAAATTATATGGAAAATTCTACCTTTGTTTATTCATGATTTTATAACATGAAAAAAAAAAAAAAACACATATTCCTTTGAGCACTTTAAAATGTATAAGAACCTAGCGTATTTCCTAAATAAGATTCATTCTTTTGCTATATATTTAGGAAGGGGAAAAGAAACTATAATACAAAATTGTCACTGAATTTTTACCTCACAATTTCAATATATTTGATTTCTTTCCCTTTTGCTTTTAATTTTTACCTTTGGCCAAATTGGCCTTTAATGGTAAACTTGTTTTGGGATTTGTTAGGACTGGCAGTGCTCAACTTATTTAAATGTTTCTCTTTGCTTATTAAACAGTATAGACATCTTAACACTTGCTTTTCTAAATCTTTCTCCCTCTTGAAAACTCACTGTTTGGAAAAATTAAATAAGCAATGAAACTGTAATGGAAGAACAAATTCTCCTCTTTAAAATAATATCATAGAATTAAAACCAAAATTTTAGCCATAGAATTTAATGGAGAGTTTCTACTGTAAATAATGTTTGAAGACCACTAATATTATTTGCATAAGGCATAAGATATTCTCTCGACACTTAAGAGTTACACATTTGATTTTTTCCTATAAAAGATTTTTGTTTAATGTTTACATAAAGATAGTGAGGAATTACTTTCACTTTGAATAACTGTCCCACACAGCACTGACCTGATAACTTGTTTACCAAAAGCCGCAAGTCTGGGCTATTAACAATTAACTAAGGTAAGCTGCAGTTGCGACGTCTGATAAGAATGACCTTGTTTAACAACACAGTTCACAGGTGAGCAGCAAAGTTTATGTAGCTCTAAGCTTAGGATAAGTTCTAAAAGAGACCTAATATATACTTGTATACAAAAACAATGGTGTTCACAAATTTATTCTAATATTTATTAAAAAGTTTATTATTATTTGATGGGATCACTCATAGGGAAGTTTATTTTGCATGCTTAGATTTCATATAATAATACCATCCAACTTCCTTATAGGAATTAAAATAAGTCATTGTAAAATGATTTCAGGAACACTTTTAAATTGCATATCACATCTGAAATATTTGGTTTTTGAAAGATTTTATATCCCTCAAATCTGTTGTGTCTTGAATTCCACAATAAGTATTAAGTAAGCATTTCAAACCATCTAAGCAATTGTTTTTACCATCACTGAAGTAAAAAGGAAAAAATCATAAATATTGCAGCATTTATTCAATGAGCAAATAAATTTGCCTAACCCAATGTTTCCTTTTATTTTTCCTTTCTTTTTTTATTGGTCTGCCTTGAACAATTAGATATTTTAAACTATGGTAATGATTTTTCACTGCCGAGACTATAAGTGAAAATAGTATTTGCAGTTTTAGAAATCAAAGTGTGAGAATTTAGACTTCCAGTGACTCACATGAACAAATATGCAAGGGCCCTCACCTCAGATGACTTAACCAAGCACCAGGAACTTCACATTCTGTGCTGACTGAGGGTTTGCAGGTTTCAAGAGAAGATAGGTAAATAAAGACATCTGCTGGTATCCTACACAGTCTTAAAACATTGACTTCAGCAGCTTTCTGTACAAGATTTTTCAAAGCACTTAATGTGCTTTGTGTTGTCTGTTTACCTCCAAGTAGGGGATCGAGTAAGCAGAATCCTAAACATTATTTCCAATGGAACTGTTTTCCTGTTCAATTGCTATTACTGACTGAAGGAACTCTGCCTGCGTGTGTGGTCAGTCGCTTCGGTCATGTCTGACTCTGCGATCCCATGGACTCTAGCCTGCCAGGCATCTCTGTCCAGGGGATTGTCCGGGCAAGAATACTGGAGTAAGGTGCCATGCCCACTTCCAGGGGATCTTCCCAACTCGAGGATCACACCCCCATCTCTTAAGTCTCTTGCGTTGGCAGGTGGGGTTCTTTACAACCATCGTCACCTGGGAAGCCCTAATGCCCCCCAAATACCGTTGGGGAATGCTAGGCTGTAGATCCATGTCTGGGGGTAAGGAAGAAATATTCATGTGGCAGTTAAATCTTTAAGACTACATGAGATTGCTGACACAAAAACCAGACAAGACCAAGAACTTTGGAAAAAAAGGCCACAAGTTCTAGGACAAGCAGAGTATTATATTGAGCTTATTGTGCATGCCACCGACTCATAAAATTGTTAAATTAGAAGTAAGAATAGAGATCATTCCGTTCAACTTCCTCACTACAGAGCCAGAGAAATTAAGGACTGAGGAATCAGGTGACTTATTTAAAGTGACACAGCTTGTTTCCTGATTGCTAGTTGAAATCAAGAAAGAAAATATATACACCTAAGGAAACTTGCCCTAAACAAAAGCAGCAACTTCTGGTCACAAGTTATTAAAATATGTTAAAAATAATTTCTTAATATAGAAGATGAAGGAATCCACTGGACTCTTTCCTTCATATAATTTTTCATAATGAGGAAGGAATGTTTTGAGTGGACAAAGTAGACCAACACTGGTTGGAAGCAGCCACACAGTGATATTTCTCATGATAATGGTAAGAAGAGAAAGAAAAAGAAAATTCCTGTGGTTTGTAGCTTTATGTGGCCTTTTGTTGTTTCATTTGAGAGTGTTGAATACAGAAAAAAATAAAGTTATTTTTATTCCTATTGACTCCTCAACAACTCAAGTTATCTAATAATATAGCAGGAATGTTTATACCCTAATGTAAAGGACCTTGTGTATGTTGGCCTAGAATAATTCAAAATTATATAATACAACTTCAGGCAGCAATTCAGATTCATTTTTATACTAAAAACAACAACAAAAAATGACTGGCAACTTTTTAAACACACTCTTAAAATGACTAATTTTTGGAGCTGCTGAAAATCTAGTTTTTTGCCCTCATGCTTCACAGTGTTTGCTCCTATAAAAGAGGCCACCGCACCTCTAATTGCTTAACAGCTGTACCTTTGATCTGTTCTCATTTTCTAATCTAATTAAATGTAAATATTATTTCACATTATAAGCCAATGAAACAAGGTGTCATTTTTCTACCCTTCTCCGTATCTTCGTTATTTACTAGAGCAGGTGCCATAATATATATTCAGCATAAATGTCTATAAAATGGAGATAATAATATCTCCCTCATAATCTTATTGACAGGCTTTACTGAGACAATCTATATGAACATTCTTTGTAAAGAGTACAGCCCTAGATATATATTAAGGATGATGATGATTATTATTATTAGTGTTAGTTTTTTTTTTTTTTAATTTTATTTTTACTTTATTTTACTTTACAATACCGTATTGGTTTTGCCATACATTGACATGAATCCTGCTCCAAACATAAAATAGGGGATAATAAAAAGAATCAGGATATTTATAAAGCTAAGTTCACAACTCAGCACACAATAATCCTCCAAAAACATTTGTTGAATTAAATATAAAGTCAATATAGCCTATATGGATCACAATGGAATGTGAGTACAGAATAAAGGATGAGTAAGAGCCTCATGCTGCAAAAGACTGAAGGCAAAAGGAGAGGATGAGATGTTTAGATAGCATCACCAACTTAATGGACGTAAACTTGAGCAAACTCCTGGAGGTAGTAAAGGACAGGGAAGCCTGGCATGCTGCAGCCCATGGGGTTGCAAAGAGTCAGAAATGATTTTGTGACTGAACAGCAACAAGAACCTCATTAAATTAATGTAGAAAGTGAGAAGTAAGATAATTTTTAAAAGGTTATGCCAAAACAAAGATTGAAGAACCTGTGTACTGCAGCTAAGACCAGGCCAAACTAAAAAAATGAATAAATGAGTAAAATATTTTTTTAAGAAAAGAAAAGAAAAATAGCCTTGGTGAAATGAAAAATAACAAGAGTAGTTATGAGCAGGGAACTATTATTAAAATGTAATCAAGGAATCAGAATTTAATTACAATAATTTAAGTAGCACCAGTTCAGTTCTATCGCTCAGTCGTGTCCGATTCTTTGAGACCCCATGAATCGCAGCACACCAGACATCCCTGTCCATTACCAACTCCCAGAGTTCACTCAAACTCACATCCATTGAGTGGGTGATGCCATCCAGCCATCTCATCCTCTGTCGTCCCCTTCTCCTCCTGCCCCCAATCTCTCCCAGCATCAGAGTCTTTTCTAATGAGTCAACTCTTCGCATCAGGTGGCCAAAGTAATGGAATTTCAGCTTTAGCATCAGTCCTTCCAAAGAACACCCAGGACTGATCTCCTTCAGAATGGACTGGTTGGATCTCCTTGCAGTCCAAGGGACTCTCAAGAGTCTTCTCCAACACCACACTTCAAAAGCATCAATTCTTCAGCACTCAGCTTTCTTCACAGTCCAACACTCACATCCATACATGACCACAGGAAAAACCATAGCCTTGACTAGACGGACCTTTGTTGGCAAAGTAATGTCTCTGCTTTTGAATATGCTATCTAGGTTGGTCATAACTTTCCTTCCAAGGAGTAAGTGTCTTTTAATTTCATGGCTGCAGTCACCATCAGCAGTGATTTTGGAGCCCCCCAAAATAAAGTCTGACACTGTTTCCACTGTTTTCCCATCTACTTCCCATGAAGTGATGGGACCGGATGCCATGATCTTCGTTTTCTGAATGCTGAGTTTTAAGCCAGGTTTTTCACTGTCCTCTTTCACTTTCATCAAGAGGCTTTTGAGTTCCTCTTCACTTTCTGCCATAAGGGTGGTATCATCTGCATATCTGAGGTTATTGAGATTTCTTCCAGCAATCTTGATTTCAGCCTGCGCTTCTTCCAGACCAGCATCTCTCATGATGTACTCTCCATCGAAGTTAAATAAGCAGGGTGACAATATAGAGCCTTGACGTACTCCTTTTCCTATATGGAACCAGCCCGTTGTTCCATGTCCAGTTCCAACTATTGCTTCCTGACCTGCATACAGATTTCTCAAGAGGTAGGTCAGGTGGTCTGGTATTCCCAACTCTTTCAGAATTTTCCACAGTTTATTGTGATCCACACAGTCAAAGGCTTTGGCATAGTCAATAAAGCAGAAATAGATGTTTTTCTGGAACTCTCTTGCTTTTTCCATGATCCAGCAGATGTTGCCAATTTGATCTCTGGTTCCTCTGCCTTTTCTAAAGCCAGCTTGAACATCAGGGAGTTCACAGTTCACGTATTGCTGAAGCCTGGCTTGGAGAATTTTGAGCATTACTTTGGTAGCATGTGAGATGAGTGCAATTGTGCGGTAGTTTGAGCATTCTTTGGCATTGCCTTTCTTTGGGATTGGAATGAAAACTGACCTTTTCCAGTCCTGTGGCCACTACTGAGTTTTCCAAATTTGCTGGCATATTGAGTGCAGCACTTTCACAGCATCATCTTTCAGGATTTGAAATAGGTCAACTGGAATTCCATCACCTCCACTAGCGTTGTTCGTAGTGATGGTTTCTAAGGCCCACTTGACTTCACCTTCCAGGATGTCTGGCTCTTGGTGAGCGATCACACCATTGTGATTATCTCTGACATGGGGCATGGAGTAGCTCCTCTAGGCCATGCTTCTGCCTTAAGTATCATAATGGGGGATATTTGTTTGTGATGATGATGAAGTTGGAAACTAACGTTTATAGATAGAAGAAAAAAAGAGGTGAGACAATCCAGGATTTAAGGAAGAGACAGTTCTGTTCAGCACAGCTGTCTAATGAAGTCGTTTTGGCCTGACTTCAAAGATAACTTTTCATCTGTTCTCCAGTCTAATCTCTCCCTTCAACTCCAGAATTAGACATCTTGCTCTTTAGCACCGAAGCTTGCATGACTAATATAAGCCTCAAAATTAACTTGTCTGGAAGTGAGCTCTTCATTCTCTGCACCCCAGACCTTGGCCCCCTGGGTCTTCTCCATGTCAGCCAATAGCATACCTTTCATTTAAGCTAACATGCTTGCATCATTTTTAACTCCTTTATTTCACTCACCTCAAATCCAACCCATCAGCAAATTCTATCAGCTTTTAGATCAAACTATATCATACAAATGTGAATTCACCATTTCTCACCATTGCGACAGACTCTTAGATGGCATCTATGTTTTCTCCTTTGCCCTATGACAGTCTCTAATCTAATTAGCAGCAGTTATTTTTGCTTGGTTTTTGTGGAAGTGTATTTGTTATACAATATTTTATAAGCTACAAGTATACAATATAGTGATTCAAAATTTTAAACCCCATACTCCATTCATAGTTATAAAATGTTCTCTGTATTTCCCATGTTGCACAATATATCCATGCAGCTTATTTTTTAATTAATGTTTAGTACCTTTTAGTCCCATACCCCTATATTTTCCCTCTCTGCTTCTCTCTCTGCACTGGCAACCAAATTTTGCCATTAGCAACAACATGGATGTACTTGGAGAGTATTATGCCAAGTGAAATAACATCAGACAGAGAAAGGCAAATACTGCATTATATCACTTACATGTGGAATCTAAAAAATACCACAAACTAGTGAATAAAACAAAAGAAATGACTGATGTGGGAAAAACACTCCTGTCTGGCACATCTTTCACATGCTTCTTTCCAATCTCTGCTCAAATATCACTCCTTCATAAAAATCTCTAACATCTCACCTAAGTATTACCTATAAGCATTCTTTGTCCCTTCATTCTCTTCATCCCTACAGACTTCACTCTATGTAGACATTGTGTATTTTCATATATCTTGTCTCCTCCACTATAAATTAAGTACATGAGACATGTCAACTGTCTTGCTTCTGAGTTCCAAATACCAGTGCCTGGAATAAAATTAATGCTCCATACATGTCTGCATATAACATTTATTAGTCCCTAGAACTCCCTATTTTTTATTCAAGGTAATCTTTGTTTGATATTTTTGATTTTTATATGCCATCATCACTTGAAGAATGAAAAGGCTGAATTGTGCAACTTTTCAACGATACTATTAAGGCATACTTTTAGCTTCTCAGGAGGGCTTCTCACTTTATCGAAGTGACTTATTACCTGCCCCAAGCATACACACTTCTAAGAGAAGCCAGTGTCTACACCAGTGCAGATCGATGTTTAGAACAAGGTTCTGTTCCATTTGAACCTAAGGGCCTGCCCGCTTATGGGCTTGCTGTGGTCAACAGGTTCGTGTTCATCCTACACACACCACACAGCTTGAAAAAAATGAGCAGAATCAATCATATTCATATCTTGAGAGTTTAGAAATAGGAAGCTGTCAGATTGAAATAATTAGCTGAGCTGCACAGTATTAAGAGGCAAAGTGCAGAAGCAGTGCTTCTAGGTCTTTTGCAGGTAAAAGAGCATAATAATGAGCAAATGTGTTGAGAGATGCCGAGGTTTCCTGCAGAAGTCCTAAGAGGGAAACAGAAGGGGGCATCTTCACAATTTAGCTCCTAGCCTGTGAGTATCTTGAAAATAAATGAATCCCCTCTTTCTTTAGGTATCAGGGTATCTTTCTTTAGGTATCACTTTTCTCTGAACCCAAGAAGACCATGACATAATCTGCATAATTACAGACTAAGGACTGCAGAAGATACAATATCATACATAACATTCTTTTGCTCTCAACCAGGGGCAATTACAGGTGAATGGCAATAGTTTTTTGTTTGTTTATTTGCTTATTTAAGAATACTTGCCACTGCTGCTACTGCTGCTAAGTTGCTTCAGTCGTGTCCGACTCTGTGGGACCCCATAGATGGTAGCCCACCACGCTCCCCATCCCTGGGATTCTCCAGGCAAGAACACTGGAGTGGGTTGCCATTTCCTTCTCCAATGCATGAAAGTGAAAAGTGAAAGTGAAGTCACTCAGTCGTGTCCGACTCTTAGTGACCCCATGGACTGCAGCCTACCAGGCTCCTCCGCCCATGGGATTTTCCAGGCAAGAGTACTGGAGTGGGGTGCCATTGCCTTCTCTTCTCTGATTTAAGAATACTTACAGCTGCTTTATTCTTAAGAACTCCAAACTGGAAATAACACACACATTCATCTACAACAGGATGAATAAGTAAATTGTGACACATTCATACAAAAAAAGAGTACACAGCAACAAGAAAGATATACACCCATGGATGAATCTCACAGATAAATATTGACTGGGAAAAAACCCAGACACAAAAGAATATGTACTGTATGAGACCATATATATGAAGTCAAAAACAAGCAGTATAGGTGTTACTTCTGGTGGGGAATTGGTTATGAGGGGCCACAAGGGAGCCAGTTGGAGTGCTTGAACTGCCCTATATCTAGATTTTTGTCGTTGGCTATTTGAGCATGCTGCTGCTGCTAAGTCACTTCAGTCGTGTCCGACTCTGTGCAACCCCATAGACAGCAGCCCACCAGGCTTCCCTGTCCCTGGGATTCTCCAGGCAAGAACACTGGAGTAGGTTGCCATTTCCTTCTCCAATGCATGAAAGTGAAAAGTGAAAGTGAAGTCGCTCAGTCATGTCCGACTCTTCGCGACCCCATGGACTGCAGCCTACCAGGGTCCTCCGTCCAAGTGATTTTCCAGGCAAAACTACTGGAGTGGGGTGCCATTGCCTTCTCCATATGTGAGCATACACATATGTAAATGCATAAATACACGTATGTTAATTCCCATCGATGTATAGGGCAGGAACAATGCCTTTGTGTGGTTCTGTATTAGTTAACACAGCTTCCTTTGGACCATTATTATTGAACAAAGGAAGTGGCAGTGTTTTGATGATGGTCTGTGAAGACCATATGACTTCGTCTTTCTCCTTAGTCACATAGACACTTTACCTAGCACTTAACTTACCTGGTCCTTGTGTGTGAAGTTAGATTTTTTGCTTGTTTGTTTTTGCAATTGCTTGTTTGTGTTTTGACTGTGTCAGATCTTAGTTGTAGCACACAAGATCTTCTTAGTGGCACACAAATCTTCCTTGCATCATGTGGGATCTTTCATTGCCGTGCACTGACTATCTACTAGTGAGTACACAGGCTCGATAGTTGTGGCACACAGGCTACAGAGGGAATGGGCTTAGTAGTTGCCTGTGGGTGCATGGGCTTAGTTGCTCAATGGCAAGTGGGATCTTACTTCCCCAACTAGGAATTACGTCTTCATTCCCTGCATTGCAAGGTGGATTCTTAACCACTGGACCCCAGGGAAGTCCCTGAAGTTAGATGTTTTATTCACCTTATAAAAATATAATGAAATCAACTGCCAATAAAAGTTCCAGGGATGAAGGTTTGAACTGGGATCTCTCAGGCTACTTGGTGTCTTAAGCCATTTTTTTTTAATGTGGGAGGGGGATTCAGGATTGGGAGCTCGTATATACCCGTGGTGGATTCCTGTCAATGTATAGCAAAACCTATACGGTATTGTAAAGTAGAATAAAGTAAAAATAAAATTAAAAAAAATTTTAAAAAAGAATTAAATAAGATAATACAGGTGGTGCAGTGGGAAAGAATCTATCAGTGCAAGAGAAGTAAGAAGGAGGCAAGAATATACAATGGAGTAAAGACAATCTCTTTAACAAGTGGTGCTGGGAAAACTGGTCAACCACTTGTAGAAGAATGAAACTAGATCACTCTCTAACACCACACACAAAAATAAACTCAAAATGGATTAAAGATCTAAATGTAAGACCATAGGCAAAACACTCTCCGACATAAATCACAGCAGGATCCTCTATGATCCACCTCCCAGAATACTGGAAATAAAAGCAAAAATAAACAAATGGGATCTAATTAAAATTAAAAGCTTCTGCACAACAAAGGAAACTATAAGCAAGGTAAAAAGACAGCCTTCTGAATGGGAGAAAACAATAGCAAATGAAGCAACTGACAAACAACTAATCTCAAAAATATACAAGCAACTCATGCAGCTCAATTCCAGAAAAATAAACTACCCAATCAAAAAATGGGCCAAAGAACTAAACAGACATTTCTCCAAAGAAGACATACGGATGGCTAACAAACACATGAAAAGATGCTCAACATCACTCATTATCAGAGAAATGCAAATCAAGACCACAATGAGGTACCATTTCACACCAGTCAGAATGGCTGCGATCCAAAAGTCTACAAGCAATAAATGCTGGAGAGGGTGTGGAGAAAAGGGAGCCCTCTTACACTGCTGGTGGGAATGCAAACTAGTACAGCCACTATGGAGAACAGTGTGGAGATTCCTTAAAAAAAAACTGCAAATAGAACTGCCTTATGACTCAGCAATCCCACTGCTGGGCATACACACCGAGGAAACCAGAATTGAAAGAGACACATGTACCCCAATGTTCATTGCAGCACTGTTTATAATAGCCAGGACATGGAAACAACCTAGATGTCCATCAGCAGATGAATGGATAAGAAAGCTGTGGTGCATATACACAATGGAGTATTACTCAGCCATTAAAAAGAATTCATTTGAATCAGTTCTAATGAGATGGATGAAACTGGAACCTATTATACAGAGTGAAGTAAGCCAGAAAGAAAAACACCAATACAGTATACTGACACACATATATGGAATTTAGAAAGATGGCAATGATGACCCTGTATGCGAGACAGCAAAAGAGACACAAATGTATAAAATGGACTTTTGGACTCTGTGGGAGAGGGAGAGGGTGGGATGATTTGGGAGAATAGCATTGAAACGTGTATACTATCATGTAAGAACGAAGCACAAGCCTATGTTCGATACAGGATACAGGATGTTTGGGGCTGGTGCACGGGGATGATCCAGAGAGATGATATAGGGTGGGAGGTGGGAGGGGGATTCAGGATTGGGAGCTAATATACACCCATGGTGGATTCATGTCAATGTATGGCAAAACCAATACGGTATTGTAAAGTAAAATAAAGTAAAAATAAAATTTTAAAAATAATTTTAAAAAAAGAATTAAATAAGATAATACAGGTGGTGCAGTGGGAAAGAATCTATCAGTGCAAGAGAAGTAAGAGACATGGGTCCGATCCCAGGGTCAGGAAGACTCCCTGGGGCAAGATGTGGCAACCCTCTCCAGTATTCTTGCCTGGAAAATCCCATGGACGGAGGAGCCTGGTGGGCTACAGTGCACGGGGTCACAGAGTCAGACATGACTGAGCGTGCATGCATAAAATAAAATAAATACTGTGAGCAAAAATAAAATAAAATAAAATAAAATCAAGGTTAGCTTTCAATTAGCAAAGCAAAATAAAGATTAGAAGCAATTATCTGGATAATTCAAGCAAAAACATTGCTTCGACTTAAATTGCCTGAATAATCACAAGTTAATAATCTCTTCACTATTGATTTCCTCTCTAGTGAATTGTCCAGGTACTAGAGACAAAGCATGGTGGTGGCTTAAATTACCCAGATAATTGCCTGCTTGCTTTACTCCACCTTGTCAACAAGATCTGGCTATGATGTAAAAAACCTCAGTGGAGAAATGACATAGATTGATAGCTAAGGCCAGATTTATCAATAGGGGGTGAAACAGTCACCAAACAAAAACCAAGAAGTCTTATATTAGGGAATACAAGGGATGTGGGGCATCAGGGACTGCCCGAGTAGGCAGACCTGCCTCCCTACAAGGCCACTTGATGAGTAAGATGATTGGAGGTGTGGCATGACAAAGCCCAATGTGACAAATTCTCATAAATGGGAGATGCTTGGGGAATAAAATGGCCTTCCAAATCCCCAGACAATTACAATATAACACGTTTATCTGTTGATTAAAAAGAATTTTTAAATTTTTAGGAACTCTAAGTCCAACATAGTATCATTCCAGTGCCTTATACATGAGATGATTTCAGGTGGTGTTGTTGTTCAGTTGCCCAGTTGTGTCCAGCTCTTTGTGACCTCATGGACTGCAGCACACCAGGTGTCCCTGTCCCTCACCATCTCCCAAGTTCATGTTCATTGCATCGGTGATACCCCATCCATCTCATCTTCTGACACCCTCTTCTCCTTCTGCCCCCAATCTTTCCCAGCATCAGGGAGTTTTCCAATGAGTCGTCTGTTCGTATCAGATGATCAAAATAATGGAGCTTCAGCTTCAGCTTAAGTCCTTCCAGTGAATATACAAGGTTGATCTCTCTTAAGATTGACTGGTTTAATCTCCCTGCTGGCCAAGGGACTTACAGGAGTTTTCTCCAGTACCACAGTTCAAAGGTATCAATTCTCTGGCATTCTGCCTTCTTTACGGTCCAGCTCTCACAATCGTATGTGACCACTGGGAAGATCATAGCCTTGACTATATGGACATTACCTTGGCAGAGTAATGTCTGCTTTTCAGCACACTGTTTAGGTTTGTCATCGCTTTCCTGCCGAGAGGCAATCATCTTCCAATTTCATGGCTGCAGTCACCATCTGCAGTGATTTTGGAACCCAAGAAGAGGAAATGTGCCACTATTTCTACCCCTTCCTCTTCCACTTGCCAGGCAGTGATGGGGCCAGATGCCATGATCTTAGTTTCTTAATGTTTAGTTTAAGCCAGCTCTTTCATTCTCCTCTTTCACTCTCATCAAGAGGCTCTTTAGTTCCTCTTTGCTTTCTGCCATTACAGTGGTATCATCCACATATCTGAGGTTGTTGATGTTTCTCCCACCTATCTTGTTTCCAGTTTGTATCTCACCCAGCCTGGCATTTCTCATGACATGCTCAGCATATTGATTAAACAAACAGCATGACAGCAGACTGCCCTTTTGTACTCCTTTCTCCATCTTGAACCAATTAGTTGTTCCATGCAGGCTTCTAACCTGCATACAGGATTAGCAGGACACAGGTCAGATGGTATTTCCATCTCTCTAAAATTACAAAGAAGAAGCTAAAAGCACAAAGAAATACTCTTCATTGTTACCATTTTTATAGGCTTAAAATGTGTTTCTCAATTAAACTCTTTCTAATGTTAGCTAAGCGGGGGAAAGAGGTGGCCTTTTAAATATAAATAATCTGTGCCATGCTAAATCAACAAACTCCATTTTCAGGACTAAGGGAAATCATGAAATAATGACCCTATATCTCTATTGCTTTAAATCCAACAGCCAGTAAAATAATTTCTGCTGAAAGGCTGTCTTATTAGCTGTCAGACATTTATGTTATGAAAGTTATAACCAAATGATAGCTTAAGATTTATTGGTTCATCATATTTATTCAACAGACTTTTATTATATACCTACAATGTGAGAGGTAGTATGCTTTCACATATATTATACCATACTTTTACTTGCAACACAGAGCAAATGATATAGTATCATTGTCTTTCACCACAGGCTACTTTATTTTCCATTCTCAAATCTGTACCTTTTATATTAAAATAAAAAAGAAATCAAAGCAAGATAGTGATATAAAGGGAACTAGTATTCAGATATTGTCCAGATGCTATCAAATAATGGCAAATAACTGTGTTTTCTATACTATTAGTATGTTGGTGTAAAGCATAAAACTTTCCCTTCTACTAAAAACTCCAACTCATGGCACATGGACTGCCGGCTGGGCTGTCAGCAGCCATTTTGCAGTACAGACTCGGGTCTGAAGTACCAGCTCAAAGGCCTCTGGGCCCGGCCACCTTATGAGCCAGTAAAACTAGAAAGCACAAAGGAAAAAACACAGGAGAACAAGATGGCAAAGGAGTAAGTGGACATGAAGTACATCTCTCTCCACGGATATATCAGGAATACGGTTTCAGACACAGAAGTGCATGCAGAATACCAGCTGACAGTGGACAGAAGTACCTGACCAGTGCAAAAGAATATACAGAACTACACAGAACTCAAGATCAAGTCCTGAGCCTTTGGAGTCAGAGCACTGACTCCAAGACCCTAGACTACCAGAGAACTAACCCTAGGAAGTATCAAATAGTGACAACTCTCACTAAGGAAACCACTTGAATACAAGACCTGGAATCACCCAACCACCAGTAGCACCCTGTGCAGGACACCTCATCTAAAGAACAAACATAACAAAAATACAAACCCAATCATCAGCCGATAGGCTTACCACCTCACTCAGCTGTGAAAGGACAAATTTGAAACACAGAAGTCCAATAAATGAAGAGGAAATAGGTAAACTACCTGAAAAAGAATTCAGAATAGTGATAGTAAAGATGATCGAAAACCTTGAAAACAAAATGGAGAAAATTCAAGAAGCAATTAACAAAGACCTAGAAGAGTTAAAGAATAAGAATACAGAGACAAACAACACAATTACTGAAATTAAAAATAGTCTGGAAAGAATCAATAGCAGAAGAACGAATCAGTGAGCTGGAAGATACAATGATGGAAATAACTTCCGAAGAGTAGAAAAAAGTAAAAAGAATGAAAATAACTGAGGACACTCTCAGAGACCTCTGGGACAATATCAAACACACCAACATTCAAATTATAGGGATCCCAGAAGAAAAAGAGAAAAAGAAAGGGTATGAGAAATTTTTTAAAGAGATCATAGTTGAAAATTTCTCCAACATGGAAAAGGAAATAGTCAATCAAGTCCAAGAGGTGCAAGGAGTCCCATACAGGATAAACCCAAGGAGAAACACACCAAGACACCTACTAATCAAACTAACAAAGACTAAACACAAATCAAGAATATTAAAAGCAGCAAGGGAAAAGCAGTAAGTAACATACAAGGGAAACCCCATACGTTTAACAGCTGATCTTTCAAGCAGAAACTCTGCAGGCCAAAAGGGAATGGTAGAATATATTTAAAGTACTGAAAGGGAAAAATCTACAACCAAGATTACTGTAACTGGCAAGGATCTCATTCAAAATTGATGGAGAAATAAAAAGCTTTTCAGATAAGCAAAAGTTAGGAGAATTCAGTACCACCAATTCAGCTTTACAATAAATGTTAAAGAGACTTATATAGTCAAGAAATACAAGAGAAAGAAAAAGATCTACAAAATCAACCCAAAACAATTAAGAAAGTGACAATAGGAACATATATATCAATAATTATTTTGAAGGTAAATGGATTAAATGCTCCAACCAAAAGACACAGACTGGCTGAATGGATACAAAACAAGACCCATATATATGCTGTCTAGAAGAAACCCACTTCAGATCTAAAGACACATATAGACTGAAAGTAAGAGGATGTAAAAATATATTCCCTGCAAACGGGAAGCAAAAGGAAGCTTAAGTAGCAATCCTCACATCAGACAAAATAGATCTTAAAATAAAGAAGATTACAAAGAGATAAGGAAGGACATTACATAATGATCAGGGATCAATCCAAGATCTCAATAAGAAAAACACCAACAGACGTAAAGGAGAAACTGACAGTAACACAATAATAGTAGGATACTTTAACACCTCACTCATACCAATGGACAGATCATCAAAACAGAAAATTAATAAGGAAACAAAAGTCTTAAATGATACATTAGATGAGATGGATCTCACTGATATCTTCAGGACATTCCATCCAAATGCATAAGAATACACCTTCTTCACAAGTGCACATGGAACATTCTCCAGGATAGACCACATCCTGGGTCATGAATCAAACCTCAGTAAATTTAAGAAAGTTGAAATAGTATCAAGCATCTTCTTCAATCACAATGCTATGAGACTAGATATCAATTACAAGAAAAAAACTGTAAGAAACACAAACATTTGGAGATTAAACAATACATTTCTAAATAACAAACTGGTTACTGAAGAAACCAAAAGGGAAATTTAAAAATTTCTAGAAACAAATGATAATGAAAACATGACAACTCAAAACCTATGGGATGCAGCAAAAGCAGTTCTAAGAGGGAAGTTTACAGAAATACAATTTTACCTCAAGAAAAAAGAAAAACATCGAATAGGCAACCTAACTTTACACCTAAAACAACTGAAAAAAGAAGAACAACAACAAAAAAAACCTCAGAATTAGTAGAAGGAAAGAAATCATAAATATATGAGCAGAAATAAATGAAAAAGAAATTAAAGAAGCAACAGTAAAGATTAATAAAACCAAAAGCTGATTCTTTGGAGAGATAAATAAAATTGACAAAACTTTGGCCAGACTCATCAAGAAAAAAAGAGAGAAGAATCAAATCAACAAAATTAGAAATGAAAAGGAGAGGTTACAACAGACAATGTAGAAATACAAAGCAGAAGATATTAAGAAGAGGTGGCAAGAATACATGGAAGAACTGTACAGAAAAGATCTTCACGACCCAGATAATCATGACGATGTGATCACTAATGTAGAGCCAGACATCTTGGAATGTGAAGTCAAGTGGACCTTAGAAAGCATCACTACGAACAAAGCTAGTGGAGGTGATGGAATTCCAGTTGAGCTGTTTCAAATCCTGAAAGATGATGCTGTGAAAGTGCTGCACTCAATATGCCACCAAATTTGGAAAACTCAGCAGTAGCCACAGGACTGGAAAAGGTCAGTTTTCATTCCAATTCCAGAGAAAGGCAATGCCAAAGAATGCTCAAACTACCACACAATTGCACTCATTCCACACACTAGTAAAGTAATGCTCAAAATTCTCCAAGCCAGGCTTCAGCAATACGTGAACCGTGAACTCCCTGATGTTCAAGCTGGTTTTAGAAAAGGCAGAGGAACCAGAGATCAAATTTCCAACATCCTCTGGATCATGGAAAAAGCAAAAGAGTTCCAGCAAAACATCTATTTCTGCTTTATTGACTATGCCAAAGCCTTTGACTGTGTGGATCACANAGACTTTATTTTGGGGGGCTCCAAAATCACTGCAGATGGTGACTGCAGCCATGAAATTAAAAGACACTTACTCCTTGGAAGAAAAGTTATGTCCAACCTAGATAGCATTTTCAAAAGCAGAGACATTACTTTGCCGACTAAGGTCCGTCTAGTCAAGGCTATGGTTTTTCCTGTGGTCATGTATGGATGTGAGAGTTGGACTGTGAAGAAGGCTGAGCACCGAAGAATTGATGCTTTTGAAGTGTGGTGTTGGAGAAGACTCTTGAGAGTCCCTTGGACTGCAAGAAGATCCAACCAGTCCATTCTGAAGGAGATCAGCCCTGGGATTTCTTTGGAAGGAATGATGCTAAAGCTGAAACTCCAGTACTTTGGCCACCTCATACGAAGAGTTGACTCATTGGAAAAGACTCTGATGCTGGGAGGGATTGGGGGCAGGAGGAGAAGGGGACGACCGAGGATGAGATGGCTGGATGGCATCACGGACTCGATGGACGTGAGTCTGAGTGAACTCCGGGAGATGGTGATGAACAGGGAGGCCTGGTGTGCTGCGATTCATGGGGTCGCAAAGTGTCGGACACGACTGAGCGACGACTGAGCGACTGAACTGAACTGACTGAACTGATCATCTCAATGGATGCAGAAAAGCCTTTGACAAAATTCAACACCCATTTATGACTAAAACTCTTTAAAAAATGGGCATAGAAAGAACCTACATCAACATGGTAAAGCCCATATATGATAAGCCTACAGCAAACATTATTCTCAATGGTGAAAAACTAAAAACATCCCCCCTAAGATCAGGAACAAGACAAGGAATGCCCACTTTCCCCATTATTATTCAACATAACTCTGTAAGTCTGAGTTACAGCAATCAGAGAAGAAAAAAGATATAAAAGGAATCTAGATCAGAAAAAAAAAGGAGTAAAATTCTCACTGTTTGCAGATGACATGCTACTCTTCATAGAAAGCCCTGTAGAAAGTACCAGAAAATTACTAGAGCTAATCAGTGAATTTAGCAAGGTTGCAGGATACAAAATCAATACACAGAAATCATTTGCATTTCTGTATACTAACAATGATAAATCAGAAAAAGAAATTAAGTAACCAATCCCATCCACCATTGCAACAAAAAGAATAAAATATCTAGGAATAAACTTACCTAAGGAGACAAAAGAACTCTACACAGAAAATTATAAGACACTAATGAAAGAAATCAAAGACAACATAAACAGATGCAGAGATATTCCATGTTCTTCCTACTCAGATTTCTTCCTGGGTAGGAAGAATCAATATTGTGAAAATTACTATACTACCAAATGCAATCTAAAGATTAAATGTGATCCCTATCAAATTACCAAAGACATTTTTCACAGAACTAGAACAAAAAATTCACAATTCATATGGAAACACAAAATATCCTTAATAGCCAAGGCAATCTTCAGAAAGAAGAATGGAGCTGGAGGAATCAACCTTCCTGACTTCAGATTATACTACAAAGCTACAGTCATCAAGATAGTATGGTACTGGCACAAAAACAGAAACATAGACCAATGGGACAAGATAGAAAGCCCAGGAATAAACCCATGCACCTATGGGTACCTTATATTTGACAAAGGAGGCAAGAATATACAATGGGGCAAAAACAGCCTCTTCAACAAATGTGGCTGGGAAAACTGGACAGCTACATGTAAAAGAATGAAATTAGAACACTTACTAACATCATACATAAAGATAAACTCAAAATGGATTAAGGACCTAAATGTAAGGCCAGAAACTATAAAACTCTTAGAGGAAAACATAGGCAGAACACTTGATGATATAAATCAAAGCAAGATCCTCTATGTTCCACCTCCTAAAGTAACAGAAATAAAAACAAAAGTAAACAAGTGGGACCTGATTAAACTTAAAAATATATACACAGCAAAGGAAATTATAGGCAAAGTGAAAAGACAACCCTCGAATGGGAAAAAATAATAGCAAAGGAAACAACTGACAAAGAATTAATTTCCAAAATATACAAACAGCTCATACAACTCAATACCAGAAAAAAACAATCCAATCAAAAGTAGGAAAAATGCCTAAACCGACATTTCTCCAAAGAAGACATACAGATGGCTAACAAACACATGAAAAGATGCTCAACATCACTCATTATCAGCAAAATGCAAATCAAAACCACAATGAGACATCACCTCACACCAGTCAGAATGGCCATCATCAAAAATTCTACAAACAATAAATGCTGGAGAGGGTGTGGAGAAAAGGGAACACTCTTGCACTATTGGTGGGAATGTAAATTGATACAGCCACTATAGAAGATGGTATGGAGATTTCCTAAAATACTAGGAATAAAACCACCATATTACCCAGCAATCCCACTCCTAGGCCTATAGCCTAAGGAAGCCAAAATTGAAAGAGACACATGCATCTCATTTTTCATTGCAGCATTATTTACAATAGCCAGAACATGAAAGCAACCTAGATGTCCATCAACAGATGAAAGGATAATGAAGTTGTGGTACATATACACAACAGAATATTACTCAGCCATAAAAAGGAACACATTTGAGTCAGTTCTAATGAGGTGTATGAACATAGAAACTATTATACAGAGTAGAGTAAGTCAGAAAGAGTAAGATAAATATAGTATTCTAATGCATATATACAGAATCTAGAAAAATAGTACTGAAGAATTTACTTACAGGGCAGCAATGGAGAAACAGACATAGAGAATAGACTTGCGGACCTGGGAAGACAGGAGGAAAGGGTGAGATGTATAGAAAGAGTAACCTGGAAACTTACATTGCCATATGTAAAATAGATAGCCAATGGGAATTTGCTATATAGCTAAGAAACTCAAACAGTGGCTCTGTATTAACCTAAACAGGTGGGGTGGGGAGGCAGATGGGAGGGAAGCTCAAAAGGAAGGGGATATATGTATACCTGTGGCTGATTCATGTTGAGGTTTGACAGAAAACAACAAAATTCTGTAAAGCAATTATTCTTCAATTAAAAAATAAATTTTAAAAAAATTCCAACTCATTTTTGGTGTTGTAGTTCAGCCGCTCAGTTGAGTCCGACTCTTTGCGACCCCATGGACTACAACATGCCAGGCTTCCCTGTCCTTCACTATCTCCTGGAGTTTATTCAAACTCATGTCCATTGAGTCAATGATGCCATCCAACCATCTCACCCTCTGTCACCCACTTTTCCTCCTGCCTTCAATCTTTGCTGCCATCAGGGTCTTTTCCAGTGAGTTGGCTCTTTGCATTAGGTGGTCTCATTATTATCATTAAATCAATAATACACTTTGTGTATTATCAACAGTGGTAATTAATATTTATAATGTTGTCACAATCTTTTCTCTTACTTTTCATGTATCAAGTGAATCTCCCTCTTGGCAACAGGTCTGCTTTTGTGAAAGAATGATTCGATGAAAGAAAATCTGAAAATGTGGTTAAGAGAGTGGTTTGGAATTACTTGAATGTCTGTTTTGATTGGGAAGAATCATTTCTGACAATTTTTAGGTATATTATAAATTATAGAATACATGGAACTATGCCAAATTACTCCATATAATGTAGACCTGCTTCTTCCTCTTTAATTGATTGGTCTAAATTACTGTTAGTTAATTTTATCTTAGAACACATATTCATATTTGAAGACTCACTTTTGTAATTTACTATTCTCAGTTAATGCACTCCAGGTCAGATATGGATACTATGTGAGTGAATTACTCAAGGGCATGCAAGCTGCTCTTAGAGGCAGGCATTGAGAGCTTATCAGATTAAATCAGCAAGGTATGGCACAGCTTTGAGTTTGTGTAAGAGGAGGCAGAAGGGTACAAATAACTGATATACCAAATCAGGTACAGGATCAGTTCTAGAAAACACACGCTGTATATAAATAGCATGTGTTTGCTCAGATGTCTGCCTTGATCATTTTCCTCCTTTCTGTTCAAGGAGTGGAAAACCTTCAGGATGACTGATCCCAGGAAAAAAGTCAAATGGGCTAAAGGAAGTACTTGGTGGTTAAGTTACCAATACCACGAGAGCAATTACACTCAATTAGATGCCAACAAATTGGCAGTTTTTAGTGGCTCTCTTTAAAAATCTGTGTGTGTATGTGTATGCATGCACATGCATATGTCTTTCTATATTTCCTCTCTCATTTCTTCTGTAGTCACACTCTGCAGTTGGTGCTTTGTTGGTCCCTAGAATTTTTGGTATACCAAATGGCTTGTTAACATTTTTATTAGGAGACCATTCTAATAAACATTCTTATTACAGGGCCTTCACCTTTGCATTTGGTTCAATTTGGCTCTGGTTAAATACATGTTTATTCTTCGTTTTTGTTTTTTTTCTTTTAACTGCTATGTATGTTAGATGGGAAGTTGGATGACATTTTATTTATTTTAAGTTGTCTTTTTGTTTCCCCTAGAGAAGCAAAAAGGAAGGATGTTTTTGAGGAAGGTCTTTTTTTAGTTACTGATTTCTACAAGGAAAAGCTTTTCCACATATTTGAATAATTCCTTTTATAAAACAGACTACTTAACTTTGAAATACAGCTGGTATACACACTTATGGACTACTCAACACAGCAATTTTCTACTTGGTAGGGTGTCCCCAGGGCTACAGACTATCATATAAAATGATTCTCAAAGTGCATTGATTACCTACTGAATTTCTGCAACTATATGAAAATAACCTTTTCCTTTCTTAAGTTTTTCATTGAAAAATATTATGAAACAGTCTGACAAAAGTAAACTTGAAGCCGAATTTTATATCTTAGAACTTTCATGGATGGTACATTTGTGTTGTGTTTTATATGTGATCTTTTCTTTGTTGTCCATCTTTAAACATTTACTTAGTATCTATTCTGTGCAAGGCACTGACTTAGTACACTGAGCTATGCAAAAGACAAGGTGGTGGGGGTTTAGTCACTAAGTCACGTCCAGTTCTTTGTGACCCCATGCACTATAGCCCTCTGACTCCTCTGTCGATGGAATTTCCCAAGCAAGACCCTAGAGTGGGTTGCCAGCTCCGTCTCCAGTAGATCTTTCTGACCCAGGGGTCAAATCCACGTCTCCTGCTTGGCAGGCAGATTCTTTACCGCTGAGTCACCTAGGAAGCCATACAAAGGACATAACATATCCCAAATTTCAATGAACATATCAACTACTAACAATGCAACAACGTATCAAAATATAAATTTTAGATATAACCTCTTTGCTTCCAAACCCCAAAATAATATACAATCTGAGCACAGAAGAGGAAAGATAACTTCTTTTTTTTATTGCAGTTTCATTGATTTACAACACTGTGTTAATTTCAGGTGTACAGCAAAGCGATTCAATCATATATGCATGTATTTTTTTCAGATTGTTTTCCATTATAGATCATTGCAAGATGTTAAATATAGCTCCTTGTGCTATACAGTAAGACCTTGTTGCTTATCTGCTTTATATATAGTAGTATGTATCTGTTAATCCCATACTCTTATCACTCCTCCTTTTCCTTTTGCTAACCGTAGATTTGTTTTCTATATCTGTGAGTTGGTTTCTGTTTTGCAAATAAATTCGTGTGAATTATTTCAGATTCCACATATAAATGATATCATTAATATCCACTTATATCCGCATATAAGAGATATGTCATATCATTAATATTATCTCTGATTTACTTCACTTAGTCTCTAAATCCATCTGTGTTGCTGTAAATGACATTATTTTATTCTTGTTTATGGCTGAGTAGTGTTCCATTATGTGTACAGCACTTCTTTATCCATTCATCTGTTGACAGACCCTTAGGTTGCTTCCATATCTATATGCTGTGAACATCGGGGTGCATGTAGGAAATATAACTTCTAAATAAGGAATCTGAAGAAAACTTCCAGAGGAGATGATATTTGAGGGAGAGGATGTTTAGGAATTCCATATATGAGATTAAAGTTTGGGAATCTAAAACAAAGAATGTGACCAAAGTGAAGAAAATCCAGGATGCAGTAACTCACTAGGAAGCTACCTACTTTGCTGAAACCATAGAAAAAAACTGTAATAATAGAAGGCTCAAAGGTGAACAAAGATTCAATTGTCAAACAAAAGAGGCAGTTTGTTATTCAGTAGATAATGAGATTTAAATTTTAAAAATAATAATAACATAAACAAATATCTTTGTTAAAGAAAAATCTAATGCTGAGAATAGGATAAATCAAAATATAAAAATAATTATGTGCAATAATGTATTATTGTTGCTATAATTGTTATCATTAAAGGAGAACATTGCCATATACTTTCTTTCTCTGGGAAGAAAGAACAAAGTGTAGAAGGAAAGCAAAGTAAACTTAATTCAGAATAGGATTGAACCAATGGCAGAATGGTTGAATTTTAAACATAAGATGTTGAATTTTAAAATCGCAAAGAAGCCGTGCTAGGTGAGAAAAAACCCAATCCAAATTAACTTAGAGAAAAGTATATCAGATCGCATAACTGAAAATTTAGGAACAAAGCAAGTATTATCAGGCCCTGGTCTGATTTTCAGCTTTGTTCTTGTCTAAGTGTCAGTTTTATTCTCAAGCACATTGTCGTCCCAGCATAGCTGCTGGGACCTCCAGGCCCATATCTTCCCATGCCAGACACTAGTGTAAAGGAACATCACTTCCCCAACACCTGAGGAGGGTGTCAGGCCCTGACGCACATTGGCCTCAGTTAATGCACATTTCAGAATAGTTTAACTAAAGCCAAACAAGCAAAGAGACAACCAAACTGCTTTGGATCTGACAGCCCAGAATGACCCCGTTTCTCAGCAGCCTGTTGGACTTCATGGCGATGAGTACCTGGTATGCTCCTGGCAATAGGTTCCTACCCCATGGCCGTCGCTGAGTAGATATATTCTTCTGACTCAAACTGGGCTGGTCAGAATCTCTCTCTGGGAATTTGGACTCCGAATGCCTCTGCATTTACTTAAGGGGACGACCGAGGATGAGATGGCTGGATGGCATCACGGACTCGATGGACGTGAGTCTGAGTGAACTCCGGGAGATGGTGATGAACAGGGAGGCCTGGCGTGCTGCGATTCATGGGGTCGCAAAGAGTCGGACACGACTGAGCGACTGAACTGAACTGAAGAATTTATAGAATATGTAGCAGAGGAAATTCACAAGCTTTTAGAAGAGACAAAGTCCATAAAATAGAGTGAAATTAATGTGCAAAGAGAAAAAAAGGTAGAGACAATGCACCTCCAAAAAGCAAAAATAAACGAACAGCCTGAGAAAGTCAGTCTCTCAGAGCATCCAGAGCCTAGTTCCAGTTCATTCTAAAAGCCCAGCTGCCTGCATAGCCTGCAGCTGCACAGGTCTGGGACATCCTTGTGTGCTTTTTAATAAATACACATGGGCTCACATATCATAATCCTCCCCTTTCTTTTAGTTTCTTAAGATGCTTATAGTTTTAATTTTCAAATGAAAGACATGCACAAAACCAGAAACAAAATAGGGCTTGTGCCAGCCATGCACCCATATACCTGAATAAACTGCAAGGGTTCCTAGAAGCAGTAAATGAAAAAAGTACAGTAAAATATCTTGCCAGATGATGGCTTCAAGATCTGAAGCTAAATAGGAAAGGAAGCTAAGAATAACAAAGAAGAAAGCTAGTTATCTCACTAGTAAGAGGAAAAGTCATTTGCACATTCTGCCTTACAATGACTTCTGTCTGCAGGGATCAAAGTTGTCAGCTATAGCATTTTAGAATATGAATAATTTAATCACAACCTCTCACAGTGGAGATCTATGATTTTTTTTTTATATGCTTTTCTTTTGAGGTAAGAGGAAAGGATTTCTAAATGCATCCTAAATTGCTGTTGTTCAGTCACTGAGCCCTGTCTGACTCTGTTACCCCACAGACGGACTGCAGCATTCCAGGCTCCCTGTCCTTCACTGTCTCCCAGAGTTTGCTCAAATTATTCATGTCTGTTGAGTCTGTGATGCTATCTAACCATCTCATTCTCTGCTGTCCCCTTCTCTTTTGCCCTCAGTTACAAATTTCAAAAACAGAATTTGGTACCATTTCAGCCCTATTCGAAACTAAAACCCAAGGCCATTTCAAGATGATACCTCAGTAGAAGAAGCAGTGTTATTGGTCTACGGTCATTCTCACATTTGGGGGAGCAGTAAATAATCAGGGCAACCTGATTAAGATGCCATTAACTCATGTGTATCTTGATGCAGTAGATCAGACCTGAGGGCAAAAATCTACATTTAAAAAAAAAATTATTTTTAATTGAAGTATAATTGCTTTACAATGTTGTGATACTTTCTGCTCTATAATATATATATATATACCCCTTCCTTCTTCAACCTCCCTCCCACCCCCAACAAATATACATTTTTAACAAATATTCCAATTGATTTTGATGCAATTGATTCTGTACCAAGCCTTGAGAATTCTCAATCCAGGAGTAACTGTCACTGATCTTGATTAGGCAGTTTGGGGCAGCAGATTGATCACTCGCCTGTATATCCGAAGTCACAACTTTTCTGAGGCTGCTTCTTCAAACTAAGAAATACTAATTCTATCCTTACCCATTTCAGTTATTGTCATGTTAAAATAATATAATAAAGTATGAATATAATATTAGTTGAACACCATTTATGTTGCAAATTTCCAGAGTGAAAGCATTTTTATTCCATGGGAAAGTGCCCTAAATATCAAAATACTCCTTCACTGCAATTGTTCACAGGTACAAATTGGACAGCAAAACCAAATGTTTGCAGGATGATTAAAAAAAAACTGTCTTTGTTTTGATATAAAATGGGTTTCCTTTCTCAAGACCCCGTTCTTTCTCAATGGCTAAAGGTTAACAAAATCATGACATTTCCAGTTATTCTTTTCTCTTTTAAAGTTATGCTTTGCTTGGGTAAATATTCAATCAAATTCAAGCATTATTTTTTCCATCACTATCCTCAGCGCTTTACTTCCCCCTGTCTTAAGGTCTTCAACCCTGCTTCTCACTTCGCTTTTTATAGGTCTGTGTGCCCCTTTCCACCACAGCTGCAGGTAGAAGAGGGGAAGTCATCTTAGATAACTATCCTCCCTCAAGGAGTAGCATTGCTTCTCCAGTCTGTGAAGTTCTTTTGTCTTCTGCTCTTGCTGCTGACGGAGAAGGCAATGGCACCCTACTCCAACACTCTTGCCTGGAAAATCCCATGGACAGAGGAGCCTGGTGGGCTGCCATCTATGGGGTCGCACAGAGTCAGACACGACTGAAGTGACTTAGCAGCAGGAGCTTGCTGTTGAACTTTAGTCAGTGTCTGGGATTGATCTCAGGTAGCCTCAGCCTGTACCCGTTTGGAGCAGGGCTTGGATTCCCAACCAGAGATTGAGGCTGGGTCGCGGCAGTGAAAGTACCAGATCCTAGCCACTAAACCAGTCATCAGTGACAAAGACTCCAGTGTTTGGCTTTGCAGAAAATAATTTCCACAAACACAAGGTAGTGGATCAAGTAAAGAACTTATTAAGAGGAAAAAAGTACAGTACATGTGGATAGGCATATGGGCAGACTCAGGGAGAGAGAGTCGCTGAGTCGCACCCTCATGGCAGTGCAAATTCCTTTTATGGGTTATTTCTTCTGGGTTTCCTTTGGCCAATCATTTTGAGGTTCCTGGTTCACAGTCCACATTTAGTATATCTCAGGATCCTCCCATGTATGTGCGTGCATCTCTTACCCAAGATGGATTTTACCAAAAAGGCATCTAGGTAGGACATTCCTTGCCCTTGACATTGCTCCCCTCATTGGCCTACAAGGAGCTTTTCTATGCACATGTGGTCAAGGAGGTCTCCTGACATCAGGAGTGAGAGATATGTGATCTGGGCAGGGCCGAGCCTTCTCTCCTAATCGTCCTGCTATTCTTGTCTTAGAGATTTGGTCAATAGGGAATGAATCTTCAATTGCTTTATCCTGGGGTGCCCATCTGCTTCCTGCCTCAGGATGAGTGGTATCCCAGCTAGCTTTCAGCCGGGACAGCATCCAAAACTGATCTCAGCATCTAAAGCCTTCTCCTTCTGCAGGTCCTCAGCTGAACCCCACTTCAGGGAAGGATGACTGCCTCCCTCAAAATCCAGATGGAATTAAGTTTATCTGTGCTATTTACAAAGATTCACACATACGCATTAATATAATTTTTTTTTTCTCTCTTTTTACTTCAATCTCTAAGACAGTCTTTAGGTCCATCCACATCTCTGCAAATGTCACGTTTCATTCATTTTAATGGCTGAGTAACATTTATTTGTATATATGTACCAAATCTTCTTTATCCATTCTTCTATTGGTGGGCATTTAGGTTGTGTTCATGTACTGGTTAGCCACTGCAGTATTCTTGTCTGGGAAATCCCATGGACAGAGGAGCTTAGCAGGCTACAGTCCATGGGGCCACAAAGAGTCAGACACTACTTAGCTACTGAGTACACAGGCATGTCCTGGTTATTGTAAACAGTGCTGCAATGAACATTGGGGTGCATGTATCTTTTTGAATTATCATTTTCTCTGGATATGGTTTTTCCAGTAGTCATGTATGGATGTGAGAGCTGGACTGTGAAGAAGGCTGAGCGCCGAAGAATTGATGCTTTTGAACTGTGGTGTTGGAGAAGACTCTTGAGAGTCCCTTGGACTGCAAGGAGATCCAACCAGTCCATTCTGAAGGAGATCAGCCCTGGGATTTCTTTGGAAGGAATGATGTTAAAGCTGAAACTCCAGTACTTTGGCCACCTCATGAGAAGAGTTGACTCACTGGAAAAGACTCTGATGCTGGGCGGGACTGGGGGCAGGAGGAGAAGGGGACGACCGAGGATGAGATGGCTGGACGGCATCATGGACTCGATGGATGTGAGTTGAGTGACCTCCAGGAGATGGTGATGGACAGGGAGGCCTGGCGTGCTGCGATTCATGGGGTCGCAAAGAGTCGGACACAACTGAGCGACTGAACTGAACTGATCCTTAAAACTTTTATGTAAGTCAAAGTTGTTTGTTTGTTTGTTTTAATCTGATAAACACAGTAACAGGGATGAAATTCAAAATTAGTATGCTGAGTAAAAGAAGCCAATCAAACATTAAAGGGCATGTAACATGTACTTACATAAAGGTCAGAACAAGCAAAACCAATCTATAGTGGTAGAAATCAGAACATTCCCACCTACTCCCCCACCATGGGCAATGGGGATTGAACAAATAGGGGCCCTGGAAAACTAAGAAAAAAATAAAAAAATATGAACTGAGGACATATCAGATTTGATTTTGCAGTAAAGTAGGGAGTATTGAATTAAGCTCCTATCCGGCCCTACCTTAACAGGTCAACTGTTTTGTAATAGCTGATTAGGTAGGACAGCTTTCTTCCAGAACCACTCTGTCAGTTACATGACACAGGGGAATTTTTATGTTGTTTCTTTTCTTACTGACATCTTACATTAATTTGCCATATAGGAGAAATCTGGACTCTTATGGAAGCTATTTCCAACTCTTTTGAGTAAATATTAAAAAAAAAAAAAAAGACCTTTAGTATGTGTAAAAGCTATATCATTCATAGTTCACAATTACTGATTACTTAGAACATGGCCAGCACCATGAAAAGTATGTACTGTCTCACTTAATGTGATTATTCCTATATTACACATGCTGTTGTTGTTTTTCCATAGCTCAGTCATGTCCTACTTTTGTAACCCCATGGAGTGCAGCATGCCAGGCTTTCCTGTCTTTCACTACTTCCCAGAGTCTGCTCAAATTCATGTCCATTGAGTCAGTGATGCCATCCAACCATCTCATCCTGTCAGCCCCTTATCCTCTGGCCCTCAGTCTTTCCCAGCATCAAGGTCTTTCCCAGTGAGTTGACTCTTCACATCAGATGGCCAAAGTTTTGGAGTTCCAGCTTTAGCATCAGTCCTTCCAATGAATATTTAGGGTTTATTTCCTTTAGGATTCACTGGTTGGATCTGCTTGCTGCCCAAGGGACTCTCAAGACTCTTCTCCAGCATCATAGTTTGAAAGCATCAATTCTTTGGTGCTCAGACTTCTTTATGGTCCAACTCTCACATCCATATATTACACATAAAGAAACTAAAAATCACTGATGGAAGTTTACACAGAGGTAGAGCTCTTTCAGGAATCCAGATCCATATTAACCCAGAGGCCCCTATTCAACATATATTAGTATATACATTGTTCATTGTACAATATTGCTTCCCTTCTGTGATAGAATCTGCATAAACAAGAGCCACATATCTAATTATCTAATTACTTATCTTTGTACAAAGGTAATACCACTCGATCTCTTACATGGATTGTGGTGGTATGATAACATGCTGAATCTTGCATATGTCATTTAAAAGAAATGTAAAAAAACTCAGAAAAGATCTGATCAAAGCTGTTTGTTTGGGTATTCAAATAAATTATGGGTTATGTTGAGGTTCATTTGTGATTTTATAATTTCTAACAAAATTCACCAATCTCATGTTAAATCATGCCTGGAAACTTCTTTTCCTATTAGAGGATCTAAATAGTAACAATTTTGTTAAAAAAAGATTATGTATCTTTCAAAACACTTTTAAATCAATGCAACATGCCTACCCTTTAAAGTTTTCATATGATTATCATTCCACAGATAGAAAGAACTCCAATCACAAAATGTTTTCTCACTTTTAAAATTAAGGGAAGGTTGCCTGGTTTGAGGTGTGTGCCATACTATTATTTGAATGGTATATTTAAATGTTTTATTTATTTTTTTGAGAAACTAAACAACAGGCTCAAGTTTATGGAGCCACATACCAACAGATACAGGATATTGCTTCCTGGAATTTCCTTTTTATTCCCAGTTTTATTGAGATATAATAGACACATACCTTTGTATTAGTTTTATTTATTTATTTTTTTAATTTTATTTTTATTTTATTTTACTTTACAATACCGTATTGGTTTTGCCATACACTGACATGAATCCACCACGGGTGTATACAAGCTCCCAATCCTGAATCCCCCTCCCACCTCCCACCCTACTGATTTGATATATATAAATATTGTGAAATCATTACCACAGTAAGTTATTAACATTTATCACCTCACATAAGTTGCATTTTTTCTGGTGATGAGTATTTTAAAGATAAACAGCAAATTTCAAATATACAATACAATCTTGTGAATTATAATAACCATGATATAAATCCCAGAGCTTATTTATCTTATAACCAGAAAGTTGTATCTTTTGACCACCTTTACCCAATTCTTTTACCCTCATTCTCACCCCCTGCATCTGGCAACTCAATCTGTTCTGTTTCTATGTCTTGCTTTGTTTTTTAATTTCACATATATGTGGGGCGATACATTATTTGTCTTACTCTGTCTGGTTACATCACTTAACATAATCACCTCAAAGTCTATCCATTATGTTGCAAAATACAAGATTTCCTTCTTGTTTATTGCTGACTATGTATTATGTATATATACATAAACACTACATCTTCTTTATTCACTCATCAGTTGATGGGATTAGGTTTTCCATGTCTTCTTTATTGTAAATCATGCTGCAGTAAGTGAGAGTGTACAGAATTAGTGGTTTTGTATCTTTGTGGAATTGCTGGATCCTATGGTAATTCATTTTTAATTTTTTGAGGCAAGTCCATACTGTTTTCCATAGTGGATTCACCAATTCACATTCTCATCAACAATGTACAAAGGTTCCCTTTTCTCCACATCCTCACCAGCATTTGTTCTCTCTTGTGTTTTTGATAATTGCCATTCTTATAGGTGTGAGGTGATATCTCATTGCAGTTTTGATTTTCATTTATCTGAGGATTACTGATGTTGAGTGTCTTTTCATGTACCTGCTGACAATTTGGATATCTTCATTGGATGAATGTCTATTTAGTTCCTCTGCCCATGTTTTAATCATATGGTTTATTTTATGTGCTATTGAGTTGAATGAATTTTTATACATTTAGATTTTAAGCCCTTATAAGACATGCAATTTACAAATATTTCTCCCATTCAGTAGGCTGCCTTTTCATTTTGTTGGTGGTTTCCTTTGCTATGCAGAAGATTTTTAGTATGATATAATATCACTTGTTTATTTTTGCTTTTGTGTCTTTGGTTTTAGTATCAAATACAAAAGATTATTGTCAAGATGAATGCTGAGGAGGTTACCCCATACTTTCTTCTATGAGGTTTATCGTTTCAGGTATAATATTTAAATCTTTAATCCATTTTGAGTTGACTTTTTGTATGCTATAAAAACAGAGTCCAGTTTGTTGTTTTGCATATGGTTGTCCAGTATTCCATTCAACATTAATTGAAGACTATCTTTTCTCAGCTGAGAGTTCTTGGATTCTTTGTCAAATATTCAGTTCAGTTCAGTTCAGTCGCTCAGTCGTGCCCGACTCTGCGACCCCATGAATCGCAGCACACCAGGCCTCCCTGTTCATCACCATCTCCCGGAGTTCACTCAGACTCATGTCCATCGAGTCCGTGATGCCATCCAGCCATCTCATCCTTGGTCGTCCCCTTCTCCTCCTGCCCCCAATCCCTCCCAGCATCAGAGTCTTTTCCAATGAGTCAACTCTTCGCATGAGGTGGCGAAAGTACTGGAGTTTCAGCTTTAGCATCATTCCTTCCCAAGAAATCCCAGGACTATATAAGCATGAATTCATCTACGGGTTCTTCATTTTGTTCCATCATCTATGCCTGTGTTTTTTTATGTCAGTATCATACTATTTTGATTACTAGAGTTTTGTAACATAGCTTGAAATCAAAAAGTGCGATGTCTTAAGGTTTATTTTTTGTCAGGATTGTTTTGGATATTCAAGAGTTTTTGTGGTTCCATACAATTTTGTGAATTTCTGTTGTATTTTGTACAACAAGCTATTATAATTTTGAGAAGGATTGCATTATATCTTTTATTTTAATTTTTTTATTTTTAATTTTTTTTTACTTTACAATACTGTATGGGTTTTGCCATACATTGACATGAATCCGCCATAGGTGTATATGAGTTCCCAACCCTGAACCCTCCTTCCACCACCCTCCCCATATCATCCCTCTGGGTCATCCCAGTGCACCAGCCCCAAGCATCCTGTATCCTGTATCGAACCTAGACTGGCGATTCGTTTCTTACATGATAGTATACATGTTTCAATGCCATTCTCCCAAACAATACTACATTCTTCCAATCCATGAGCACGGAATATCTCCTCACTTATTTGTATCTTTTTCAGTACCTTTCGTTACTATTTTATTGTTTTCAGTGTACATGTCTTTCACTCTTGTTTGAATTTATTCCTTGGTATTTTATTCTTCTTGACACAATTGTAAATGGGATTTAAAGAATATCCTCTTTATAATAGCTTGCTATTAGTGTATAGAAACAAAACTAATTTTTGTATAGTGATTTTGTATCCAGAAACTTTACTGAATTTGTTTAATAGTTCTAACAGGGCTTTTTTTTTTTTTTTTGTATTCTTCAGTGTTTAGTGTACATAATATCATGTCATCTGCAAATAGAAACAGTTTTACATCTTTGTTTTTGATATAGATGGCTTTTTTTCTTGCCTAATTCCTCTGGCTGCAACTTCCAGTACTATCTTAAATAAAAGTGGTGAGAATGAGCATCCTCTTGTTCCTTATCTTAGAGGAAAAGCTTTCAGTTTCTCACCATTCAGTATGAAGTTAGTTGCGGGCTTGTTCTAAATGGCCTTTATTCTATTGAACTTTTATTCCCTCTATTCTCATTTTGTTGAGGGTTTTTTTTTTCATGAAATGATATTGAATTTTCTCAAATTGTTTTTTGCATCTATTGAGGTGATTACATGACTTTTTTATCATTTATTTTGTTAATGTGGTTTATTATATTAATTGATTTGTGAATGTCAAACCATCCTTGCACCTCTAGAATAAATTCCCCTATTATCATGGTATATGATCCTTTTAATGTATTGTTGAAGTCATTTTGCTAATAAGTTAATGATGATTTTTGCATCCATGTTCAAAAGGGACATTTGCCTGTAATTTTATTTTCAAATAGAATCTTTGGCTGTCTTTGATATCATGGTAATGCTGGCCTTCTAAAATGAATTTTGAAATGTTCCCTACTATTCTATGTTTTTAGAAGAATTTTAGGGATGGTGTTGATTCTCCTTTAATTGTTTGTAGACTCCACTAGTGAAGTCATCTAGTGTGGGGCTTTTTTTTTTTTTTTGCTGTTCAGGGGTTTTTGATCACTGATTCAAACTCCTTACTAGTAAATGGTCTATACATATTTTCTGTTTCTTCATGACTCAGTCTTGGTAGATTATATGTTTCCAGAAATTCCCTCATGTCTTCCAGATGGCCCAGTTTGTTGACCAATAATTGTTCATGACAGTCTCTTAAGATCCTTTGTATTTCTGTGATATCAGTTGTAATGTTTATCTTTTCAAAAAACCAAGCTCTTAGTTTAATGCATCATTTTTATTGTCTTTTTTGCCTGTTGTCCAATTTATTTCTGCTCTAATCTTTGATATTTTCTTCCTTCCTTTTATTAATTTTGGGTTTCATTTGTTCTTTTTCTAGTTTCTTGAGGTATAAAGTTAGGCAGTTTATTTGAGCTCTTTTGTTTTCTTAATGTAGGAATTTACTGTTATGAACTTACCTCTTAGAACTATTTTTTGCTGCATCCTATATGTATTGATATGTAGTACTTCTGATTTCATTTGTTTCAATATACTTTTATTTATTCTTTGGCCCATTTTTTTCAGTAGCATGTTGCTTAATCTCCACATATTTGTGAGTTTTTCAATTTTCTTCTTGTAATTGATTCTAGTTTCATACCATTGGGATCAAAAAAATGCTTGATATAATTTCAATCTTCTTAAAGTTTCTATGACTTGTTTTGTGAATTAGCATATGAAAATACTGTACTTTTTAATCAGTTAGCTATTCATACAACTTAGTATGAAAGAAGACACCTATGATCCTTTTTCCATCCAAAATTAGACGGGCATTATGAGCTTTTTAGTCCTTCCCATATGTGTGGTTTTTTTTTTTTTTTAACAATTCATGCTGTAACATTTGGCATTTTGGTATAATACAGGTCACAGGTGAAACCTTGTATTTGGCCATTAGATTAGTGAGTTTGATCCCTCAGGATGGAAGATTCCCTGGAGAAGGGCATGGTAACCCACTCCAGTATTTTTGCCTGAAGAATTCGATGGACAGAGGATCCTGGAGAGCTATAGTCCATAGGGTCTCAAAGAATCAGACATAATTGAAGTGACTTAGTGTACATTAGTGGATGGAATACTACAGTCCTACAGTTTGAAAAGATGCAAAATCTTTTTAAATAAAATACTTTTTGGCATGATATTATGGTGTTCATTCTTGGTATTTGACACTAAATAATACTCAAAGTAATGATGAGGCAACCCTGATCAAGCAAGGTTATATGTACCGGGCTTCAGACATTATCAATAGGTTTTTGTAATTAAAAACAATACAGTCACTAAAAAATAACTGTAATCATCACATCTAATATAGATCACTTAAGAAAGTAAGAGAGATCAGACTTTGTTCACTCATTCTTTTCACCTGGATTCTTTCACAAGATGTAAATAAAATCAGCTTCATATAATTTTGCTTTGTATTAAAAGAGAAAAATGTATAAGGAGATTTTCTATTTTCACTGTCTCTTTCTTTCACCTTACTTGTTGTTATATGAAGATATGATCATTGGACCATAGTTGAAAAGCCAAGAAAAATCTACAGATGTGTGTGTTAGACACTCTGTCGTGTCCAACTCTTTGCAACCCATGGACTGTGGCCCGCCAAGCTCCTCTGTCCATGAAATTCTCCATTCAAGAATTTTGGAGTGGGTTGCCATTCCTGTCTCCGGGGGATCTTCCCAACCCAGGGATTGAACCTGGGTCCAGCACTGCAGGCAGATTCTTTACTAACGGAGCCACCAGGGAAGCATGAGGAGATTTCCTATTTTCACTCTCTTCCTTTCACTTTACTTGCTGTCATATGAAGATATGATCATTCGACCATAGCCGAAAAGCCAAGAGAAATCTGGAGAAGCTGACCCAATGCTCTTTGGTATTACTGAGTTGCTGAGACAATTTTGAAAATATCTACCTCTACACTTCTTGTAATGGGAGATATTTAAATGTCTTAAGCCACCAGCTATTTTGTCGTTCATACCCTAAAACATTTCTAATATAATATCTTTATTAATCTCTTTAATTCTCCTCATATGCCAACTTCTGCAGAAATTCCACTCTTTCTGAAATAATTCATTCATCCCTCATGGTCTTATTATTTATGTGTAAGTGAGTTTAACTTTTACTCCAAACAGACCAACCAATAAAGATATAAATTTGGTATGTGTTCACTTTTATCTTTATTTCTAGTTTAACATTTGTGTTTCTGTAACTGATATATGCTTTTATCTCTCCTTTTAATCTTGAAAAAAATAACCTCTTTTCATGGCTAAAGCTAACCTGTGTGTTTTAAAGTTCTTTATTCTCATCCTTGAATATATCTATTCCCATAGCTATCCACAACTGGCGAATGTGAACTCTCACTAATGTAGATCCTTTGTCTCTGTCTTCAAATTTGTCTATACTTCCTTTATTATGAAATAAATAAACCAGTGTCATTCTGCTGTCCTTTTTCCAAGCCTCTTGAAAATTCCTCTCTAATTTATTTCTCCCTGCTTTACTTATAATCTCATTTACTCAGGTGTCTGCCAATTTCCCTATTGCCAAATACAATAGCTTCTATTTGCCATCCTTCTCTTTAAACACTGAATCAACAGAACACCATCTTATATTTTTCTCCCTCAATTCAAATGAACTAGGATATAATGATTTCCCTTCTATCTCTGACCATTCCTGTGATTTTCCTTACTGACTGATATCCCTCTTTTCTCTTTCTCTGCACTTGCATTCGACATATTTAAGCTTCCTGAGTTCTTCTCTAGACAATCTGTCTTCTTTGGAGACTCCATTCATTCTCACTGCTAAGATGTCATTATGATGGAAATGATACTAGATCAAGACTGGAATAGATCTGCAAATTCAATTCACAAACTAATTTCTCAGCTTCTCTGGCTCTCAATTTTTCATTTGCCAATGATGATTAGTTATCTGGAAGATAACTGTTAATTCTAAAACATTAAGATGCCACTGAAACCTGCATCTCTTGTCCTTCCTACTGGCTGTTTTCGCTTAGAAGTTCTGCTGCGTTTTCAAACAAATATGAATAAAATCGAGCACTTCCTGTCCCTTCTCCTTTTCTCCCTCCAGTCAGCTCCATCATTACTTCTTCTATTCCTGAGTCCCCTCCATGGCTATATTGAGCCTCCGGTGGCTCAAATGGTATAGGACCTGCGTGCAATGCAGGAAACCCGAGTGCGAACACTAGGTTGGAAAGATACCCTGGAGAAGGAGATGGCAATCCACTCTAGTATTCCTGCCTGAGGAATTCAACAGACAGAAGAGCCTGACCCTGGGCTACAGTTCGTGGGGTCTCAAAGAGATGACTATATTCTCCTCTTTCTAATTTTCATTAATATAATTTTTATTTTTCATGGTATCTCACTCATCTAAAAATTTTATTCATTTTGTTTGAGATGTAAAAATTAACTCCTGTTTTTGTTTTTTGTTTTTTTTTCACATTCAATACCCTTTGTAATATGGCCCTAGCATATCTGTCAAAATATTTTCTGCTATCTCCTTTGTTTCTCTGCACTTCTAAAACCAATTCTCTAAATGTTTGGAGGAAAAAATCTCATGTTTGTCCTTTTTGTTTGTAACTTTGCTTATGTAGTTCTCTTGCTGAAATTTTCTCCTCTTTTTTCCAGACTTCTAAATAATGTTTATTTTCAAAACTCTTCTTCCATGAAGTCTTCTCAAATATCTCAGAAGGATCCTTTCACTTTTTTTTGAAATCTGTTCAAGTAATTATCAGCATATCACAGATAACTGTTATGGTTAAGAGCTTAGAATTTGCATATTAGAATTCATCTATATAATATATTGTTATTGTTAAACTCAGTCATGTTTAACTCCTTGTGACCCCATGAACTGCAGCACGCCAGGCTTCCCTGTCCTTCACTGTCTCCCAGGAGCTTGCTCAAACTCAGGTCCATTGAGTCAGTGATGCCACCCATATCTTGCATGGTTTATCTTGTATGGTTTATTAATTGTTTAATGTAGGTGACTGAACATGATCCAGTTTTCTAAAGGTGCCCTGGGAGAAATTTCAGGCTTTCTGTTTCTATCATTTGTAGGTCACTTGTTGAATGGATCATATACATTAGCAGAAACCCTTTCAAAAACAAAGTGAACTGTTCAGTTCATTTCAGTTGTTCAGTCATGTCTGACACTTTGGGACCCCATGGACTGCAACACGCCAGGCTTCCCTGTCCATCACCAACTCCTGGAGTTTACTCAAACTTATGTCCATTGAGTCGGTGATGCCATCTAACCATCTCATCCTCTGTTGTTCCCTTCTCCTGCCTTCAATCTTTCCCAGTATCAGGGTCTTTTCAAATGAGTCAGTTCTTCGCATCAGGTGGCCAAAGTATTGGAGTTTCAGCTTAAACATCAGTCTTTCCAATGAATATTCAGGACTGATCTCCTTTAAGATGGACTGGTTGGATCTCCTTGCAGTCCAAGGGACTCTCAAGAGTCTTCTCCAACACCACAGTTCAAAAGCATCAATTCTTTGGTGCTCAGCTTTCTTTATAGTCCAACTATCACATCCATACCTGACTACTGGAAAAACCATAGCTTTGACTAGATGGACCTTTGTGGGCAAAGTAGTGAACTGTTACTATTATTCAAAATTTATGGTTGAAAGCAATGAAGTTTTGAGGAAGTCAGTCATCAACTTAAATTTACATAATGTTGAAAGCCAAGACTTAACTCTAAATCAGCCTTATTCTAAAGCTTGTTATTGGGACTTCCCTGGCAGTCCAGTGGTTAAAACTCTGTGCTTCCAATATAGGAGGGTACAGATTTGATCCCTGGTCAGGGAAATAAGATCCCATGTGCCTGGTGCAGCACAGCCAAAAGATTAAATTTAAAAATTAAAGATTGTTATTGAACATAGTTTTTTTAAAAAAGTAAGCAGTCTTAGAAAATACTCACTGATTAGTCATTGCTCGGAGAAGGCACTGGCACCCCACTCCAGTTCTCTTGCCTGGAAAATCCCATGGATGGAGGAGCCTGGTGGGCTGCAGTCCATGGGGTCGCTAAGAGTCTGACATGACTGAGCGACTTCACTGTCCCTTTTTACTTTCATGCATTGGAGAAGGAAATGGCAACCCACTCCAGTGTTCTTGCCTGGAGAATCCCAGGGACGGGGGAGCCTGGTGGGCTGCCGTCTATGGGGTAGCACAGAGTCGGACACGACTGAAGCGACTTAGCAGCAGTAGCAGTAGCAGTCATTGCTACAAGCTCTATGAATCTATGGGATATAGCAGGAATATATAATTCAGTTGAGGTATTTGAAATTCCTTTTTCTCAGAGACCAAGCTTAAACCCAGTGGCACAATAAAGTTTGTAGTAGGAAGCTCTCCAATATTGTAAGATTATTGAACATTTTCAAGATTTCACAAATCAAGTCTTTGTCAACCTATGACTTACTCAACAATTTAGTGGTGCTTTAGTCTTGTTACACAAAATGGGTAAATTTATCCATTTTCCCTTGACCACCTGTTCTCTATGGTGAATAAATAAGTGGAATAATAAAAATCACTTCCTTAAGAATTCTTATGATAAACTTTGATTTAGAAAAAAAAATCAGTTGATAAGATTGGAGTTGAAATATTTGCAGTTAATAATAATTCTGTGATTAAAAATGTGTGTGTATATGCTTACATGCATATAAGCACACATGTAAATATAGAGCTGAAGAAGTTTTTGGTGGTGTTGAGGAACTCTTTTTTATCTTCTCTCCATGTTCCTTTCTTATTCATATTGAACTTGATTTAAATGTAGTACAGATTATTTTTATATTAGGGTCCTTTTGCTTACATTCCAGATATATGTTTCAAGGATATATTTGGTTTTGAAAAAAAACTAACTGCAACAATAAAAATAGAGAATTATTTTGTATTTAAGACCAGTATTGAGAACAAAGCATCAATAAATAAGAAAACTCGAAGAGTATAGTGTTGTTTAGGACATATAGACCATGGGACAAAGAATGAGACAGAGGTTATTGCAAAAAAGCACACAACACCTGGGAGATGGGTAGTGTTGCCCAGCCTTGTCCATTCACTTTCTTGAAACAATCACATCATTGTTTTTAATTACAGAGTACAGTTCAGATAATAATGGGATGCTTTTTGAGCAAATGGAGCTTATGTGACTATCAGATCAATGATCTTAGAATTTACTTTCCTGAGAGACAAGTTATAATATAAAAGTGTGTTTACTTAGCTCAATAACTGTCTATTGAATACCTACTCTGTACCCATATTACATTAAGAGTTATTGGTGGTGAAAATGAGCTAGACTGGATCTTGACTTCAAGAATTCTACAGTCTGAGAAAATAAACCATAAGTTATAATGTGACCTATATTGTGGGGAAAAATAAACATAAAAAAAAAAAACTTGTAAAAGGAGATAACAAATCTTAAAGATGAGAAGCTGACTACCAAATGCAATTGGGATTTGAACTCAGCACTCAATTATGAGTAAAAGTCCTTATGAGAGTTTACTAACTTGTTTGTAGTCAAAAGGTACATATTGCAGAATAGTTTATGATACAGTTACAATTATGAGGGTGCCAAGTTCTGTGTTTATTCTCAACAGATGATTAAAATGTGTTGAAGTTATTAACCCTCCTTTGGAGATATATAGAGAAGTAGAAAATGCCTTGACCTCCCAGGCTTACATCACACATGTAGCACAGAATAGGAGAAGTAAGCACATTTGATCGCATCTCATATTTGTGGAGTATATTATGACTTTAAAAACAGATTAACATAATTTTAAAAAAACGATGTATGAGTAATTAGCAAGAGAATGGCAAAGAAGTTTCAAGACTCATTAATTATGAGGTAGTATAGGAATTGAATCTATTATCACAAGGTAAAATTGAAACATCAACTTTGTCAGGAACATGCTCTGAAACCCTGAGCTTATCACTCCACCTTTCCGAAATTTAATATTATTGTCATTGAAATGATTTAATACCTATATTTCAGGTTATTATAAGAATTGAAGGAAGGAAAGAGAGAAGGAAATCTTACATTTTCTTTTGAATATATATTTATTTATTTGGCTTCTCTGGGTCTTAGCTGTGGCATGTTGAATCTGGTTCCCTGACCGGGGATTAAACCAGGGCCCCCTGGATTGGGAGTGCAGAGTCTTAGCCACTAGACCACTAGGGAAGTCTCTAGGAGATCTTACACTTAACCCTTTTTGCATATATTTTCAAAGTTAAAAATATTATCGCTTTTTACATCATAAAACATGATACTAATTTTTTTTAAACAGATTAATTGGTTTGCAAGATATAGAGATGACAAGCTATTTTTATTTAGTAATGTATCACACTCTAGCTAGTTATTTTTGTCAAATACTTGAAATATAATTTGTTTAGAATTGAAGACACGAGATAAGCATTTAGTGGAATGGACTGTCTTTACTTCTGAATAACAAAAGCAGCAAGTAAAACAGTTTTGAATAATTTTCCAGTATTTTATAAACTTTAGTACTTTCAGCACTCAAGTTGAAAAAGAATGTGTAAATCTCACCTAAAGAACTTATGCAAAAATGTGGAGATACGGACATAAAAAAAGAAAAAACTGGACTGGGAACTAAGTTTTATTCTGAAGTCTACATTTAAGACACAATAGTTTAGGTCCTAACATTGATCAATTCTTAAACTGAGAAGTTTAAAAAAACAAACACCTACTCAATTCTACTCTGCAGTTTAGAAATAGATTATGTGATGCACATTCCTGGCAGGCAACAGCCTGAAACTCACATACTTTTGATATTGGCTCAGACCTCTTGGCATTCAAGATGAATACACTACTGCATAGTAATAATTATTCTCACATCCTCTTCTGAGGGGGCAGGAGGCACAACAGTGCCTACGTACATCTTATAGGGTTGGCAACAGGCTAATATAATGTTATCCGAAGCCACAGACATTGTTGCCAAGACTCTATTTGATGTCGGAACTGCAGCTAAAATGCAGTCATTATTGGCTCTAAGAATTCTCTGTCACTGTAATCATCTGAAAATAAAAATGATGTAATTAAAATTTTCCTGAATAAATATATTCATAAAATTAGTTTCTTAGCTGGGAAATCAAATTATGCTTCAGTTAAAGCAGTTCATAAGGTAAGTGATAGTAAAAGTGAAAAATTTAAATTGAAATATCAAAATTAGAAACTTAGTGTTTTATTCTCATTCCAAATATTAATTGAAAGTCCTTTATATCCAATCCCCCAACTTTAAATAGCAAAAATACAGAAACATATATATATAAGTATTTTAGGGTCAGCTTTGGAGATAATGCTGTTATATAAAGAAAGATAAAATTAATGATAGAAGACTGTAATAATACAAATGATTGCATAGACTTTCATTCTGCCTACTATGTAGGTAGTCTCAGATGGTTTTAAAATGTTATATTGTTCAAGGCTACCACTTACCTTTAAAAATAAGTCTTTTTATTCCAATAATCCAGATGAAGAAACAAGCTCAAAATGGCTATTGTACTTTACCAAAGTACTATGGATATGTTTCTATAGATTGAGCCAAAAGTATTTTGGATACAGTCCTGCTTTTTAGTGCATGAGACGTATTTACAGTAAATGCCATCAGATATTATAAGAGTGAGAGAGAGAACGTAGTTTACCTAAGCATGAACTAGACTCTTTGCGACCCGTGGACTATAACCTACTAGGCTTCTCCGTCCATGGGATTCTCCAGGCAAGAATACTGGAGTGGGTTGCCATTTCCTTCTCCAGGGGATCTTCCCGACCCAGGGATTGAACCCGGGTCTCCCGCATTGGAGGCAGACGCTTTAACCTCTGAGCCACCAGGGAAGCCCTACAAATAGATAGGAAACAGATATATGCCAAACTTGAGCAAAAATGTGAAGCTCCTCCCTCCACCCCCATGAATCTCCATAGGGTACATCAGCACACAACTGGGGAATTTAGTATAGGTAATCAAAAATAAGCAAAAAGTTGTAATAGTAACCAGTAAAACAGACCAAATTCAAGTTATCATGACATGGATATGATAGATGGTAATAAAGGATGGGCTAACTGGAGCAGAACATCAGGAAGTAATTGCTTTACAGGTCTGTGTGGTTGAATAAACAACAAAAGGAAAAAAAAAGAAAAATGTGTCAGGTTCAGTTAGTTCAGTTCAGTCGCTCAGTCGTGTCTGACTCTTTGTGACCCCGTGGACTGCAGCACACCAGGCCTCCCTGTCCCTCACCAACACCCAGAGCTTACACAAACTCATGTCCATTGAGTCGGTGATGCCATCCAACCATCTCATCCTCTGTCATCCCCTTTTCCTCCTGCCTTCAATCTTTCCCAGCATCAGGGTCTTTTCAAATGAGTCAGTTTTTCGCATCAAGTGGCCAAAGTATTGGAGTTTCTGCTTCAACATCAGTCCTTCCAATGAACATTCAGGACTGATCTCCATTAGGATGGACTGGTTGGATCTGCTTGCTGTCCAACGGACTCTGAAGAGTCTTCTCCAACACCACAGTTCAAAAGCATCAATTCTATGTCACTAAGCTTTCTTTATAGTCCAAAGAAAGTCTCACATAGTCTCACATCCATACATGACCACTGGAAAAACCATAGCCTTGACTAGATGGACCTTGTTGGCAAAGTAATGTCTCTGCTTTTTAATATGCTGCCTAGGTTGGTCATAACTTTCCTTCCAAGGAGTAAGCTTCTTTTTATTTCATGGCTGCAATCGCCACCTGCAGTGATTTTGGAGCCCCCAAAATAAAGTCTTCCACTGTTTCTACTGTTTCCCCATCTATTTCCCATGAAGTGATGGGACCAGATGCTATGATCTTAGTTTTCTGAATGTTGAGCTTTAAGCCAACTCTTTCATTCTCCACTTTCACTTTCATAAAAAGGCTCTTCAGTTCTTCTTCTCTTTCTGCCATAAGGGTGTTATCATCTGCATATCTGAGGTTATTGATATTTCTCCCAGAAATCTTGATTCCAGCTTGTGCTTCATCCAGCCCAGCATTTCTCATGATGTACTCTGCACATAAGTTAAATAAGCAGAGTGACAATATACAGCCTTGATGCACTCCTTTTCCTATTTGGAACCAGTCTGTTGTTCCATGTCTAGTTCTAACTGTTGCTTCCTGACCCGCATCTAGGTTTCTCAAGAGGCAGGTCAGGTGGTCTAGTATTCCCATCTCTTTCAGAATTTTCCACAGTTTATTATGATCCACACAGTCAAAGGCTTTGGCATAGTCAATAAAGCAGAAATAGATGTTTCTCTGGAATTCTTTTGCTTTTTAGATGATCCAGCGAATATTGGCAATTTGATCTCTGGTTCCTCTGCCTTTTCTAAAACCAGCTTGAATATCTGGAATTTCATGGTTCAAGTATTGCTGAAGCCTGGCTTGGAGAATTTTGAGAATTACCTTGCTAGCATGTGAGATTCATGCAACTGTGCGGTAATTGGAGCATTCTTTGGCATTGCCTTTCTTTGGGATTGGAATGAAAACTGACCTTTTCCAGTTCTGTGGCCACTGCTGAGTTTTCCAAATTTGCTGACATATTGAGTGCAGCACTTTTACAGCATCATCTTTTAGAATTTGAAATAGCTCAACTGGAATTCCATCACATCACTAGCTGTGTCTGTAGTAATGCTTCCTAAGGCCCACTTGATTTCATATTCCAGGATATCTGGCTCTAGGTGAGTGATCACACCATCATGATTATCTGGGTCATGAAGATCTTTTTTGTGCAGTTCTTCTGTGTATTCTTGCCACCTCTTCTTATCTTCTGCTTCTGTTAGGTCCAGACCATTTCTGTCCTTTATTGAGCCCATCTTTGCCTGAAATGTTCCCTTGGTATCTCTAATTTTCTTTTCTTTTTTGTATCATTGACAGGATTTTATTTTATTTATTTATCTTTAGTCTTTCCCATTCCATTGTTTTCCTCTATTTCTTTGCACTGATCACCGAGGAAGGCTTTCTTATCTCTCCTTGTTAGTCTCCTTGCTGTGTCAAAGGCTAACCCCAATACCCTCCTTGCATTTACTGTCATGCTTTTGTGTGTCAAACTAGAGCGCTACTTTTATGGCTCTAGAAAATGCACTTCAGCCCACTGACCTTGAGAATATTCACCTAAACAATGAAGGGTTTTTGACTAAAAGATCTCTAAGGATTTAAGATTTCTTCTAGATGTGCATGTCAGTGATTTTGCTTAGAGAGTATTTAATAAACATTTCTTGAATAAATGGTATGTACCTCCCATGTAAGAATTCATTATGGCTTAATAACTGTAGAACAATGAAACACGTATAGGGAGATTTCAAATAATGAGTGCTTGAGAGTAATAAAATTATTTTCCCTTTTGATGAGCAAAAGAATTAGAAAATGAGAAAGGTAATATATAGGACATGCTAAACTTCATATGCAATTGAGGCAAATGAACATTCACAGTTGCACTCATTTCAGGATAAGCATTTTTCTTTTTGAAGAGTCAGTGTATTTTCTAGGCCAATCTGCTTCTATCCTCTATCAGTAGTGAATACTGTTTCAATAAAAAGACATGATATGATTGACAGCATAGAATAAAAGCACATAAGTTATTCACCAAAGCACTGAAATTCAGTCTATAGTAAAACAGTTTGCAAATAATTAGAAGAGTCAACGTCTCCTTCCCAAAGTGTAAACCCATTTCTGTAGCTAATTAAAATTCAACTATAAGCTGAAATAAAACCAAAAAAAAAAAAAAAATCACAATTCCATGAAGTTTGCCTTCTGAGGACAAAACTTATATCTTGAGGACTTAGGGATAATTTTCTCTTATAATAAAACTGCAGCTGTTTCTAAAATTGTCTCCAGGAGTGATGTCAGTGCACTTTGAGTTTGGAGTCAAGATATTTTTAGGAAAATTAATAAGGAAAGTAGCTGATAAAAAGAAAAAATAATTTCAGTTGCATAGTAATAAAAAATTAGCAAAGATAACAAAGTAGAAAAAAATGCAATCGAGTAAGGCTAAGTGTGTTATCTTTTTGATGACTGAGTGATTGAGCATTCATTTGATAACACTGAATAAATTGAGGGTTCACACAATCAGTAAATGTTGGGTCAATAGAGCACTTGTGAATGCACCTTGCAGCCATGATCTCTCAGAGCAAACAGGGAAACTGACACTTTTACCATCAGTTTAAAAGAATATTGGGCAACAGAACACATTTACACAGACTCAAATCTATTTCCATTGCTAGAATATCAATTCAAAGGTCCTTTCTTAATAGAATAGGTCAGACCATCCTGAGTATGAAGACTGTCATGTTCCTATGGTTATCATTATTGACAATAATTTGATTATTTGACAGCTAGCCAGACTTACAGGATTCATCTCATATGCTAGACCAAATATATACGTGCAGGTACTAAGGAAAATATCAAAAATAAGGTAAATGGTAATTAATTTTTACATAACTCTTGGTGGTTTGAATATGAATTTCAGTAAGAACTCTGACCTGATCTTTTTTTTTCTCTTACACACTTTTATAATAGCTCTTTAATTATATGATACTTGAATTAAAAGAAGTCTCCTTTCCCTGCAATTCATCTAAAGCTTTCCTTCTTTCATTGCTTTATCTGCTGATATTTGTTACAGAGCAAAGTATAATATATAATAGAAACTATACTTCTCTCCCATCCAAAATGGCAAGAAAAGAACAAGCAGCACATTTCTTTAAGGTAAGTTTTATTTAGAGGTGTGGCTTCTCTTCTGTACTTTGTGTAATTGTGACTAAAGCCTTTATGTGATCACACAAGAAATACAGTTTTTCAATTTAATAGAGATGTAACTGTATTTTAGATCATATTGATCCAGAGGAGACCTACACAGTTCATACCACCATTTCAGTCTGTCAATTCTATGTTCCTTTCTCAGGAAACAAGAATATTAACCCGAAGTTGTTGATAAACTGTTGTTTCAAATTTATTATTAATATGTACAAAAGTTTATCTTAAATTGTTAGACACGGACTTCCCTGATGGTCCAGTGGTTAAGAAACTGCCTTCCAATGCAGGGAATGTGGGCTCAATCCCCGGTTGAGGAACTAAGATCCCACATGCCACTGGGGAACTCACACACTGCAACTGGAGAGAAGCCCACCTGGGCTGAGAGAAGCCCAACTAAGACATGACTCAGCCAAATAAATAAATATTTTTTAAAAAATTAATAGACAACAAATAGAAATAGTAGCAATATATGAGTTATATAGTACATATACATTATGAGTACTGGTCTATATACCACAGTCATTAATATTTGGTACTCAGAGCTCATTTAATAGTCAAGAAACTAAGGGGATACGTAACTCACCAGACTACAACTACACAACTCACAACTCACAACCACAGGGGAAAGTCAGGATGTAAACCCAGGCACTCATGCTCAAATGCTAGAGCACCCACTACTTAGGTTTCAATAGGTATTGTTACTCAAAGAATAATTCAAATAACAATAATATTGTTATTCAAAGCCTGACTACTTTGCACCTTCACAGCAAGATAACCCTGAATCAAGCTTCTAAAAAAGAAGTAAACATTAAGAAATTAAATGAGTCTTGATTTTTATTTATTATTGAGGGAAAAGACGTGAGCAGGGGTATTTTGTAACATTCTGACTGCTAAAATACATTTTTACTTCTCTTTAAAAATACTTCACAATCAGAAAATTAATTTTAAAATAATATCAAGATGTATGGTTGTAAGAATTTTCATAAGCACCTAATTATTGGGGGTTTGTTTCTGTGTGCTTTCTGCTATAATCAATAGAATAGTTCCTTTATAAAGATGAAAAGGAATACAATCCAAACTAATTCAAATCTGCATTTTTAACAGCACGTTTAATGTAATGCTTTTAATTTAGGTTTCACCTCAAATTAAACATCAAGAATTTACATCAATCATCACTAATTCTGTCTCTAAGTTAAAATTCTACTGAAGTTTTCATATTCTTGATATTTTCATATTCAAGTTTTTATTCTTGGCCTTTAGATTTCAAATCTAAAGGGGCAGGGAGAAATACACAATTAGTCAATGTAAGCTTCATTTCTAGTATCATTGCTAACTGTTTCTATTGAAATTGGACAAAGAAACAAGTTGACAAAGTAAAAATAGCTGCACAAAATGATTCTGGAGAAATTAAATTATTCCAACCAGTCCTACAATGAAGAAAATCAGCCTTAGCAGGTAAGAAATTCAGTGAAAATGAAAGTCACGTGCTCAGCAGTAGACAGGGATGACAGAAGAGGACCTTGCTATGTGACCAATGCAAGCCTTGAGATCTCTACTACGTAATTTTTTTTAAGCTTGCTTTAGTTAGAGAAAAAAAGAAACAAAAACAGTCAAGAAGTCAAGTCCCAAGAACTCAGAAACTAACATAGTCTCATTCATGCAACTCTGATTGATCAAAATAAACTATATTTCATGTAAAAAGCATTTGTATTATTTTTGGCTTATGATAAACACCATCAATCTTGTTCTCTCTGAGTGACTTCATGCTCAAGGCAATAAAAACTCAGGACATACAAGTAAACTTCTCTAAATACCTTTCCCCAAATTTGTCACAATAATTCACTGGAAATTAAATAAACTTCCCATTCAATGAGTGACATTTTTAAAAAATTATTTGATTTGCTATTCCTTATGCAGTACCAGCTCAAACATTTTCTGTTATCCTATAGGCAGACATATATCAGAGAAAAGTTAAATGAGTAACAGTTTTTATTAATGCAAAAATATCCTTATCCTATAATTTAATAAATATTGTTTTGCTTTTGGGGGGAAAAAGCAATTTGTCCATACTTAATAAACTAAGGAAATGCTCAAATCTGGGCATACCATGATGCATTTAGTATGTTTATAAGATCATAGAGTATTTTCATGTGAACTAGCCAAAAAGTCATCTTTCCACATCTGAAACTGAGCATAAAATAATATCAGGAAGAAATGCTAACCACAATAACCAAAAGGAAGACCCAATGCTTACAAAGGAGTATAGTTTCACTTCATCTCTGAACAAATATATAGGCAAGTCCACTTGCGAGAATATTATTTATCTTTGTTATCTGATTTTACTGAAGTAAAAAATGTGACACATCACTTCCCCTGGAATGAAATATTCTTCAGGTTTAATTAAATATCCTGTCAGTCAAGTATATGTTCACCACACTATACCATTTTTTTAATATACAAAGCCCTGACTTTTACTATTGTACATAAATAACCATAAAGAAGATTGCATAAGTAATTAAATGTGCTATATAATGACTCACCATGGCTATATAAATAACTCTGAATTATGTGCACATATATAGGTATATTTTCCTCCTTAATAGCAACAAATGATGCAAAATAGATATGGGAAATTAAAAACCAAATGATTCACCTTTTCTTGATACAGTATTGAGTGTCAATAATTCACACAGATGACACATTGAAAACTTTGTGATTTTTTCCCAAGGGACTGTTGCTGCTGCTGCTGCTGCTAAGTCGCTTCAGTCGTGTCCGACTCTGTGCGACCCCGTAGACAGGAGCCCAACAGGCTCCCCCGTCCCTGGGATTCTCCAGGCAAGAACACTGGAGTGGGTTGCCATTTCCTTCTCCATTGTGTGAAAGTGAAAAGAAGTGAAGTCGCTCAGTCGCATCCGACTTCCAGCGACCCCATGGACTGCAGCCTACCAGGCTCCTCCATCCATGGGATTTTCTAGGCAAGAGTACTGGAGTGGCTTGCTATTGCCTTCTCCGAGGGACTGTTAGGAGAATCTAATGTTCATAAGCAGAATGCAGATACCGACAATTGCCATTCTGATTACAAGATCTGGACTCAGAGAAGAGTGGTTTTCTCACTACCTAAAAGCCATTAGTCATTTGTATTTTTCCACAGAGATGATCTGGAAGAGAGATACTGATGGTCTGGATACTGAAGGTCTTTTTACTTCTATTTTATGACCTAGCCTCACTAAAGTTGAAGTGTGAAAGTGTTAGTTACTTAGTCGTGTCTGACTCCTTGTGACCGCATGAACTGTAGCCCGCCAGGCTATGGGATAGCCCAAACGTCTATGGGATTTTCCAGGCAAAAATCCTGGAGTGGGTAGCCATTTTCTACTCTAGGGGATCTTCCCGAACTAGGGATCCAACCTGAGTCTCCTACGTTGCAGGCAAATTCTTTACCATCTGAGTTAATACTTCCTATTTCTTAATACATTTGCAGAACAAAAAATAAAAAGGAGAGGGAGAGAGATCACTGAAAGAGTAAAAGAAAGAACCAGGAGCATGAAATAACATGAAATTAAGCTAAGGAAATTGTGTTTCCAAAAGAATGGTGCAATCAAGTCTGATAAATTGCTCCCAAACTTAATTGCTTAGAGTACGGGTTTGTTCACGACTCTGTGGATTGGCACTTGGGGCTGTGCTCAGTTGGGAAGGATGCTACTGCTCATTCGAGTATGTGGCCCTCAGACAGGACAGCTAAGAAAATCCAGTCCCTGTCTCTGTGCTCTCTCAGCCTCCAGGAGGCTAGCCTGGGATATTTGATTTGTTGTGTTTTGGTTTTTAACATTAAGAAAGCAGCAGTGGAGGGTTATCTCCCTGCAATAAGTCCTTTTCAAGTATCTGATGGCTCCCTTGACCAAGCACTGAGGGAACGTAAGAAAACAATCACAGAAGCCTGAGAGTGGAGGGAGTCATAAGTCATTGAGTGCAACTGCTGCAACAATCTGGAGAAGGCAAGGGCACCCCACTCCAGTACTCTTGCCTGGAAAATCCCATGGACAGAGGAGCCTGGTAGGCTGCAGTCCATGGGGTCCGCAAAGAGTCAGACACGACTGAGCGACTTCACTTTCACTTTTCACTTTGATGCATTGGAGAAGGAAATGGCACCCCACTCCAGTATTCTTGCCTGGAGAATCCCAGGGATGGCGGAGCCTGGTGGGCTATTGTCTATGGGGTCGGACACGACTGAAGCGACTTAGCAGCAGCAGCAGCAGCTGTAACAATCAACCCCAGATACATGGTCCATCTTGTCACAGGCTGAAAGAAGTGATTAAAAAAAGATGAAGGCTGAAAAGGCGTATCATTGGATTTGATACTTAGACACAAGTTTTAGGAGTAAGAGTGGGGCAAATTGACACTGAAAAAATCAGACTGAATTTCCCTGGCAGTCCAGTGGTTAAAAATTTGCCCACAAATGCAGGGGATAGGGATTCATTCAATCCCTGATTGAGGAAGATCCAACATGCTACAAGCAATTAAGCCCCCAAGTGCCAGCGTTCTAGAGCTTGCATGCAGCAACTACTGAGCTTGTCACCTTACAGCCTGTGCAGTACAACTAGAGAAAGCCTGAGTGCAGCAGCGAACACCCAGCACAGCCATAAACAAACAAATAATTTTAAAAATGAACATAGAGGAAGTACAAAACATAACTCACTCTGTACAAAAAAGAAAAATCAAAGAGAGAGGTTTGGAGGAAAACATGCTTTCCTTTTTATGAAAGTTATTGGCAAAGCAAAGAGGAAAAGCCAGAAGAGGCACCAACAGTAAGGAAAATTGGTCAGCTTTTTTTTTTTTTTTTGGCTTATTTTAGGAGGAAGTGATTTCAGCAGTTTTCTCCCCATCCCACACCAAGAGAGTAAGTAGAGAGGAAAGTTCAAAAGTTTTTTGCAAGACAAAGGCACTCCTTTGCACTCCTTAACAAAGATAAAAATAAAAGAAGGCAATCTCTGGTCTTCTGAAGCTCTGAACTGAGGTGTAATTAACTGGAAAGTTTATACTTACGTGTTAATGATTAAACATGGTAATAATGTAGAAAGGTGTTTATTTGCACAGCATTATAACTGGCACTCAAATAAACTTCCTTGGAAATCTCCCTTGCTTTATATTTCTTTGTAGCTGTGGAGCTCTCAGAAACTCTGGGAAACTTGCCTGATTTGCCACCTGCCATAATTGGATTATCAAGAGCAATGAGAGCAGGTTCCGCAAATGATTTTCGATTTACTGTCTTCCTGATTGAGAGGAAAGAGAGCAAACATTTTCCATGATTCTGGAATTTAGTCCTTGGGAACTTAAAAGTTTCTTTGTCTCAACAATAAATAAATAAAGGCATGTATGTTGTATTTATGGAACTGTCATTGAAGAGTCTAGGAAGTCAAGTGCCACAGTATAAATAAATGGCTAGAGTGTCCCAGTATCACATTTATTTATCTCATCAAATACTCCGGACACTATTGCTAGTAAACTACATAGCAATTACTGGGCAGCAGGCAGGTAGAAAACAAATAAAATCTAGTTCTTGTCTTCTGATGATTACAACGTTAAAAACAGGGTGTTGGCTGATTGCTCTCCTAACACAGTATTTACACAAACTACTTCTCACATGTCCCTTGAAGTTGAAGATATGAATGGCTTTAAGGAAAAATAAAAAATCTTACTCCTAGCCAAAAGATTTTGTAAAACCAGTAGAAATAATATACTTACTTCTTTTGTTTTGAAGTGAGCGTGAGTAAGAAAGTCACCTTTTCACTATTAATTCAGGAAATATCTCTACCACCACTGTTGTTTGTTTCCAAAACTGGAAAATCATAAATAAAGACCTAGTATATTTTTGCAGACATGGAAAACTCCCATAAAAGATAAAAAATCAGGAAGTAATGAGTTAGAGCTATAAAACCTCACCCCACCTAGGGAAGAGAAAGCATTTTCTCACAAACACTTAAGGCAATCCGAGAATTTCCTTTTGCATATTAAAATAATACAAAGTGTGAGATTAGACCGCAGTATTTTTCAGACTTCTGTAAGCATAATAATAATGGATGGTGATAAAAGCATGATTATTTTTTTTTAAATGATGAGACTCTACTCCTTCACCCCTCTTCCCAAAGGCTCTAGATTTTTAAAGCACTTTGAATAATTGTAACGAAAGTGGTGGTAAAGCAAAGCTTCGAGAAATATGAACTAAAAGTTCGAGTGTCTTCTACATGTACCTAAACTTCTATTCTATTCTTTCCTGTATATGTCCAGGTCCTGATGACTTCACTTGCGGCATCTGCTTTACCTCTTTCTACAGCTAGGTTTGCAAGATCCCAGTTTATAGTCTTGGATAATACTAAACCAATTTAGATAATGCAGATAGATCTTATTTTGAAATTATATTGGCCTTTAGTCTTTCACTTTTTTTCTCCTGTGCTCAGTTGCCATTTAAAGAAGAAGGTAGAATGGAGAGAGACAGATGTCCCACGCCACTCTTAGCCATGAGACATGTAAAAGGGAGAGAGAAGACAGAGTTAGTCTCTAACTAGCTTTCACACAGAAGCATAGTATTTCTTACAGAGCCACCACTAAGTTCAAATGGAGGGAAGAATCTGAATGGTCCATGCTATCAGTATTTTAAAGTGGTGTAAGAATTCCGTCCTTAGGAACTAGAGTGGCAGAACTTCTGGATAAAAGGGTAGAGACAGGAAGATAAGGGATTTGAGTCAAATGTCCCAACCTTGATTCATCATTAAGGACAGAGTATAAAAACAAACTATTAAGTGTTCAGGCACCTCTGTCTATGACCTCCCTTCAATCCAGCCACATAAGAACTCAGGCTTTGCTTACAATGAGTGACATGTGGCTTGGCATTCAAAATACAAACTTGATTAACAGGAAGTCTCTGCTTTCAGGGAGCTCAAACTTCAGTACATTGTGGAGAAATATAATCATGAACATGATAAGTATTACAATGAGTTACCTATAAAGGGAAGCTTGGCGTGTTGCAGCCCATGGGGTCACAAAGACATGGGGTCGGACATGACTTAGCGACCGAACAGCAACAAAAAGCTATAAAGTGATACCAGAGCATGGAGATTAAATAATGGTCCACAGAGTTATGGGAATGTGACTGAAAGATGATAGGTCACCTGGGCAGTGAAGGGAAAGGGCACTCAAGAAGTAGGGAACCAGATAAGGAAAAGCACCAAAGACTGATAGAATGTAAACTTTCAGAGTCCTAATGTATTGGCATCGGAGAAGTCAATGGCACCCCACTCCAGTACTCTTGCCTGGAAAATCCCATGGACGGAGGAGCCTGGTGGGCTGCGGTCCATGGGGTCGCGAAGAGTCGAACACGACTGAGCGACTTAATTTTCACTTTTCACTTTCATGCATTGGAGAAGGAAATGGCAACCCACTCCAGTATTCTTGCCTGGAGAACCCCAGGGACGGCGCAGCCTGGCGGGCTGCCGTCTATGGGGTCTCACAGAGTCCGCCACGACTGAAGCGACTTAGCAGCAGCAGTAATGTATTGGCATGGAAGATGTAGTGCTGAAGAGCTATATGTGTTTTCAATGCTAGACAGAAGAATAACATTTTCAAGAGACACACTAAATAAATCAATATGCAATTACATTGAGAAGAGGTTTGCTAAATAATAATACAAAAGAGCATAAACGTTTTTTGTAAATCTGTGAGAATAAAAGTTTATCTTTCATTCCTTCTTTTCATATCTGGATCTTCAGGCAAAAAAAATATTCACTTAATTCACTGAAAATTAATCTCTTTTAAGTATTTATGTGCAAGATTTTCAAAATGTCTGACCAAAGACACATATGAAATTCTTTCATGGCAGACTGCCATTAAGAAGGGTCTGAAATCACAGTGGGTCTTTACTGTCAGCATAGGTTTAAAACTTCTGTCATTTAAGGGCTTGATAATTGGGCAGGCTTTCAACAGTCTCCAACCTGAGAAGCTAATCATGTATAAATTCCCCAAATCAGTTAGCTGCTCCATTGTTTTTGTGATAGGAAAATATAATTCAGGAGTAGAGAAGAGAAATGAATTTTTTGTTATCTATTTCAACAAATTGGTTAAATTGGTTCAAGTCTAATTAAGAGATTTTCTCAATTAAAAAAATAAATTTGGTGAAATGTTACATCAACTTGGACTAATTGCCCTTTAGAGAAATTTAGAGCTATCTGATTTGTCTCTAAACTTTGAATTGTAAACTTTAAGCAAATATTTATATGATATATATAGATATATGTATATTACATAAATACATATATCCCCAGATTTGCATGTGTGTGTGTGTGTGTGTGTATCCCCAGATTTGCATGCGTGTGTGTGTGTGTGTGAGTGTATAAGTTAGTATACATACCTTTCCACTGAAAAGGCCTACAAACAGTGACACTCCAATAGCAAGTAGCACACATAGAGCCCAAATATTGATTTCTAAATAACATTCTATACAAGCAACCCGGGATGCTTGGAGAAATCACTGATTCTAAAATTGAGACAGAGAAAGTATCTGGCCTATCTGTGGTTCCAGAAAGTTTGTTGTTTTTTAAAAAAGGAGTTAAAAAAAAAAAAAAACAGATTAAAGTATATATAAAAGACACAGAATCTAACCTGAAATAGCTCCAATGGTCAAACATGGAACTAATTGAGTTATGAAATAAAAAATAAT
>SJYT01052886.1:219201-281761 GCA_006410635.1 Cephalophus harveyi | reverse complement strand
TTGAGTTATTAAATAAAAAATAATATTATATCCAGAAAAAATAAGTAATTATCTATGAATCTATAGTGATATAAATAAAAGATAGAGGGAATAAATGAGGAAGAAAGGTTAAGAATTCCTCATATAAAAATTACAAATATTAAATATGAAAGGAAAAACACTTCTTAAACAAATCATTAGACCACCACACTAATTTATGCAGGCAAGATCTACAGATGAATATTAAAATTAGTGAGGAAAAGTTTAAGAGGAAACATTTACATAGTCAATAGTTTCTCTCCCAAATATTTCCTATGTACTTAAAAATACAATGTACAAATGTATTTGTGAATAGATAAGAAACTACAGTAGCATTAAAGAAATTCAACTAGCAAACACACTTTAACCAGAAACCATTTTAACCACTGTATCAAGTTTAACATCAGCAGTAATAAGTTTTATTGACATCATATAACTCCTCTGTGTAGCACCTACAATAGAATAGCATCACTTCTGTGATGTTCTTGTCAAAAATACATAACCTCAACTTAATCATTAGCAAATATCAGACAAACCTGGATGGGAAGACATTCTGCAAAATAATTGATCTGTACTTTTCAAAACTGTCAGGGACATAAAAGATAAGGAAGACGGAGGAACTGTCACAGACTGAAGGGAAATAAGAAACTCTAACAACTAAATATTGGGTGGAATTCCATGTAGAATCCTAGAACAACAAAAGCCATCAGTGGAAAAATAGGTGAAATCTGGGTACAAGCTATACCATACAATACTTAATGTATTCATTTTATTAACTTTATTATAGTCATTAAGACTTCACATTAAGGGAAGCTATATTAAGAGGTACACAGAAACATTTTACATTATTTTCACAACTTTTCCCCAGTCTAAAATTATTTAGGGTTTTTTTTTTTTAAGTCTAATCCTATACAGACACCTACAGGGCTATTGCAGAGGCTAATATGATTTTGCCCTAGGCATCCACAACCTAGGATTCACCATAATTCCCAGAACAGCTCCTGCAGAGGTTAAAACTGCAGTTAACAATCGCAAATCTTGGCAGAAACTCTCTCATGAAGGAGAATTCATGAGATGAACCAGAAGGAGAATTAGGGCCTAAAAATTAGACAAAATAGACCAATATTAAAAAAGACCTTAAAGAATGTATATTTCAAATGTTTGAAAGGTTTGCTGCTGCTGCTGCTGCTGCTGCTAAGTCGCTTCAGTCGTGTCCGACTCTGTGCGACCCCACAGACAGCAGCCCATTGGGTTCCACCATCCCTGGGATTCTCCAGGCAAGAACACTGGAGTGGGTTGCCATTTCCTTCTCCATTGAAAGGTTTACAAAATTAAAAACAGAAAAACAGGATATTCTGAAAGTTTATGGAGACATGACAAAATAAAAAATTAATCTGAAAAAAGAAGAAAATTTAAAACATGTATAGACAGTCTCCAACTTACTGTGGTTAAAATTACTATTTTTTAACTTTATGATGGTACAAAGGAAATGGCATTCAGTAGAAAACCTTACTTTAAATTTTGATCTTTTCCCTGGCAAGTGATATGTAGTGAGATACTCAAGAGGAGAAGCAACCAATATATTTACAATCAATCATTCTGTTCACAAGCATTCTATTTTTCACTTCCAGTACAGTACTCAATAAATTATGACACAGTGAAGACGTTATTATAAAATAGGCTTTGTGTTAGATGATTTTGTGCAACTGTAGGCTAATGTAAGTGTTCTGAACAGGTTTAAGGTAGGGTAGGCTAAGCTATGATGTTCATTACATTAGGTGTATTAGATATACCTTTGACTTACAATAGTTTCAAGTTATGATGGGTTTATTGGGACATAAACCTTATTGTGAGTTGAGGAACATCTGTGTGTGTGTGTGAGCATGTGTATGTGTATATATACACATACATATACACACACATACTATATAATCCAATATTTTAAATATAGTTGAAGAAATAATAATCTTTAGTTTTAGTTAATATAGACTTCAGTTTCAGTAAATGCAATTTTATATAATGCTATGTAAATTTCTCTTCATTGGGATGTGTCTCTGTGTTTTATTTTATATCTAGTCTGTCATCTAGTCCAAAATAGTCCTCTGAGTATAGTAATAATATAGTAACTGTCTCTTATACACATCTAGATGTGTATAAGAGACAGGTGTGTGTGTGTATCCCCAGATTTGCATGCGTGTGTGTGTGTGTGTGAGTGTATAAGTTAGTATACATACCTTTCCACTGAAAAGGCCTACAAACAGTGACACTCCAATAGCAAGTAGCACACATAGAGCCCAAATATTGATTTCTAAATAACATTCTATACAAGCAACCCGGGATTATAGTAATAATATAGTAATAGTCCAATGAGTACAGTAATGATGAACAACTTAACAGGTTGTATAAGTGAAATTTCTCATTAATTAAAAAAAGAACAAAACTCTGCCTCACATAAGACATTAATTCCTGGTAGATTAAAGATCTAGTATAGGAGAATATTTTAAAATCAGAATGGGAAAACATAAGAAAATTCACAAATTTGACAAAATAAAATTAAAGTATTTGGATTAGCAAAACTAAATTAACTTATTGGAGGAAGGAGAAAAGTGCAACAAATGATAAACATCTAGATAACTGGTATTCCTAATATCCATAATATTCATAAAAGTTTCTTCTCAAGCACTGATTCACTTATTCAGCATTTATTTATTGAGAATTTACTTGGTGTCAAATGCTGATAAAGACTCTAGAAATGCATCTGAGAATAAGAGAGTCATTTGCCACCACAAAACCTAGGTAATAGTGGAATAAACTATTTTTACTCTATAAGAGAATGAATCAATGAGTAAACAAATGATTGCAGTCTCAATAAGCATTGGGAGATAATCAAAAGTACCTGACATGAAAATTACAGAAGAAAACACAGGACTTTTACTGAAACCAAGTTTACACTACTTGCCACATGACAGGCCAATAAATTAAGGCAAGTCGTTGGGGCAATTAATAGCAATTTCATTTAGAAAGCCACAGACAGCAAGGATGACAGACTATTATCCCAAAGAACCATGTTACCCAAGTTAGAATTCAGATTTCTTTTATCCTAAAAGGGGAGGGGCTGTGGCTGGCTGTTGCAAATTTTTGATGCCTGAATCCTTTCTTCTTGGAGATGTTCATGTAAGTCTGGTCACGGTGTTCCTATAAACCTCCAACAAGACAAGATGTTTTTTCTGCAACTTTTTATCTCTATATGAATAGAAAAGTGTTATACCTTTAAAGGTCAGAGCCTCGAAAATGAAAAGCGTTATACCTTTAAAGGTCAGAGCCTCGAGAATGGACTTTCCTATATATTTCAGGCTATAGGTAACATTTTAGAGAAGTGCAGAGACAACATGACTAAGTACAGGCAACAGAGCACAAGGCTTAAAGATGAAAGAATTGATCCAAGATGGAGCCAAGTTTGTTCTTCTCTATCTGAGAAGGCATCGCAGAAGTAATGTCGATTTAGCTGGGAACAGAAGCATAATGGGAGCCAGTCAGCTGAGAAATGGAGAGAAGAATGTTCAGTTGGAATAGCATGTGAAAAGTCTCTGAGGCAATGAAATTTTATTTTCTTTGCTATTATTTTAAGAAATCAAAGAATTAGAGTGAATTAGAAAAATAATGGCTCAAGTATATGAAAGCAACTATGTGGAGGCAGAGGTTAAACCATACATGCAGTTACCATGTAGGACATGGTTAAAATGTTTGGATTTTACTCAAGTGACTTGGGGAACTATTTAAATATTTTAAGCAAGGCAGTGGTTTTCATGTCATTTATTTATCTTAATCTTTACTCCTGTGAGAAAATTGAATTTATGGTGTGAAAGACTGGGAGCAGGGAAATCAGGTTGAGAGATTGGCAGGGACGGGTGATGTAGGCAAAAGTGGTGTCAATGGAGATGTAAGGCAATGCAAATTCAGGGTATATCTTAATGATTTAATTAGCAAATGTTTTGATAGCTCTAATGTATATTTAGGTACCTAGATTACTGGCTTCAATACAAATTTTGGTTTTAATTGTAATTTTAAATTAGGCTAAAGATATTATCAGAACTTTATAAAATAAAGTGACAGACTTTATTTTGGGGGGGGCTCCAAAATCACTGCAGATGGTGACTGTAGCCATGAATTTAAAAGACGCTTGCTCCTTGGAAGAAAAGTTATGACCAATCTAGACAGTTTATTAAAAAGCAGAGACATTACTTTGCTGACAAAGGTTGGTCTAGTCAAAGCTATGGTTTTTCCAGTAGTCATATACGGATGTGGATAAAGAAAATAGAGCACCAAAGAATTGATGCTTTTGAATTGTGGTGGTGGAGAAGACTCTTAAGAGTCCCTTGGACTGCAAGGAGATCAACCAGTCCATCCTAAAGGAAATCATTCCTGAATATTCATCGGAAGGACTGATGCTGAAGCTGAAACTACAACATTTTGGCCACCTGATGCGAAGAACTGACTCATTGGAAAAGCCCCTGATGCTGGGAAAGATTGAAGGCGGGAGAAGAAGGGGATAACAGAGGATGAGATGGTTGGATGGCATCACCCACTCAATGGACATGAGTTTGAGTAAACTCCAGGAGTTGGTGATGGACAGGGAGGCCTGGCATGCTGCAGTCCATGGGGTCACAAAGAGTCGAGCATGACTGAGCGATTGAACTGAACTGAACTGAAAGATTAGGCAAATCACATAGTAGGAAATATAAATGTTTAATAAGCCTGTAAATGGATCCTCATCCTTACTAGTATTAAAATTTGATAACTAAAGAAAAAACAAAAATGAATATCAAAATATTGATAATATCTAATGCTGGAATGGATGTAAGGAAATGAGCATGCTCACATATTGATATTGAGTAGTGAACTGCCTTAACCTCTCTGGGAAGTAATTCAGCAAAAATTATTTGATCAAATATATATAACTTAAAAAATTATATTGGATACATAAAAAATTAATCCACAGATATATTCTGCACAAAGATACTTAAAGTAAATTACATTTCTCACAGTATTGTATGTCAAAGGAAAAATAATTAAACATTCTGAATGCTTATCATTAAAGTGTGTTTGAAAACATGATGTTATATTTGTACATGGATTAAACTATGTTTTACAGTACTTCTTAGCAGGATCCAGAACTATGTCATTTCTCCACCTTCTGGGCATGGAATATACTTTGCACTTCCTTATCTTTTTGAAGTTAGGCATGGCCATATGTGTTGGTTTAACCAATTAAATCAGAGCTTCTACGTTGGGCTGAAGCCTACGCACAATTTGTGTTTCTTACCCTTCAGAACAGATAACTTGCTCCAGGAGACTAACAATAACTTACAGAAGAGAGTCAAACAATTTCAATAAATAGGTAACTGAAAAAAAAAAACCATTTGCTTATTTTGTTCTGAAAATACTGAAATTTGGGAATGATTTACTACCTATTACTAAAGCATAACCTAGCCGACTGTAACTGATAAAAAGTCTTTTTGTACTTAAAACATATCCATGATATGTTTTACAGTGAAGAAAGAAAGTTGTAGAATAACGTGTATTAGAATCCTACTTTTGAAAAAATTAGATACGTTATATAAGATAGGAAAAATGTCAACTGGTAACTTCTGGAAAGTAGGAAATTATGAGCATTAACATTTTCCTATATACATTGTAGCTTTATTTAAAAGAAGAAGCAATTATTTCTAAACTTAAAAATACTAAAGAAAAAGTTATCCTGATCAACCAGATGGAAAAAAAAAAACTATACTATAATTCTATATTTATTGAAAAGTATTGGTTATTCATGAGGATAAAATGATCAATTAAAGTGAAGAGCAAGTCCAAAGTCAGATCAAATACAACTGAATAAGTTTATCATTTCAAGACTGTGTGGAAAGAAATATCTACTCAATGAATTTAGTTTATATATTGGCTATACATTTGAAAAGGATTAAGTGAAGTCTACCTCTTTTTCAGAGAAGGCAATGGCAACCCACTCTAGTACTCTTGCCTGGAAAATTCCATGGATGGAGGAGCTTTGTGGGCTGCAGTCCACGGGGTCACTAAGAGTCAGACACAACTGAGTGACTTCATTTTCACTTTTCACTTTCATGCATTGGAGAAGGAAATGGCAACCCACTCCAGTGTTCTTGCCCAGAGAATCCCAGGGACGGGGGAGCTTTGTGGGCTGCCATCTATGGGGTCGCACAGAGTCCGACACGACTGAAGGGACTTAGCAACAGCAGCAGCATAGCTCTTTTTAGCAAAATGAATTCCAGATTTACTACAGTTATGAATGTTATAAAATAAATCTTACAGACAAACGGTCTCTGTCTGGTGGATTGGGATGGCCCTCTAACAGTACTATCAAGGCCAGAAAGAGTTATGAATAAATTGGTCGATTCATCTACATAGTCAATCAACCAAATCAGCAATCAGTCAATTATAGAATAGGGGAAATATTTGCAAACACGTGTAACGATGCTTAGTAAAAAATGTATATGCCTATCCAATAACACAGCACTTATATTCCTAAGTAAAATTTAACAGAGATTGAAAGAAAAAATATTTTTTGAACTGCTGGGGCATTAGAGACACTCTAGGTGCCCATTTTGGGGAGACTGGACTCATACACTGTGATTAATGAACAGCACAGAGTATCTTGCAGAAATCAAAAGTAGTCAACTGGGTATATACCCAGCAACATGGACTCTTCTATTTAAAGCAAACAAACAAATAAACATGGCACTGAATTAGCAAAGTTTAAAACAGAATGAAATGTGAATCATATAAAATTTATGGAAACTATCTTTACAAGTGCTCAAAAGGACAACATTCAGAAACACATACAAACAAACAAAAAAATAGTACATTAAGTGCTTTAGAATGGATATCCTTGTGGGAGGAAATAGGGAAATAAAACAAAGGGAATGGAATATATAAATAAACATAAAACCAAAACAAAGGAACGAAACAGAACCACACTTTGCAGAGACCCATGATGACAATGCGCCATACCATTAATGAGTATAATTATCTCAGTGCGCTCAAAGTTCAAGAAATTTATCATCAGTATTTTAAAAATAGGCTAAGGCATGAACACGTAAATGAACAGCTAAGAAATACAAATATTAAGTATATGAATAAAGTTTACTTTCACTATCAATTAAATAATTACAGATTAATATAAATATAGTTATACGTGTATTTATTGACTAGTCCATTGAGAAATGTGATACCAAGTAGGAAGTATCATTCATAACCATTGCCAATAGAACTAGACAAGGTTAGAAACTTTCTAGACCACTCAGACAAGGATCAAGCAATACTTCAACAAAAATGTTTATTATAACATTCTTCATTAAAAATAAGAGCTAGGAAAGAAATATACAACCCTTAAGGACTGAATCATATAAGTGCTTTATCCAACAGTAGAGTACTATATAGCCAATTAGAATTGATGATTTAGAGGCATTTTTCTGTTCTCTGCTTTTTTAATTCTTTCTATGATTGATATGAGTTATTTTTTATAAAGCATATAAACAATAAAAATAGGATAAAATTAATTTGGAGCAACTTCAGAAATTAAATTCCTGTAGAAGAAAAGCTCTACTATTTATATTCTGTTCTCTGACAAATAAAATTAGAATTTTAATGCATTTTAGTTTGCTTCTTTTCACATAGAAATGCAAGTGGTCTTGATTAACCTGTAACTTCATGCATTTACTTCCCAAAATTAGGAAAGGTTTGTGCTTGCTATTAAAACTCTACATGTACACTTACAATATAGCTAAGAGGGAAAAATACTTAGATTTTTATAGTAATAAAAAGAACTTTTTTTAATATGTGCTAAACAAAAAAGTTTCTTAAACAGGAAATGGCATAAAAGGTGTTTTCCCTCATTAATTGATAAAATGTAGAATGAAATAATTGCTAATGATATATTTCATGTGATTTCTTGGTTTGTGGGTAAAGAGTAAAATTTATGGACAGCATTTTTAAAATTAAGACTATGTTTTAATGCCATTTTAATGTTTTTTTCCTTTTCATACCAACCTTTCAGTTGGTGTGAAAGATGTATGACTCCATTATGAATGGATAATCAAGCATTACTTTGGGTCCCCATAGGCTTCTAGAAGACCATAAACACTTTGATGTCTGTTGAAGATGAGAAAACTGGAGACTCAAAAAGGGAAGTTCAGCAACTTTTATTTATTTAACCTCATTCATTAATTATTTATTGAGCACTTCCTATGTGCCAGTATTTTGAAAAAAAAAAAAAGACTTGATTTTTTTAGAGTAGGTTGAGGTTCAGAGCAAAATTGACCAGAAGGTTCAGAGATTCCCCATTATCACCCTGTCTCACGTACACATAGCTCCTCCATTTCCAACTTTCCCCTCCACATTTGCTACAATTGTTGAGCCTACATTAACACATCATAACACAAAGTCCATAGCTTACATTACAGTTCACTCTTGATGCAGTTCATTCTATGGATTTGGAAAAATACATAATGACATGTATCCATCATTATAATACTGTACTGAGTATTTTAACTGCCCTGAAAATCCTCTGTGCTGCACCTATTCATCTCTCCTCACCAATAGCCCATGGCAACCACAGATCTTTTTTGTTGTTTTCATAGTTTTTCCAATATTTTATATGGTTGGAATTATACGATATGTATCGTCTTTAGGTTAACTTCCAAAATTTTTCCAAAATTTTCCAAAATTTTATATGGTTGGAATTATACAATATGTAACCTCTTTAGCTTAGCTTCTTTCACTTAGAAATATTTTCTTAAGGTTCCTTCCTATCTTTCCATGACTTGATAGCTCACTTCTTTTTAGTGTTGGCTTCCCTGGTGGCGTAGACAGTAAAGAATCTGCCTGCAATGCAGGAGACGTGGGTTTAATCCCTGGGTTGGGAAGATCCCCTGGAGAAGAGAGTGGCAACCCCCTCCAGTCTTCTTGCCTGGAGAATTCCATGGACAGAGGAGTCTGGCAGGCTACAGCCCTTGTGGTCACAAAGAGCTGGATTCAACTCAGCAACTAACACTTTCACTTTTTTCATTTTCAATATTGAGTCCCTTGTCTGTTTATTTATCCATTCACTTACTGAAAGACATCCTGGTGGCTTCCATGTTTTGGCAATTGTGAATAAAGCTGCTATAAACATCCAGCTGTGGGGTTTTGTGTGAACACTAGTTTTTAACTCCTTTGGGTAAATACCAAGGAGTGCAATTATTTTTTTAAGCACAGAAACGTTTCAAGTTAATCAGATGTTTTGAATATGTAATATTAAACTTGTCACACTCTAATAGCTTTTAATCCTTATGATATGGAAAAAGTAGTTATACTTTGAGATGAATGCTGATAGTTACCTTGCTCAACTGTATTGGCCAATGAAGTTGTCAGAGATAAGATAAATTTGTCCTTCATGTCATCTGTCCACACAAACCTCTATGTCCCTCTGTGTCATTCTCCTTTCCTGTTGTCAGACTTACTTTTTAAACAAGATGTTTACATTCTTTCCATGGACACGCTTATCCACAAAGATGTAGATAATTAAAATAACAGTACAAAAGAGACCCAGAGGTAGTAGGTCTTAGCTGTATACAATGAGGACTCTTGAGAGACTAAGGGCTAGAGTGGTCTTATCCTGCCAAAAAATTTTCTCACTTCTTGTTTCTTCTGCAGCTATGGGGATGAAGAATTTACTCTTTTATTTCTGGTCTGATGACAGTTTAAAGTTTTACTGAGGATGTGGTCAGGCAATGGTAATCTGCAACCCACACACAAAACATAGCACTAAAATCTTTATAATTAACTACGTATGATTTAGCAGAGTCATTTATAAAGATGATTCATCAGCAGTAGGTGTAAACTGGTTCACTAAACCTAAAGCTGAAGGGGAAGAAGAGATGGAACAGTTTCTTGACTCTACTTTAGGCTATTAGCCAGGTGATTCAGAGTCCTTAAGAGCTCTGATTCAGGCATCATTTCTCATCACTGATAGCAGAGTGATGCTAGAGTTCTATGCCAAAAAACTTATCATTCCACACTTCAGTTATGTAAATCTCTGAAATAAACCTCTAACAGTGTATATGATTATGCTACTTGTAAGCCTATATTCCAAAGCACTAATATTTTTCTTCATTCTTCTTTATATTTGATATGTGAATTATTTGTGTATAGGATTTATTTTCCCAGTGTGACTGTGCATCTTGGAGAAACTGTGTGATGGGCACTGCTTTCCTACGATGCCTTTCCCTTCTTTCCTAGACTGGTCATGCCAGGTCTTATGCTATCTGATCCCTGGCTGCTCAGAGAATTGTTATAACAGCCACACTCTCTAAACAGCCCTTAGCTTCTATAAAAATCTTTACCTTTTCCCCTTTAAACTCTACTTCCATCAAGCTTCCAACTAAAAAGTATTTGAAAAATAAAATCTCACCCTTTTAAATAGTTAGCAAGAGCTCACTGGAGTTCAGTGTTATTCTGTTTAAGAGAACTTGCATCATAAAAGGAAATGGATCCTTGATTTGAGGCAGTGTTCCACAATTAAGGGCAGTAGAATCTCTTGGAATGAATTTTTCCGAATGCAGGTTTCCAGGGTACCAGATGTGTATGCTTTAAACAACTTCCTGAGATTGATGTTAGGGAATAAGAATGATTTGCCTGGAGTAAACACCATGCTCAGCTTAGGAGTTATGGTTCAAGCAAGGGGCTTTTTGGATCCCTTAATTATTTTCTACCACAACCTCTAGAGAGATTTTGTATCCAAGGTATTATATGAATGCTATAATTTGGCCTTGTGCCAAATATCAAGAAGTATAAAACCAAATAATGAGCATTATACATTCATTACAACCTCTAAGATATATTATACTCTTGGTCAACTCAAGATCAAGTTTTAGAAAATCTGTTGACTTTATATTGAAAGATAACTATTAATACACCTCTTATTTAGAGGAAATTATATTCCCTTCATCAGCAAGGTGATACTCTTTAATACCACTGTTTGTTCACATAATCCAGCAGTCAGTGGTTTACTATTTTTATCAGTTTATTAGTTTAAAGCTTTCTGTTGTATTTTTTTCATTCCAAAAGTAATATGTGTTTGCTATAGCAAATTTAATAAATGCAATGGAATAATTTCCTTTGTTTATCTTACTACTATTCACATTTTAATGATGATCCCTTCATTCATTCATTTATATATTCATCCATCCTTTCTGTAAATGTTCCAAGAGCTGCTGGAAGTCCTATGGATACATCTGTAAACAAGATACATAAATCCCAAATAGTCAAGAAAGCAGTAGTGAAGGAGAGCAGATAAAAATGAAACACATAAGTTCTGTGAAAAAAGAGAAACCTGATTAATGTGACTAAGAAGATATAGAGAGGAACTGCAGCTTTAGATTGGATGGTAAGGGAAGACATTCCCCAGAAGGTACTTGAGCTGATATCTGAATGTTAAGAAGGAGCTCACTCTGAGAGTTCTGGTGACTTAACACCCAGACAGATCTGGCAACACAGAAGACTTAAGATGGGAATAAACCTGGCATATCTGAGGAATAGAAGGAAGGTCAATTAGACTGGAGTATGGTGAAAGATCTGCAGATTGAGGCAGGAGAAGCAATTAGGCTTAACACATGTGAAGCTGCACTGTCCTATATGGAAGCCACTAAGCACCATGTAAGTAGTGAGCACTTGAATCAGAGGTGGTCTGAACTGAGGTGGTCCAGTTTTCTCTAGAGAGCAGTTCCCAGTCCCCACAAAGCCTGGAAGCTATAGCTATCTGACAACAGGAGGCTGAGGTGGAGCTGGGGATCTAACTGCTTCTTCTGTAAACTTCCAGGCCACCCCAGGCTTCCATCCCATCCACATATATATTCCTTTCTATAGTCAAGGCACCTTAGCTTATAAATCTTTCCAGTATTCTTAAGAACAAAATCTACCTCCTTCTCATTGGTAACCCACTTTGTAGATACATGTATTTGACCTTTCTCTACTTTGTTAGATAATTTAACTCCTAGTTTTTCTTTTCATCTTCATATATTGTAATTCAGAATTATAGATGTCTTCTAGTTTAATGAGAAATTAATGTTTCTACTTCCTTGCAGAGGCCCAACATTGCTGAGCCGCTAACATTGCTGTCTGTTTACATATGATTACATATGTTTACAGATGATTATGACAATGGAGTTATTTTTAACAGTCAAGATTCTTGAACATATTGCCTTTTAGAAACTCTAAATTAATAGCAATATTTACAGTTTCTGTACTTCCATATCTATGCTGAGTATTATCTTTTATTCTAAATATTAATCAAAACATAGTATGGAAAGGATAGCGTCCTGTTCAAATTCTCATCACTATAGGGTTACTGTTTTCTGGGGAGAAAAAAGGAAAAAAAATCCTTCAGAAACAGAATGGAAGGCAATTAATTCTGCTTTTCTAGTGAAACAGAAGGGACTTCATAAAGGAACTAATATTTCACCTATATCTTGAAATATTTGCCCACCTTTTTAAAAGGCATTTAAAGAGGGGATTATAAATCACAAGTGAATGGAGGGAAAGAGGAGACCAACATATTCAGAGAATAATGAGATATTCTGGAAGAAAAAACAGATAATGTATGAGAAAGGATTTTGAGAAAAGCAAAAAGCTTCCATAAATTCAAGGAAGCATTATTTTTATTGATATCAATTCCATCTTCTTCCTAGAGTTTCATGTCTCCTCAATGAATAAAATATATGCTTAATGGTCTAGTTTACAAGGAACCCACAAATCTTCTTCAAGAGAGCCCTAGAAGAGATTCAATTCCAATTTCATAAGAATTATTACTTGATAAAAAAAAATTCATAAAATAGTCTTTTGATTTTTTTATGGCCAAGAATTAGGCTATTGTCACTGGTTGTAATGCATCATGCAAACTTCCCTGAGTCCAGCTGATTTCCGCTCATTGGTGGTGGACAGTTCCCAGCATGCTGCCAATAGCCAATATCTGCTTTTTAAATTTTATTTATTTTGGGCTGCTCTGGGTCTTTGTTGCTACACACAGGCTTTTTCTAGTTGTGGCAGGCAGAGGCTACTCTCCAGTTGTGGTGTGCAGGCTTCTCATTGTAGTCGCTTTTCTTCATGCGGCGCACTGGACTCTAGAGCGCAGGCTCGGTAGTTGTGGTGCTTGGGTCTAGTTGCCCCACGATATGTGTAATCTTCCCGGACCTGGGATCAAACCCGTGTCCCCTGCATTGGCAGGCGGATTCTTAACACTGGACCATGACGAAAGTCCAACGGGCAACATCTTGAGTGCCCCTTCTGCTTTGTGGTTCCAAGGTCTTCTAATCCACAGGAGGCCATTTAGCTACAAGCTGGCTCAACCTACAAAAGTAGGAGGGTTCATCTCCTGGGAGGAGTCTTCCACAAGCCAGAGACAGGAGTCTTGATAAATGCTCCAGCCTTCCTGTCTTCTGTGGCTGTGGTGCTAAGGCAGGTTCTACACAGTTCCTCACCATGTGCTATGTCACTTCATTTGCGTCCAATCTTTGTAATACCAAGGATTTTACCCCACCCAGCTCCTCTGTCCATAGGATTCTCCAGGCAAGAAAACTGCAGTGGGTAGCCATGCTCTCCTCCAGGGACTGAAACTCACTTGCTCGCAGTGGCAACTGATCATGAAAACATAGAGTTGACTCGTTTTCCTTCTTTCTTTTTTTGTACACTTTTAATTCTGCTTGAAATTTCCTCTGGGATAATTTACCTATACTCATTTTCTTTTCTCAAGTTGGGCCTTTGGGAAAATCAAAATAAAACATATACTTAACAAATTATGTGTCTCTACTATTTACCCATTTCTATTAACTCTGCATAATTTGCAAGCATCTAGCCTTTCTCTCTTTTTATCTAAGACTGAAGAATAGTTTAAAATTATGGACTTTTTTTCAACTGTTGGCATTGATTACATTGATATATTTAGAAGAGAGATTCATCAGTGATAAAGGAAGAACACTGACGTAAGAACCAGAAAACCCATAATTTATTCCAAGATTAAGTATCAGCCAATGGGTATAAAAATCATCTTTATCACTCTAAAACTTCAATTTCCTTGTTTATTAAAATGAAGGTGATGCAGAAGGTTATCCAAGGCACTAGTATCATGGTTCCATGAATTATAGACACAGGCCTGCTTTAGACAAAGCTGTCAATTGAGCATGTTGTCAGGTGATGAGTTGGTCATGATTTGGAGGCTCACCTGCAACTGAGGCCTGCTATCACAATGCCTGGAGCAACTTCTCACCAGCCTACAACCCCAATCTGTCCCTTGCTTGGACAGTTCCTCACATTTCAATTGCCCGTGGTCTTAAATATGCATAGCATTTAATTTATGTAAATAACCTGCTTCTACAGAATATAACAAAATTAACTATGTAAACAGGAAATTCATCAAGGAAGACAAAACCATGAATCCCATGCTAACCCCAGGTTCTTTCTCTTTCTTAATCACCCCTCTTAGGTAACACACATGAATGTAAGCAACTCTCTCCATGCATGTCACCTGACTTTGTGTTGGCACTCAATCTTGACTCTAAAGGTGAAGTTTCTAGACAGGAAGGAGGTGAATACCCAGTGGTAGGTGGAGCCTGGAGGCAGGAAAGGCTTTACTGCACTTTGCAAATCATCCTATGTAACTGGTTGCCAATTCAACTACCTTGAAGACTGGCTCTGTCGGAAGGTATTACAAGGAGAAAGTAAAATAGTCTCTTTGTTCTGAGTCTAGACATGCTGAAAGGAAATTCCTGTTCACAGCAGGTGATTAAACAAGCTTTATTAGAGGCTATTACATGGAGTCACCAATGCTGCTTCGTTGTAATAAAATGGTTCATTTTCCCATTTTCTCATTCTTTAAATTTCAAAAAGAATTAATTAGATTTACCAATGATTTGATAACTGCAAAGTGGCTGCCAGGGTCTTATAAGAGTACTTTGATAACCTGGTCTCTTAAAGTAGTAAAACTCAAACCTATTAACCCAGTTCTCCCTCAAATAGAGCAGAATGGAGTTACATCTTGGGATGACCATGAAGTTTCAGGGATGACCATGAAGCTCAAAATTTCTAGCAGCATACATGATAATTCTCCAAAGCCTTCTCCTTCACCTTAAAAATTCAAATGAATTGAATTTGCCTTCTATTTAGTAGTAAATCTCAACTTAATTTCAATATAATGTATGAAGTTATTTACTAATTACCCCATCAGAATGTTTAAGAAAGAATAATTTGGATTTTATGCTTTACTCTTACATGATTTATGAGGATGAAATAGAAATATCTCTCTTTCTTCTCATGACACCTCTAAACTGTTCCTGTATCATATATTCAAGCTGAATTCATTATGAAGCATTTTTGGCACATCTGAAATCCTACATCATGTCTAAATATGAAATTCAAATGTCAGCTCCATTATCCTTGCAAGAGAAACATAAAGATCAAAATTAATTGTCTACCAAGTCAAACTAGAAACGGATATTATGGTTTTAGTGCCTTTATGCTTCAGAATGTGTGGGTTTAGCATGATGGCTGCACCAGCTGAATGTCCAGAAATTACTTTTTGCTGCTGGCGACTGACCTGCCACAATATCTAGGGCAGGTTCAAAGTGAGTACACCATGTTCAACAGAAACATCCATTTTCTCCCTGTATTCTTATTTTTTAATCTCACGAACTCATCCTTGTTCTTTCCTGTCCTTCCTTTCACTTTACAAACCCATCACTGCCCACCTCAGAGCACTTTTTTGTATATTTTCTCCACCCCATAATCCCCTGTATGGTAAGTACTGTTGTTTTGTTACATTAGAAAAAGGCAGAAATATTCTTCCTCTGACTCCTTTAGCCACTCTCTTTGTATTTTGTATTAATGAGATCACTACATTTCCTTGCCTAATCAATTATTACTCTGCTATACATAAATCCAGTAAGTTTGATGGCAAAAATCTGCCAAGTGCTTTGGATGTCACAGAATGGAAACCTCTATCAAAATGTCTTCTGTGATTTCTATTCGATAAAGACACTTTAGGGTATGTTTTATTGGCCCATTAATAAATGACTAGAGTGGTAAAGATATCTGGCTAGAAGCCTCGTTTCTTGCAAGTACAAAATATGTGGGTTAATGGAGCAATTACACATACTTTCATATCCTAAGGCTGTAATAATATTAGGAAAAGTAAGTGAACTATTAAAAATGAAAGATAACTGTAAATACAGAAAAAGAACCAGAAGCTTAACTTTTTTAAAAGTGATAAGGAAATACATGACAGAATTTCAAACAGTAAGCAATCTATACGGCACCAGATAAATTGGCATATTTACATCTTTTCCTGTCCGGAGAGGTATCTTGTTTTACTGAAGTGAATGAAATATAAAGTGGATAAATAATCCTATGAAAGAAGCAAACAGTAAGGCAGTAGTAAGTCCAAGGGGAATAGTGTTCAAAAAGCATTCTAAGAAAGGTTAACATTACATGATTATGGGGTATCGATATAATAAGGCTCTTTTGAAGATATGATAGAGACAATGTAACAGCTTGTGAAATGAAGTGCAAGGGCTAAGAAAGAACATTATCAGTGCCAGACTCAACATTGGTCATTTTTGTATTCCTAACATAATGTGTATTTGTGCTAGGCAGTGCTTGTTCAATAACTGGAAAGATTCAGTGTAGTAGGTAACTTCTTGACAAACCAATTTGAAAGATAAAGTTTATGCATCCTTCCAGGACTCTCACTTTTCTTCTTGAACTTTCTTCTTCTTCTATCCAGCCTGTTTCTGAGACATCTCATATCCCAGCTTCCCTGCCACCCTAATTCCCTTGTATTCTAACACTTCCACCATCCAGGCTGAGGTTTGCTACAAAGAACAGCTTAACCATAAACTCTTGTGGCATTAAAAGTGTTGGTGTTTGGCAGAAGCCAACAAAATTCTGTAAAGCAATTATCATTCAATTAAGAAATAAATTTTTAAAAAATTGTTTTAAGTTAGCTGAGACCTCAGGTCAACCTGTAAAAAAAAAATTTTTTTTTTTTTTTTTGCTTCTTCTTTCAATTCCCTCAAAGACATTTCAAAGATCTCTCTTCCTTATCTCTCTCCTTACACTCTCTATTTAAATTCTCTCCTCCATTCTACAAAAAATCATTTGCCCCCCCCAAAAAAAAAATCATTTGCCCCCTAACTCATGAGTTCTACTTAGCCATTATGCATAATGTTTTACCATATTTGTCCCCACCTATTACAAAGGGTTTACATGTGTAAATCTTGAAGATGAAACTAGAGTACTTCGGCCACTTCATGCGAAGAGTTGACTCATTGGAAAAGACCCTGATGCTGGGAGGGATTGGGGGCAGGAGGAGAAGGGGACGACAGAGGATGAGATGGCTGGATGGCATCACTGACTCAATGGACGTGAGTCTAAGTGAACTCCGGGAGTTGGTGATGGACAGTGAGGCCTGGCGTGCTGCGATTCATGGGGTCGCAAAGAGTCAGACACAACTGAGCCACTGAACTGAACTGAACTGTACTGAAAACAATGGATCATATCAAGTGTTGGTGAGAATATGGAGGGACTGGAACTTTCATTCATTGCTGGTAGCAACATAAAATGGTACAGTTTGGTAGTTTCTTTAAAAAATTAACATAAAGTTTGTATGATGAAGCCATTTAACACCTTGGTATTAACCTCAGAGAAATGAAAGTGTATATCCAGATAAGATTTATACAGAAATGTTCATAGAATCTTTATGTGTAATAGTCTAAACCCAAATGTTCACTAACAGGTGAGTGGATAAGCCAATTGTGATACTCAGCACTAAAAAAATAAATTAACCACTAATAATAATTACAATATGAACAAATCCCAAGAGAATATGCTGAATGAAATAAGCCAATCCAAAAAGAAAGTATGCATTAGCTCATTCATATAAAATTCTAGAAAATAAAAACTAATCTATAGTGACAAAAAGCAAATTAGTAGTTGCCTGGGGGATGATAAGGAGAGGTGGGAGTGACAAGTTACAAAAGGCCAGAAGAAAACTTTTGAGGGACTATGTGTATTCATTAAATTGGGGTTATGATGTTACCTGTATGCATATAAACATTCTTGTGTTTTCCCTTTACTCTCAAAATACAATCGTACTCACAACACTCTTGACACCAGATAAGTGACTTGTCCACATGTTGAGCAGTTCTGCAGCACTAGCTGAGTGTACCACATTTCAGTGCAGTCCTGACATTATCCACTTGCAGATAGCATCAGATTCCACAGGTTAAGGGGTTTTCCAGGTGGTGCTAGTGGTAAAGAACCTGCCTCTCAATGCAAGAAATGTACGAGATGAGGGTTCGATCCTGTGTCGGGAAGATTCCCCTGGAGGAAGGCATGGCAACCCACTCCAGTATTTTTGCCTGAAGAATCCCATGGACAGAGAAGCCTGGTGGGCTACAGTCTATGGGGTGGCAAAGAGTCAGACACAACTGAAGCTACTGAGCATACATGCCCGTGGGTTAATGACTTAGTTGAACATGACTGCTCCTACTTCAGATGCTAATCACAAATCCCAGGTTGTCATATGTGCTTCTGATCAATGGGCTAAAAGCAGAGATGACCCTTCTTTTGGTTCAATAATTTGCTTAGATAGCTAAGGGAAACATTGAGTTACATTTATTGGTTTATTGTAAAGAATATAATAAAGATATAAGATAAAAGATAACAGCCATATAAAGAGATGCATGGGCAAGGGATGTGGGAAAGGGTATAGATCTTCCATTCCCACTCTGGGTGCCACTTTCCCAGCACTATAGGTGTTCCCACTCTGGGTGCCACTTTCCCAGCACTATAGGTGTTCACCAATCCAGAAGCTCTCCAAACCTATAATATTGGGGGATTTTTATGGAGGTATTATCATGTAAGCACGATTGCTTATAACTCCCCTTTTAGCCCCTCCCCTCTCTCTGGAGAATGGGAGGGAAGTCTACTAAAAGTTCCAAGCTTCTAATCACAGTCTGGGTCTTTCTGGCAACCAACCCCTATCCAGAGGCCTACTGAGAGCTGCTTCATTAGAACAAAAGATACTCCTATCACCCAAGACACTCCAAGGATTTAAGAGTGCACTGTCAGAAACACGGTTAAAAAACAAATTTTAGAATGAAAGATGCTCCCAGTGCTTTTATCACTTAGGAAGTTGCAAGTGTTTTAGGAGTCTATGCCAGGAACTGGGGGACATATATATATATATATATATATATATATATATATCCTATAGCTAATTACATATATCCTATTATCTCATTATATATTATATACATAATATCTATCTCACTATAATATTATATATATACACATACACCAAAACTTATCCCGTTTTTCACTTTAATATGTACATTTTATTGTAAGTCAGTTATACCTCAGTAAATCTATTAACATTTTCATACACTTGCTTTCCTATTTACTTCTTAACCAATTAAAATTTGGTTTCTGTTCCTCTCCCTTTAGAGAAACAACTTCACCAAGATCTTCACTGGTATTTGAATAGCTATCTATTTTATCTGAGCTTTCCTGTACTTTTGATAATTGTTGTAAGTCCCACTTCTTGGATTTCTTTACTCCACACTGGCTTCTGTGACACTGATGTTTTCTAGTGGTCCTCATACATTTCTGAGCGTTCTCTTTCATTTGTATGTATTCCTTTTTCCCTCCTAATTTCTAAACTGTGGTTGTATCCCAGGATTTCACTGACATCTCATCTCAATCTAAATATTATTCCTGAATATTTTCCTGTCTTATGGATGCAGGTCACCTACATTGAGCTAGCAAGGGACCCACAGTGATCTTCAGTGTATTATTTCCAAATGCTTCACAGACATCTCCACTTTTATTTCCCATAGAATAGTGAACACACCAAATGAAACACTGAAATTCACCATCAAAAACTCTTAAAAAAAGCTATTTATTTGGCTGTGTTGGGTCTTAGTTGCAGCATGCAGGATGTTTTTTAGTTGTGGCATGTGAACTCCTGGTTGCTGCATGTGGGATCTAGTTTCCTGGCCAGGGATCAAACCCAGGCCCTGTGCATTGGGAGCGTGGAGTCTTAGCCACTGAACCATCAGGGAAGTCTCACCATCAACACCCTTAAATAAAGTCATCCTCCAAAACTCACTGCCTGGATTTTAAATATCATAGCTCACCTATCACCAAGCAATCACCCTTGCATTATCCTCTTAAATCACCGACTCATTATTTCTTCACATGTTGACTGCCATTTCACTCTTCAGTTGTGATGCTTTGTTAACCACAAGATGAAATGCAAACACCTGATAGGAGTAACCAAGATACAAAAATCTTCAAAAGTCTGGCCTCATCTGTCTTGTTAGCAAACACCTGCATTTACCTTCTGCCAAAACCAGTCTGCTCTGACAATACCAAACAGCTTTTAGATCGCCACACACACTGCTATATATTGCTAACATGTCCCGATTCCCACTGTCCTTCCTGCCTGAAATGCTCTTTCTTATTCTATTTTTTTTCTGGATAACTTCTGCTTGTCTGTTCAGATTTAGAAGAAGCTTTAACTACCTTAGGAAGCCTTGCTTTATCACCCATCGACTCAGTCACACCACACTTAACTCCTGCTATCTCCAGAGCCTTTTTTAATTCTCTCCAAATGCCTTGGCTTGATCTCAATCACTCCACTAATTACCAAAAATATTTAATGTCCTTCTCTTCTGAATATACAATATATCTCAGGTAATACAATAGTAACTTTACAAATAATTATTCCTCTCAACATTCCTTTAAATCAAATATCTTCATTCTAGGGTATAATTTAAGAAATTGAGATGTAAAGAGATTAAGTAGCTTAACCAATTATTAATGGGGAGGTATGGGATTCATGGGGTCGCAAAGAGTCGGACACGACTGAGCGACTGAACTGAACTGACTGGACTGATGGGATGTGAACTCATCTTTGTAACTATAGGACTATCAGCTCTTAATCACCACTATGACCAATTTTGTTCTCTTTCCCTCTCTCTCTTTCAGAAGAAATTGTGTTCACTTCAGAATCCCTAAGAATAGGACCTGGCACAGCTGACATCTGACAAATATCTATCCATTGAATAAAATAATTTTGATATCTAAATAATTTTATTTCTACTGCATCAAAGTAAAACTGGAAAAATAATAACTTTTTGTAGGAACAATTCTGAAAATTCATCTGCTCCAATTTGTGCAAATTTTTATGCCAAGAAAATAAATGTCTGGTAAATTTTATTCTCCAATGACCCTATTCATTCCTCAGTCTTAAAAGTGGAACAAATATGGATCCGAATATCATGATATTATTTTTAAAATTCCCAAATAAAACACATTCTGTAACTGGCAAGAGCCTGATAATATAATGTCTGTAGTAAAACTCATTTTACATTCATTAGAAGACTGAGCTGGTTATAGAATTTTGAATGCATACAGAAAAAAAAAAATAAAGAAATGAAATATTTGTTGAAATTTTGGTAAAGGCTTAATACCTAAATGTCCTTAGGAATAACTTAATGATGAAACAAACTAAGGAAATTAAAGAAAAATCTTGAGTCAATATGAAGGAATGATGTAGGGTGAGTTCTCATGCCAAGTGTACTTGTGAATCCTGAAGTGGTATGCCTTAACGAGCTCAGAGAGTTCAGAGATAAGGCATTGATTTCGTGGGTTTGTGTACTTTGTATTATCTTCCATTTGAAGGAAGTTTAATTTTAAATTTTGTCTGCATTGAAAGCAGACAAATTATATGTAGCCATAGGAAATATAACAGATACATTTGTTCAAAGCATACCCAGTCCTTTGTAGAAGGCACAAATACAGAGGTAAAAAATAGTCAGCTAATAATTTTTTTTTTTTTTTAAGTCAGGTTGCCAGTATCAGTGAAGGTGCCACAACTTCTGAGAATCCTTGAAGATTTTTTTGCTTTTTCTCAGTTAATTTGCATTCTCATTTATTCATTTTGAATAATTTTTATAAGGTTTTGACTAAGTTCAGGGGTATGTAAATGAATAAAATTTATTTTTTACCTACAAGCGCCCTATAGTTAAGAAGATGAAAAGAGCCTTTAGTACCTGATATTGCCATGTTCTTCACCTAAGTGTTAGATAAGGCTTGTTTAGGATGGTATAGAGATGTATATATATAGCAATACAATCAGTTATACAGGTTAAATCACTTTATAAATAGGGTGATATGGGCAATGATGTAGGTTGCAGCAGAATTATAAAAGGATGAGTACAGTATTCTGTGTCAGAGACTGCCTTAAGGCTAGAAGTAGGTGAAAGCAAAAGTCACTCGGATGTGTCCAACTTTTTGTGATCCCATGGACTATAGCCCACCAGGCTCCTCTGTCCGTGGATTTCTCCAGGCAAGAATACTGAAGTGGGTAGCCATTCCCTTCTCCAGGGAATCTTCCCAACCAGGGATCGAACCCATCTTTCCTGCATTGCAGGCAGATTCTTTACCATCTGAGTCACCAGGGAGGCTAGAAATAGATAATACTTCTAAATATGGTATATATGAATCCTAAGAGAAAAGGACACGTTGCAGAGATTGTTAGTGTTTTTATCCGAGATTCATTTTCCCTTTCTTGTTTACAAAATTACAATTACATTCTAAGCAAAGGTTCATGGTCCATAACCTCCTTTGCAAATGGAATTGCTAATGATAAATAAAGGGGCAGATACTGGATGGGTTTTCTTGACCTTAAAGTGGACTATCCCAGGCTAGAAATGATCCTTTTATCTTCCCTCCTCTTCACTTCCTCCTTTTTCTTGCTTTCAGCACAGACATCATTACGGGAACTCCAGCAACCACTGTGTAGACCATGAAGAGATCTTGATGAAAGCTCCAGATTTCTGATGAAGCAGAAAGCTAGAGGGAATATGCCTTCCTGAAGACTGTGATACTATCATACTTCTAGTATTTTTTTTTTAAGAGTAACATAAGTAAGTCTCAATTCTTTCTAATGGTGAGGTTAATTTGAAGTTTTATTTTTATATGGATCAAATTTAATTCAAAAAGCACCTATAAAGAAATAGAATTAAAAATACTCAGCTAGTAAGTTCAGATAAGAGTCAAGAAATTAATCTGAACACAGGAGAGCCTAAGACGCTACTACTATCACTAAAAAGTATTAACATCACCTCTTCCCTATGTAATTATACTTTTCAGCCTCCCCTACAGAAATATAACTCTTCATTAAGGATGGCTTTGGACTTGTTGAATACATCACCTTTCAAATGTAGCTCTCTATTATTGACATCTATAACTATCAAGCCAACTTTTCCAAGGAGAACAACTAAAAATTGCAGATTTTTTTTTTTAATCAAAGGTATAAAACTGCTGTCAGTGCAACCTGGATTCAGGGACGAACATTTCAAAGAAGCAGAAAGCACATCTGGGTGAGCCTGTGGATTCACTACTTTTCCCTTAGAGACATTTGTGTCTATGAGCCAAGTGGCTGATTTTGGTTTGCAACTTCCGGGTTCCTGAGGTGAAATTGAAGCTGGCCCCCTTACAAAGAGGGCAAGCAGAGGCTGAAGAAAGAGGCAAACCACTCCAGATTGGCAGGTAGCAGATTTAATAAACAAGGGAACTCACATACAAGGCTTGTCTTGGGCAGCTACAAAATGAGATCTCTGCCAGAATCTGAAAAGTTTACAGAGGCTTTAATGAGCTGCAGTTACATATCAGTCCAGATGGTCTCAGCAACACCTTACTCTCTGAACACTGCATCCTTGAAACAGCTTTGGCTATGGGAATAGTGGATGGAAGGTGCTTTCCAAGGACAGGGGAGAAGATAAGGAGACTCTGATTGCCGGATCCAGCTCACAGGTCAACTGGTGGTCAAGTCCTCTTGTTGACCTCCAATGACTGAATGGGCAAGCAGAAAAAAGGGGCTAAATGGTTAGGCATCAAAGCAGACTTTCAGCAACCTCTGTTTGATAGGAAAACCAAAATTGAAGTTCAGAGCTGGCCAAATATAAGGGTTCTGGTGACCATTCCAGGCATTCTGTTGGAGTCCCTTATAGGATGAAAGCCTAGATGTAATAGCAGACTGGAAATTGTGCAACTCTCTCCAGGATTAAAACTGAGTTTCAAACCCATTCATGCTAGATTCAATTAAGGTCATCTAAATCTTGCATTTTGATAAATTAAAGATTATCTAAATTAATGATGAGACATATCATATTCATAGATTGTGAGACTCAGTGTTACAAGGGTGTCAGTTCTGTCCCAAATTGATCTGTAGATTGAGTGTGATCCCAGTCAACAATCCAGCAGGCTTTTAGTGGGAAGCAACCACTGCTTGTAAAAGTTTTATGGAAATGTGAAAAATTAAGAAATGCCAAGATTGTTTCAACAAAGGACAAAACTGAGCTACTAGAGATAGAGTGATGAGATACCTCTTCCCTATGTAATTATACTTTTCAGCCTCCCCTACAGAAATATAACTCTTCATTAAGGATGGCTTTGGACTTGTTGAATACATCACCTTTCAAATGTAGCTCTCTATTATTGACATCTATAACTATCAAGCCAACTTTTCCAAGGAGAACAACTAAAAATTGCAGATTTTTTTTTTTAATCAAAGGTATAAAACTGCTGTCAGTGCAACCTGGATTCAGGGACGAACATTTCAAAGAAGCAGAAAGCACATCTGGGTGAGCCTGTGGATTCACTACTTTTCCCTTAGAGACATTTGTGTCTATGAGCCAAGTGGCTGATTTTGGTTTGCAACTTCCGGGTTCCTGAGGTGAAATTGAAGCTGGCCCCCTTACAAAGAGGGCAAGCAGAGGCTGAAGAAAGAGGCAAACCACTCCAGATTGGCAGGTAGCAGATTTAATAAACAAGGGAACTCACATACAAGGCTTGTCTTGGGCAGCTACAAAATGAGATCTCTGCCAGAATCTGAAAAGTTTACAGAGGCTTTAATGAGCTGCAGTTACATATCAGTCCAGATGGTCTCAGCAACACCTTACTCTCTGAACACTGCATCCTTGAAACAGCTTTGGCTATGGGAATAGTGGATGGAAGGTGCTTTCCAAGGACAGGGGAGAAGATAAGGAGACTCTGATTGCCGGATCCAGCTCACAGGTCAACTGGTGGTCAAGTCCTCTTGTTGACCTCCAATGACTGAATGGGCAAGCAGAAAAAAGGGGCTAAATGGTTAGGCATCAAAGCAGACTTTCAGCAACCTCTGTTTGATAGGAAAACCAAAATTGAAGTTCAGAGCTGGCCAAATATAAGGGTTCTGGTGACCATTCCAGGCATTCTGTTGGAGTCCCTTATAGGATGAAAGCCTAGATGTAATAGCAGACTGGAAATTGTGCAACTCTCTCCAGGATTAAAACTGAGTTTCAAACCCATTCATGCTAGATTCAATTAAGGTCATCTAAATCTTGCATTTTGATAAATTAAAGATTATCTAAATTAATGATGAGACATATCATATTCATAGATTGTGAGACTCAGTGTTACAAGGGTGTCAGTTCTGTCCCAAATTGATCTGTAGATTGAGTGTGATCCCAGTCAACAATCCAGCAGGCTTTTAGTGGGAAGCAACCACTGCTTGTAAAAGTTTTATGGAAATGTGAAAAATTAAGAAATGCCAAGATTGTTTCAACAAAGGACAAAACTGAGCTACTAGAGATAGAGTGATGAGAAAAGCAATGAGGTCCCTGACACTACAGGGTCCACAGTCCTACAGGAACATTAGAATATAAGCATACATTTTTTTTTTTTCCAAAAGAAAAGCATAGGATATAGGAGAAATCCAACTTAGTTTAGCGAGCCTACCTGGATAAGTGTCTTTAATGTGAATGCTTGAGGGTGAAGAGTAGTTATCTAGGTGAATAGGAGAGGTAAGAACATTCTAAGAGAGGGAGACACTGGTGATAATTCTCTGAGAAAGAGAGATGGCTTACAAAATGTAGCAGGAGAGGTTGGGGGTTCTGGGGGCTAGAATGAAGGTTGGAAAAGGATGATAATAGATATGCAAGCAGACACTAAAACTCAGTAGGCCTTACAGGGTGTGGGAAATAATTTGTGCTAAAAGTCAATATTTTAAGGGATTCTCCTCATCCAAGAAATACAGATATGGAATTTGCATTATTGAAAGACTTCAAAATATAATTCTATCTGCAGAGGGGAAGCTCAAATAAAAAAGCTGGGAGAGAAACTAGCAGTGTTTTCCTAGAAAAGTTCAGGAGAGAAATGCAGCTGTTTATCATGGTGGCACTAGTGGTAAAGAACCTGCTTGCCAACACACAAGATGTAAGAGATGCAAGTTCAATCCTAAGATTCCCTGGAGAAGGGCATGGTAACCCACTCTAGTATTCTTGCCTGGAGAATCCCATGGACAGAGGAATCTGACGGGCTACAGTCCATAGGGTCACAAGGAGTTGGACACTTCTGAAATGACTTAGCATGCATACATGAATGGTGGTAGCGAAGAGAAAATGGAATCAAGACTAAGACACATGTATATGGTACTAACAAACTCCAATACATCATTGTTAAATGTTAGGAGAGAGAAATATTGATTTATGAGCTTTGGAATATTAGGAAAGAAGGAAGGGAGAAAGGAAGGCAGGAGGAAAGAAGTGAGGCAGAAAACGGAATTCAGAATCCAGAATATCTTTGAGGTATGCCAGCAAAAAGGAGGAGGAGGAGGAGGAATGAAAATTCCAAAACACCAAGCCAAATGAAAGGTTTATAGACAGAGATTGAAACAGTAATATAAAATTGTGTTATAAGTCAAAATACAATCTTCATACTGTTTAGACAAGGTTATGGGTCATTTTAGCACAATCTACATGGTTAATATCTCTGGAAGCATCAGTCAGTAAATTTAATGATAAGTATTTAAGTCTTAATGATATGCATTAACAATTCAACAGATAATTAAATAATATGTAGATATCTTTTAAATTGGTTTTATGATATTTTTACAAGGACATTCCATTTCTAAACTATGCAATTCCTATTTAGGAGGCTGTTGTAATTATTTTGTTCCTGGATACACACTTTTGAGAGTATGCAACACAAACTCTAAAGTTTGTAAGATGATGAGAAAGAAATTTATGTTAAAACCTACCATACATAATCCACAGTAAATGAGACACATGATAAAAAGCTAAATTTATATATTATAAAAAAAATGAGAGGATTCATTTGATTCATAATAAAGAGCTTAAAGTTTTATTTCATTTTGTTTTACTTAAGAACAACTGTCTCCATCACTAGAATAATCTTATTTGTAGGCAGAAATCATCACTGTGTGAATTCAGAGGTGATGGAAAACTAAATATGAATCCAACTTCTACCATCTATTAATTTCTGTCACATTGAACGAGACATTCATGCCTATTCTAGTCTGCTTTCACCTCTACAAGATGAGTTTCATCAAGAGATCAAAAGAACAGAAATAAAAGTATTCAATGTATTAAAACATTACATAGAAATGTTATACAAAATATTACCATATTGTTCCTAGCTATGACATTGCCTCAAGTACGAAGCTAAGGGTCATTTTCTTGTTTTGCAAGAAAATCTTTTTCAAGATTTTTCTCACTCTTGATATTTCTTATGAACATTTGGGGTTTTGAACCTCAATAGATTTAAGTTTACAACATGTTTAGAGAATGAATTTGATGACAATTAGTGGTTTATTTCAGGTGTAAAATGATGAGTCAAAGGAATATAGGACTGTTATGTAATAGGCTCGAGAAATCTGTTACTAGGCGACATGAAACATTCAGAAGGAAAAAGGTCTGGAACTGGAGGAGAGGAGGGAAGATGAGTTCCACAGGGCAATGTTTAATTTGTCATCATTAAATCTGAGGTAGTGGCAATCTTGGCTGTGGATGGGATGGCTCAGTATAGAACGCAGAGCAACAGGAAGAGGGCCAAGGACTCAGAGGAACTAAGGGAGCACAGAGACTCAGGGAGAGAAATAAACCAGAGCTCCAGTTGAACCACATTCCAACAAACAGTACTGTCAGAAGAAATAGAGGCAAAAGCAAAAGCAAGAGAAAAGCAAAGAGAAAAGGAGATATATGATTACCAGCATATTTCTCACCAGCTAGTCACAGACCCCTTTTCTCCCACAGTTCTTGGGTCACCTCCTGTTAGTTGTTAAGGTGTCCTAGAGCAGAGGTCATCTCCATTTTTCCAAATTCTGCTGGAGAAACCTGTCATTAGTGGCTCCTTACCAAAGACATTTATGACAAATAGGTAGAGGGTGACTAACTTGGAAGCAAATAAGCTTCAACTTAAGTCTCTCCTTGTATGAGCACTTGTCTAAGGCCTTGAGGCTATTTTAGTATTCATAAATATGCGTTATTTTCTCCCAAAGAAAATACAGCCCCAAACCAGGGTCCATCCATGCATATAAGATAAATTCACACATCTTTCATTTGGAAGGAACTTTGAAGGTCATATGTGTCCTCCAAACTTACAGAAATCTCGCTGCCAACATACTTAGAAATCGCCATCTAAAGGAGGTGAACTGCTAACTGTGTTTGGATCTTGCTCTGTCACTTGTCCAGTTTCCCCATCTCTAAAAGGGCAATAATATGAATTTCCTGAAAAAGGAAGTTGTCAAAATAAATAAGGTGTTCATAGCAACTTACCTAGCACGAAGGTGAGGTTCAAGAGTGATTATTACTATTATTGCTCTGTATCGGAATATTTCCAGAGCAATTAAAATTTCACCACTTCTTTAGGACAGATGGACAATTTATAAAGGTTAACCTAGGTCTTCCCTATCATGGGCTGGAGCCCTTATCCCCATAACTTCCTTGAGAACCACACAATCTGTTTACTCTTTATTCAAAAGTTTAAAAGAACCATTCATGTACTCTAAGCCTTCTAAGAAGAGCGATGTTCTTTAACTATTGATTGACATGTCTTAAAATCTATAAAGCATAGCCTAGTGTTTAGCATTTAGCAAAATTAAGCGAGCCCTTTAAAGTAAGTGAATGAGTAAGTGGAAAAAAAAATGAAAGTGTTAGTTGTGTCTGACTCTTTGTGACCCCATGGACTGTAGCCTGCCAGACTCCTCTGTCCATGAAATTCTCCAGGCAAGAATACTGGAGTGGGTTGCCATGCCCTTCTCTAGGAGATCTTCCTGACCCAGGGATCAAACCCAGGTCTCCAGCATTGCAGGCAGATTCTTTACTATCTGAGTCACCAGGAAAGACCAAGTGAATGAGTAAGGGAAAGCATGAAAAAAGAAAAAAATCTCCATCATTCTAACCTTGGATCTCACTTCTTAAAATCTGATGGACTAACTCTGAAGAATCAAAACTATTCTGTCAGGACTTCCCTGCTGGTCCAGTGGTTATGAGTCCATCTTGCAAAGTAGGGAACATGGGTTCAATCCCTGTTTGGGCAACTAAGTTCCCACATGCTGCAGGGAAACCAAGCCCATGAGCTGCAACTAGAGTACATGTGCCCCAACTAAGACCTAACACAGTTTATATATTTATATATATGTATATATACACACATATATTTTTTTAATTTGGGGGAAAAAAATCTGTTCTGAACAAAACAGAATGCAAAGGAATTATTGCCTCAGGTAATCAAATTACTATTTTTATTCTCTTGACTCAAAGAAAATTGTACAAGTTTTTATAAAATTTGAGTAAATACTAACGAGTGCACTTGTTGGCTCACTTAGTGAGAGTATATTTTGTTTTGTAAGAAGTTGCCAAAATATCTTTCAAAGTGGCTTATCATTTGCGTTCTTTCCAGTAATGAATGAGAGTTCCTTTGCTCCACATCCTTGTCAGCATTTGGTGTTCCAGATTTGTGCCATTCTAATAGGTATATAGTGGTATCTCACAGTTTTAATTTTCTTTTCCCGGATGTGGGAGAACACAATGGCAACCCACTCCATTACTCTTGCCTGGAAAATCCCATGGACGGAGGAGCCTGGTAGGCTGCAGCCCATGGGGTCTCTAAGAGTCTGACATGACTGAGCGACTTCACTTTCACTTTTCACTTTCATGCATTGGAGAAGGAAATGGCAACCCACTCCAGTGTTCTTGCTTGGAGAATCCCAAGGACAGCGGAGCCTGGTGGGCTGCCGTCTATGGGGTCACACAGAGTCAGACACGACTGAAGTGACTTGGCGGCAGCAGCAGCAGGTGTCTGTTAAGGTTTTTGGCCCATTTTTAAATAGGATTGTTTGTTTCCTTATTGAGTTTTAAGAGTTCTTTGTATATTTTGCATTAATGGTCCTTTTTATAGATGTGTCTTTTGAAAATATTTTCTCCTAGTCTGTGGCTTCTGTTCTTATTCTTTTGACATTGCTTTTCACAGAGTAGAAAATTTTAATTTTAATATCATTTTCAATTATTTCTGTCACAAATCATGCCTTTGATGTTATACCTAAAACTCATTGCCATATTCAAGGGCATTGAAGTTTTCTCCTATGTTATCTTCTTGGAGCTTTACAGTTTTGCATTTTACATTTAGATCTGTGATCCATTTTGAGTTAATTATTGTGAAGAATGTAAGATTTTTATCTAGATTCAAGTTTTTGTATGTGATGGAAGTACAGCTGTTCCAGAACCATTAATTGAAAACCGTATCTCCTTTTCATTGTACTGCCTTTGTTCTTTACCAAAAATTAATTAGCTGTATTTTTCAGGGCCTATCACTAGGCTTACTATTCTGTGCCATTGACCTATTTTTCTATTCTTTCACAGTTACCATACTATCTTGATTACACAGCTTTATAATAAGTCTTGAACTTGGGCATTGTCAGCCCTCAACTTTGCTCTTTTCCTTCAACACTGCATTGGCTATCCTGGGTCCACAGTTTCCTCCTATGAACTTTAGAATCTGTTTCAGTCATTTGCTTTTCCTTCTGACAATTCCACAGTATCCTGATTACTGTAGCTTTGAAATCTGGTAGTAAACCTGAAAGTTCCTCTTTAAAATTCCTCAACACTGTTTTAGCTACTCTAGTTCCTATGCATTTACCTAAAAATTTTAAAATCACCTTGTTAATTTATAGACAATGTAAGGATTTTGACTAGGATCACACTGGAACTACAGACCTGTTTGAACAGATTTGCATGGTAGAAGTTTTCCATCTTTTTATTTTTGACCTTTCTATATTCTTATGTTTAAAGTATGTTTCTTGTAAACAACAAATAGTTTTTTTTATCCATTCTGAAATTATTTGTCTTTTTAAAGGCCATTTATATTTGATATAATTAATAATACATTTGAGTTTTCTATCTTGCTCTTGTTTTCTATTTACCTCATCTGTTCATTCTTCCTTTCCTACCTTTCTCACATCAATTAACTATGGTTGACAATTCAGTTTTATCTTCTCTATTACCTTCTTTTTTATACCTATAGTATCATTCTTCCACTGGTTACACTAAAAAAGAATCACCCTTAATACTCTGTATCTTAAATCACTACCAAATGCAAAAACAGTATTTTAATCTTTCCACATAATGGTTATTGCTATTATATTTTTGACTTCAATATACATTTGATATTCTTATTATTTATACTTTAAACAGTCTATCTTGTCATACATTTACCTTTTCTGGAGCTGTTTATTTTTGCTTATACTGCTGTGATTTATTCCAGAATCACTTTCCTTTACCTTGAAGAATATCCTTGTAGTTTATGGCCAGCTTGCAGTGAATCCTCTTAGCTTTTGTCTGAGTGTATCTTTTTCTACCTTCAATTTTAACATTTTTTCCAGTGGATCTAGAATTCTAGCTTAATGGATTTTTTTGTTCTTTTCAGTACCTTAAAGTGTCTTTCTGTTATCTTCTGGTTTCCATGATTTTCTGCTGAAGTCAGTGTTCATTCATATTGTTCCTCCAAAGGTGACATTTTTTTTCTTCTGGCTGGTATAAATATTTTCTTTTTATTTTTGGTTTTCAGCAACTTGAATCTTACTGACCTAGTTGAGGATTTCTTTGCTTTGGGTTCACTGAACTTCTTGAATTTCTGGGTTGACGTCTTTCATCAAATATGGAAAGTTCTCATGCATCATTTCTTTGAATATTGCTTCTGGCCCTCCTTCCTCTTTCCTGCTGGTCTCTGTGGACTTATGTTTGAGATCATCAGCCCTATCTTCTTTTGTGTCCAAGTGCCTAGTTAGTTCCTGATATAGCAGTCCAAAGGGTTCATTTAATTCTTAATTGAATTATTTTTCACAGAATGCAATAATCTACTGAAATTCTCTGAACTCATTTACTGGACTTCCAGGGTAGTATATTTAATATGTTATTTATGGTTATTTAAAAGTCCTTGACTATTAATTCCAGATCATTTCTTGGTCTCTGTCTATATTAAATGTATCATTGCTAATTGTCATCAAATACTCTTTTCTTCTTCGCATGTCTGGTAAATTTTTATTGCATACCGCCTTTTTGTAAGAGTTCTAGCTTTGGTGTTCTTCCTCAAATGAATTCTGAGCTTTGCTCTAGCAGATAACCTGTTTGTGTATCATCTTAATCCTGCAAGTGCCTAGTTTTAATTTTATTAGGACGAATCTATTTTTTGTTTTATTCATTTTCCTAGGGCATTATTTGTATGGTTCCCCTGGTGGTTCAGACAGTAAAGAATCTGCCTGCAATCCAGGAGACCCAGGTTCGATCCCTGGGTTGGGAAGATCCCCTGGAGAAGGAAATGGCAACCCACTCCAGTATTCTTGCCTGGAGAATCCCACAGACAGAGTTCAGAGGCGGGCTACAGTTCATGGGATTGCTAAGAGTCAGAGATGACTGGGTGACTAACACATACATACACACACACACACACACACACACACCCCACATGGCATTATTTGCACACTTCATATCCTTCAGGAGGGTCTCAATCAAATGTCTAAGTTGTTTACCAAAGTCCATTCTGGCTGGGTCCCAACTTAAATCTCTCTCCAGAATTGTGATTTGCATGATCTCAAATTTCCACTTCTCAGCCACTATACTCTATCAGGGCTCCAGAATCTTGCCCCTGGGACTATGCAGCATGGGCATTCAGCTAAGGAACTCTTGGGAATTTCCACAGAGACTTGTGGGGTTTTCTCTCCGTGGCCCTCTCTCTGCCAGCTGGTGCCCTCAAGTTACCTTTGCAGCTCCAAGCTCTTGAGCTGCATGTCTGCTGCCTGGTGAAACTCCCTGCTTTGTCTCAGCCTCCCAGTACTTCTACTGGAAAAAAAATGGCCCCAAGGGAAATATCTGTGATGGGGGGGGGGGGGGCGCTCCTCCCTTGCCTTCTCTGACTCACACATTGTAGCCACTCCCACTTTGGCTGCTGTTAATAACTGAAAATATAGTGTTATATATTTTGTCCAGGTTTTGTAGTTATTTCATGGTAGAAGTGTTTAAGTGTGCTATTAGCTATCTATCTTGTCCATATCCAAAGTCTTGTCTAATAATTGCATGAATGAATAAATCTTATGCTCACCCTGTTCTTTTTAAAAACAAACCTAAAATGCAGGATTTCAAAATATGTTTTAGTTTATCTCCTTTGTATTAGATCAACATCCAAAGTAAAGTACTCTTTGGGTTCCGATTTTGGCATCTTGCAAGTTAGCACTGCCCCTCCTAAGTGGTCTATTCTTAAATCTAACAAGTATCCTTTTATATTTTTCTCTTAAATATAACTTGATAAATCTGCTGAATAGTACGGCAGTAAGCTCAGAATCAAACATCTTACTCTGATCTAGTGAGAATCTACTTACTAGGATATTTGTGGCAATTCTGTCCAAACTGTTAGCTTTTAGTTTGTTCAATATTAAGGTAAGTTTACATTTACCTTGTTCATAAAGATAATGGGAAGGTTGGCTGAAATTAGAAAATGCCCTGTGTATGAGTATAAGGGCTATTTACAAAGTGTAACAAAGTCAACCTGGTAAGATAGTTTTACTACACGGTAGTTGTTTCCTATTCTTTTCTGACTACTGCCAAAAAAAATTCATTTTAGGATCTTCTCTAGAATATTGCCAGGAATCCATCTTAAGCTTTATCATTGTATAGGTAACAATCTAGAACAAAAATAGAACATTTCTATATGCCCATTTTTCTGACCCTTTATCTGTCATTTATGGATTTGCCAAATATTATCAAAGAATTCCTGTTTCTACAGGCAAATAACAATTTTATGTGATGGGAAAGATACATTAAATTTAAATTCATAATCCTCTTACTATGTAATGGGCAATTTACTTAAACCTTTAACTTCTGTCCTTTATTACATGGAGATAAAATGTTTGAAATTTGCTTTGAAGATTAGGGAAATATATGAAGGCAACTGTTATATTTCCATCTAAGTTATCCAAACAAAATTGCATCTATATTAATACCATTGCCGATGTAGTATTCTGCATATAATTCATCTGAGCTTGGATACTTTAAATAGCCTAATATTTAACTAATTTAAATAGCCTCATATTTTCTCACTATCTTTTCTCCTATTATGATCTTAATTATCTCCACTCAACGTTTAGTCCTTTCTCTCCTAAAGACGACTCTGCCTAGAAGGGAGTACATAGCCTCAGAAAGGAATGTGTATATTTCTCTCTTTTCTTATTATTACTTATTTTCAAGAGACTTTTCCTGTTTATTGTCTTGCTCCAGATAGAATTAACAAAATCATTTTGCCTCTTTTAACACTGTTAAAAAAAACTTTAATTTCATGCTGTGCTTTTTTATTCTTATTGTTTTCCAGTTACCGCTACTGATGGTCTTTGCCCTTTCTTGAGGGATTCTCCCATAATTTTTCCTTACCTACTCTAAAATACCCTTAGTCTTCTGTGATGCAGCCTCACGGACATCTTTGCCACTTTGAGATCTCTCCACTTGTTCATATTTAGTACCTGAAAGTAGTAGAGTAAGAAACTCATTTTTCTTTTCCCTCTCTTCCTCCTTTCATTTCCCCCCTTTCTGTACTTCCCTCCCCTACTTTCTTCTTAGCTTCTCATTCCTCTTGTTATGAAATTTATAAGCCTGTTTGGCAAGATCCTAGTTTTTTTCTTACGTTAAAAAAGCGGTGTCTCTGCGCGCGCGCACAGCTGTGTCCTTTTCACACACGTTTGTCTCATTTACTCCCAAGGCATAAACTTCGAGAGAAGGAAAAGCCAAGAAGTCCTCTATTAGCACCTGCCTCTGTATGAACAAACGCTCATCACGTGTGAAAAAATAAATGCATCAGGCTTCTCTCTAGATGAAGGTTTTCAACCGAGTCGTATATTGTAATGGAGCTGATGTTCTTTCATCAATAAGTTGTGCCCAAGAAATCTACTTCCTTCCAATCCTTCCAAGCAGTTCAAGCAAACCAATTTAGAAGAGAACACCACGAAACCAACTGACCGACTAAAATCTGTTCCTGAAGCACCGGAGGGGGGCACAATTAGGAGACAGCGTGTGGCCGCGCTGGGTGGGTGAGTCGCCCATCTCCTGGGAGCCCACCTGGGGGGAACGCTGAGCTCCTCCACAGCCGGGCGCTCCCGCCACCAACCCCACCCTCCTCTCCGCCCCACGCCAGGCGCAGCCGGCGGAGCGGAGCGAGCACGCGGGAGTCGAGCGCCACGCCAGCGGGGCAATTGGGCATGCTCAGAAGGCTGGCAGGTTTGGGTCTCACCCAGGCGGCTTGTGCATTACACCAGCGCGCAGCCCGGGGGGGAGGAGGCGGCCCGGGGTGGGGAAGGAAGCGGAGGAGGAGCGGCCAGCAGTAGCCACGACCGCCACCACCAGGCAGAGAAAGAGTTAGTGAGGAGGGAAGACCTCCCACTTGAAGCGCCTGGCGTCTGCTTGAGAAAAAGAGACTACGAGATAAAGGAGGGGACGGGAAGGAGAAGGAGGCGGCGGGGAAAGAAGTGGAGGGGGAGACAGAGGGAGAAAGGACGTGAACTGAAAGGGCTAGAGCGCGCAGGGAGCCCCAGGCGCGGGGGCGGCAGTGCGGGCCCGGGAGCGCAGCCGCCTGGGCAGGTGCCGCGGCCGCTGCCCGGAGGCGGCATGTGACGCGCGGCCGCAGCTGCCCGCGGGCAGAGCGCTCTCGGACCCGGGAGTGCGCACCGCGGGGCAAGTCGGTGCCATCCCGAATCCCCACGCTCCTCGTCAGTTCGCCTGGGCGGCGGGGGCGCTTCTGGAAAGACTAGCGATGAACCGGAGGGTGGCTCCGGGCTTGGGCGCGCAGTCCTAGGACGCTCTCTTCCTGAACGCGAGCGGGAGGAGACCAGCGCACCGGGGACCGGGCGCCTCCCGCGCACCGGGGGATCGCGGACGACCGGCGCGGGACGGCCACCTGGAGCGCAGCGGCTAGGTAAGGACGGCCTCCGCCAGCCCGGCGCTGGGCAAAGCGGGTGGCGGTAGCGGCTGACCCGGTTTCATGCCTTATCGCGTTGCAAAACGAGGAAAAAGTTTTCTGCGCGGGTAGGAAATGTCCTTTCTTTGGGGAGTTTAAAGAAGGTACTGGGGAGGGAGGAGACAGTTGGTCTATCGATTTGGGGGTGAGGAGAGCGCGGAATCTCGTGCGGAGTTAGAGTTCTAGGACCGGAGGTGGGGAACGCCGGGGTGACACCATGTGCGGGGAGAGCGGCTGGAATAATAGGAGTGGTGGCCGGGGAAGAACCTGGGATGTCCGCCCCCAACCCGGCTCTCCTTTGCTTGGATTCTCTGTCCCCCGAATGCAGAATCCGAGGCACGGTGTGTCCGGACAAGAGGAGCTTCTTGGCTTCGGTATGTGTGTGTCTCTGTGTGTGCGCGCGCGCGTTTGTTTTGTGTGTCGGTCCCTCTATTTGATTTCCTAACGCTTTTAAGAAGGCTAAAGCAGACACCTGCCACCCTCGCAGTGGGGCCGCTTGTTGGGATTGCATTTCGCTGGGGGCGAAGAGGCAGATGTGGCACTTAGTTTAACACCTGGGCTAAGGTGCAGAGCCCGGGTGCGTGTCTTTACAGATCCAGGGAGAGCCTGCGCTCGCGGAGCGCGGGCCGCTGAATTGCACCGGATCTCCTCTCTGGAACCCTCCCCCAGGGCAGCCTCCTTACAGCTGGGTTAATTTCTGTGTGATTTTTAAGCGGTGGGGGCTGGAGGCGGGTTGATTTCGAGCAGCAAAATTCACTTGTCTACTTCGCGCTTGTGTATGTTGGAATTGTGATCCTATTCGGCGTGTGTGGGACTCTCCTGGCACGCGGATTCGAAGTGGTAGAGGAAGCAGAGGTTTGGGAATTGCATCCATATGGACAGATTTCAAAACGCAAACATTCGTTTGTCTGTAAGTGCTATTTGAACCCATCTGATGGCTGTAAGGATATGCTTTCTTCCTGGTGTCCGTGTTTGCAGTGTGAAACGATGGCTCTCCTTAGAAGGTAAATATATTTATCTAATCGTTTATGTTAAGGACACCGATTATTTCACTGTATGCTTTGCACAGACCTTTCATTTCTCTCTCGGCCTCAGAATGCCAGCAAGCCAGCAGTCCTCCATGTGGGGTCTTTCGGGGTCATGATTTGAAAAATAATCTGTGTGAAAAGTATGTCTGTGGCTTATGTAGTCCCAGATGATCTTATGTGGTGAGCTCATTATATTGCATGAAGCATCCATCACTATTTTTGGCGTTTAAAACAATGCCCCTGTATTTACTTATGAGGCCATGTATGAAAACATACACTCAGAATGAGGAGAGCTGACCCTGGAACAAATCCATGAGTATAGACAGGTTTGTGGTAGAAGCTTATTAATTAAAAGAAAACCCTGAGGTCTTTTTGTTCCAAATGTGGTGGGATAGACATGGCGTTGGGTGCACCCTCTGGTTATGGGAGCTGGTATTGCGGAGTATACATAGAACATGCCTGCCTCTCCAGCCTGCATTCAACATACCACAGCAATGTGGTCTTGATCATATATTCCTAGCACTGGATAGCCTATCTTTTGATTTTGTTTAAAATGGTTTGTCGCAATTAACTTAATATGTAATTAGCTGTTGTTGAGCTAGAAAGCACAATAATTCTGAAATGCGTTTCCATATGGAAATATAACTTGAGTTTAAATTACTAATTTAAAAATAATTAATTACAGGTCTGATTTAGACTGTTTCTGTAGGCTTGGGAGGATGCTAGAAGATTGAATTTAATCTGAAAATAGTAGTATTGAAGTACTTATTTTTAAGTAGAAACCAATTTGATTGCATTCAGAGCTCACTCAGAAAACCCAAGACAAGCTCCTCCTTTCAAGAGCCTTAGCTTTACCACACCTTTACCATATTAGGCCATAGTCACAGATTTGGGGGATTAGGATGTGGGCAGACATATCTTTTGGGAGGCTGTCATTTGGCTCACAACAGAAGTCATCAGTGAAGAGCATTCTACTTTATGACTCCCCATTGGTGATCATCCAACTGTGTAGTTTGTACAATTTGAGAAATTAACACTCATAATGCACTTCATTCCATTTTCGGAGAGCAGGGAGAGGCAGAACCTCCTTTTAACTGAGCCAGAAATCCAATTCCTCCTCACTGTGCTTGTTGGCCTTCCTAATCATTCTGAAAGTTATGATGAGAATACCTCTGATCTTTCTTCCATAAGAAAATCTTTAAAGTTCAACGGCTTAAAGTCAACCTAGTCCTTTGCACCCCTTCTAAATTTTCATGTTCATCCCTAACCTTTTCGTTTATACTCGATGAGTAGCATCCACACGTCTTTAATTTTTACCAATTTCTGACTGTTCTGTGACTTCCATCTTCACCAGATTCACAGACTTGGCCCAAAATGACCTGTCCCCTGTTAGTCCCAAACAGGAGGCCCTTTTCTGGGCATCCCCTTTAATCTCTTAGCAACACCTTCAACCTCCCTTAATTTTCAAAGCGTTGTACTTTGCTGATTCTCTTCCCCTCTGGTTCCTCTTTATCCTCCAATCCTCCCTGCCTTGTCTCCTGAGCAGCATGAGGTTCTCAAAGACTTTCTCCTCGGTTGACTGGCCTCCCTTCCTGCTCCCCTTTCCTTTTGTGACTCCATTTATTGTCAAGATTTCCAGTACTCTTCAATGTGGATCATCCGTATCATCTCCAAGCCCAGCGTGGCTCCTGGGAGGGGCATTTCCATGAGCCTGCTGGACAGTAGCCTTCATCTCTTCCCTCCTCAGCACCTCACCTTTGAGGGTTCCCGTTCCTGTGGATAGCGTCAGCATCCTACGGCTCCAAATTTTCTGAGTAATCTTGATTTACTCTCTTCCTTCACTTAGATACCAAATTGTAATAATTCAACCAAATAACAGCTCAGCCTCTTGGCTTCTTTTCTTTCCTACTACCTACCTATTTAATTCATGGCTTTTCCAACTTTTATGTGCAGTCAGATCACATGGGGATCTTGTGAAAAGGCAGACTCTGATTCAGGAGGTCTGGAGTGAGGGCCTGAGAGTCTGCTTTCCCAACAACCCCAGGTAATGCAGGTACAATCAGACCTTTATACCTTTCTGTTAGAGTCTCTGGGTTTTCCAGGTGATTTTATTGACTATATTGCTGTCTCTTATACACATCTAGAGTGTTACAATAATAAGTAGTTCTGCATTAAACCTACATTTAAACTTAGGAAACTTTTTTAACTTTTAGGGAAATGAGTGCATATATATTACTTTATTTTTCTTCCTGGAACAAAAGGTAAATGTATAACTTCAAAAATTTTATTTCTGAAGAGTATTTAGGCATACTTTAAAGTTCTTTAGGGTGTACTCTTTCATTTATCTTCCTTATAAAGACAACTGGTTTATTTCCTTAAAAAATAAATTTTGTTCGTTATTTTAAGCTACAGTGTGTGAAAACACGAACTTCTTTGCATGATATTTTAGCTTTCAATTGCAGACAACCTGTTGAACATAAGCCCGGGGGGGGAAAAAAAAATCACAGAACTAGAACTTCTTGAATCAATACCAGGAAACTGATTAAACAGAAAATTAAATCATCTGATTAAAAGCCAAGTTGCCTTATGTATTTGAACTTAAGAAAGTAATAGTTTTGTTCAAGTTTTTACCTAATATTTCCTCTATTATTCCCCAAGCTAGCATAGTGTTCTTGCCTAATAAAGTTGTTAACATTGGCAAAATTAGTTGCTTACCCCTAAATGTCCTGGATGTTGTCAGTGTAACTATTAAGAAACTGGGTCTTGTTTGCAGTGCAGGGAAGTTTATGTAGAGAACAGCTGTGCTTTGGTGGCGCTTCAGATAGGAGATGAATGAACTGTGACTCTCACAAAGCATACCCTCTGATCAGGATGCAGAGTGATGCGCCTGTCCTTCACTTATGAGACCTAATTTGACATCATAATGTATTGTGACTAATAATATTATCCTCCCATTGTGGTTCTGAAGTATCAATGAGTGACTGGAAATATTTTACACAATAAGTTGGTGAATTTAAAACACATCTGTCTTACCGAAGAATATCAAAAAGGCAAATGTGGCGTCAATAAAAAAAATCAAATCCCTCCACAGCTTTAAAAAATTAATCAGGATAATCAAACGTGTCTCATGCTTAGTCCTCAAATGCAGTGCTTTTTAGGTGTGATGGCTGTGAAATGTTCCACAAGATTTTTCATCTGTCAGTTTCATTTAGTCGAGTGGAATCCCTATCCTGGTTATTAGTCTTAACAGCACTTTGGGTTACAATTTCACCCTGCATGGAAAGTTTTAACTTTAGAGGGAAAATGTGAAGAGATCATTGAAGGAATTTTACAGGAGACAAAGCTAGTCAAATTAGATATTAATTTGTTTCTTGACTCGGACAGTCTGTATCTTCTCCATTAAGGAAGTGTTCCTTGTTCCTGTCAAAATCCAAGTAGCCTCTTTGAATCCTAAATCAGTCATCACTTCTTCCTCCATGGGCCCTTCACAGAAAGGTTGTGCAGGGACCCTTTTCCATTGTCACCTCAGCATCTGCAGGACCCTGAAAGTTACATATCCTGGGCAGTACAGATCTGCATCTGCACTGTCCTCAAACGAAGAAATAAAGACAGTTTTGTTGCGGTTGAAGCTATTGCAAATGTTGAATCACAGTGGGCCTTACAGGAAAAGCATGTTCCTTTTCCAGAGTGTGTCTTTCCCAGTGCACAGGTGGAGATGATCAGGTAGTGGTTGTGGAGTGGCTCTGCGGTTGAAAGGCATGATGCCTATGCACGTGCTTTTTGATCAGTCTCTGAAGCACTATGAAACGCAGTGCATGTTTTGGATGCATACCTTCCTTAATATTCCTTGGCCTGGAGCCCGGAGAGCCAGTGTGTAGGTATCCCCCTGGCTCAGTAGTTGGCTGCTGTGTGTTCCTTTTTGTCCAGAAATTTGGGCGGCTTGCAGACTCCCCTGCCTCTGGCAGGCTCTCTCCTTCAGGCTGGCTGTTTTTATTCTCCCACCTGTTGGAACTTCCTGCTCACAGGCTCCTGAAGGCCAAGTTCTCTGGCTGGCGTGCACCTTCTCAGACTTCCTCTGCGGCTTGCCACATGGACACAGGACCCGGGATCTACTGGCAATGACAGCAAGCAGGCAGGAGGAATATTTGAGCCACTGCCATCTTCTTCTTACCAGTTGTGCCAGCTCATCCTGAAGCCAGCCAGAATGAACATTTTGAGGAGAAACAATGGTGGAAGAAACCCATGGTAGCTGGCAGACAGACTATGGGCTTTGAGCTCTTGTCTTCCCCAGCCCTGCTCTGGTGAGACTTGGGGTCTGGCCTTCCAGATTCATCAACCAGTGCAGCCCACAGAAGAGGGAAGTCTGAGATGGGTTTACCTGCCGTGACCCTAGTGAACTCTACTGATTCCCATGCCTAGCTAACTTCAGTTTGTGCGTCTCTTGTTGTATTTGCCATTTCACAGGACTGAACTTCTCCCCCGTTTTCAGTTTGCCTTTGTAGGACTGAAGTCATTTTGGAAAGATTAGCATGACCTTGGCAATTAATCTCCCTCTTTCCAAGACCTTCTGCCCAGAAGCAGCAGCCCAGTCCTTCTCTTGCCAGTCCCTGCTGCAGCCCTAAAGTGGACAGACCCCTGGGCCTGAGGCACGGCCATGCTTGTGACTCTGCACCGTTTCTGCCTGGAGACTTGTGCTGCCAAGTTCCACTTGACAGATCTCCTTGTGTGTCATTGTTGGCAGGATCAAATCTCTGTTCTCCATACTCCTCCTGGCCACTGTAATTTGAGTTGTTGACTCTCACTACGGAATTAATCCTTCATTAGGTCATTTGTTCTAGCCTAGCCCATGCTTACTTCCTGTCCCCAGTGTTCCCTTGAAATCCAGCACACCAGTTGAGCCATGACATATCCTACCTTCAGTCACCTCTATTGCAGGAAGTGGAGTTTGTCTAGACATCCTGGGTTGAGCAGGATATCCTCCAGTAACTACTGTTCAGGTTAAATTCAGGTGAGGTTAAACCAGAGTAAAATATCACCAGCCAACTTCAGACAGGAGGGGGCTGCCAGGTGTCTCTTGCGAAGACTGCACATCTATGGTTATGAGGTGCTTTGATGTTCTCCTAAGGAAGCCTTCTCATTGATCATAGGTAGCTATGGCCATGGCATTGGATTCACTCAAAAATATCCTGTCAGTAAGCTCTGGGGAAAGGGATCTGCTGACAGCCTTTGTCAGTATTTTTGTATGTATTACTCCGGAGCAGATTACCTCATTAGAATTGACTCTGGGACCCAGTCTGGATAGAAACCTAGTTCCTGCTTACATAGGTACCACGTCTTGCCCACTGCCATTTGAAGTTTCATCCAGCCACCTCTCACCTCAATGTACCCCAATCTAGTGGTATTGTGTAGACTCCAAGAATCCATATAAATTTCAAGTGTCACTATGTTCTGTGTATCTATATATCTATCTTTATTTATCTCTATATTTCTAAATATCTCTATATTTCTACATCTCTGTATCTATGTACAGTCATTTTACAGGATTATTGAGCCCAGTAGTTTTTGGTGATTCTCAACTTTTTTTTGAGCTCAGCTGTCATGCGCAAAAACACAACTGTCATGCAGAGATCCCTCAAATCAGTTGCACCAGAAAGAAATTCTCATACATGCTGACTGCTTAGTCACTCAGTCATGTCCGACTCCTTGCCACCCTATCCACTGTAGCCCACCAGGCTTCTCTGTCCATGGAATTCTCCAGGCAAGAACACTGGAGTGGGTTGCCGTTTCTTCCTCCAGGGAATCTTCCCGACCCAGGGATTGAACCCGTGTCTCCTGCGTCTCTTTCATTGGCAGGCAGATTCTTTACCTCTGAAGCCACTGGGGAAGTCCCTCTTATACATGATGTGGAAGCAAAGAGTCTTCTGTGTTCCTTGCCTGTGATTTCTCACATGCATGGTAATAATCCGTCAAGTGTCTTACCTGGTGGGAAGGGAGCCCTGCAGGGAAACTGGCATTGCCACAAGGTTCCTTTACCTGGGGTCCTCCCATCTTCCCTCTTAACCACCAAACCCTCCTCGACACACAGGAAGCAACTGGCCTTTTTCAGCTTTCCTTGGGTGTGGCTATTATTCTGCTTTCCCTGGGATAAATTATTTTCAATCCCTCAGTTCATTTAATAATAAGAAACTAAAAACTTATCTGAGCAACTGGAGGTCACATATCTTTGCTCTGAGTTCTGGTTTTCTCAGTATTTTTAATATTAAAGTTGACCGTCAAGGGTAACCCAAGTAGTATTTATGATTCTCTCTGAGAAAGTTAAGTTCATGAGAGTGTTTAACAAGTACAATTTCAATAGTTACTTGCTTGAATAGAATGAGTCTGTCTGTCTGTCTCTATCAGGCATCTGTCTACCTACCTAGCTACTATTTCTTCTTTTCATTTACACACAGGGGTGCATATTCCTGTGGTAAGTTCCCTGTCGGTGTTCTCTAACATACTGGGTATGGTGGACATTGTTTTTCTGGAAGCTCAGGAGGGTGAGTCAGGGACTGCGCCTTCCAGGAGCAGGTGATCACTATGAGGTGAGAACAGCTCATCTCAGAGCTGAAAGGTGATGTTGGACGTTGTATTCATTCCCTAGGCCTTTAAACAACACAAATGCACTGTCTCATAATTCTAGAGACCAGGAGTCTGAAATCAAGGTATTGGCAAACACACTCCCTCTGAAGTCCTCAGGGGAGAACCTGTACTTGCTTTCTGCAGCTTCAGGTACCTGTCTACATTCCCTGACTTGTGACTGCCCCTAGTCTTTGCCCTGGAGTCAGATTGTCTCCTCTCTTTCAGACTATGCGTCTCCTCCCCTGTGCATCCATCTTATAAGGATACATGTGATTGCATTCAGAGCTCACTCAGAAAACCCAAGACAAGCTCCTCCTTTCAAGAGCCTTAGCTTTACCACACCTTTACCATATTAGGCCATAGTCACAGATTTGGGGGATTAGGATGTGGGCAGACATATCTTTTGGGAGGCTGTCATTTGGCTCACAACAGAAGTCATCAGTGAAGAGCATTCTACTTTATGACTCCCCATTGGTGATCATCCAACTGTGTAGTTTGTACAATTTGAGAAATTAACACTCATAATGCACTTCATTCCATTTTCGGAGAGCAGGGAGAGGCAGAACCTCCTTTTAACTGAGCCAGAAATCCAATTCCTCCTCACTGTGCTTGTTGGCCTTCCTAATCATTCTGAAAGTTATGATGAGAATACCTCTGATCTTTCTTCCATAAGAAAATCTTTAAAGTTCAACGGCTTAAAGTCAACCTAGTCCTTTGCACCCCTTCTAAATTTTCATGTTCATCCCTAACCTTTTCGTTTATACTCGATGAGTAGCATCCACACGTCTTTAATTTTTACCAATTTCTGACTGTTCTGTGACTTCCATCTTCACCAGATTCACAGACTTGGCCCAAAATGACCTGTCCCCTGTTAGTCCCAAACAGGAGGCCCTTTTCTGGGCATCCCCTTTAATCTCTTAGCAACACCTTCAACCTCCCTTAATTTTCAAAGCGTTGTACTTTGCTGATTCTCTTCCCCTCTGGTTCCTCTTTATCCTCCAATCCTCCCTGCCTTGTCTCCTGAGCAGCATGAGGTTCTCAAAGACTTTCTCCTCGGTTGACTGGCCTCCCTTCCTGCTCCCCTTTCCTTTTGTGACTCCATTTATTGTCAAGATTTCCAGTACTCTTCAATGTGGATCATCCGTATCATCTCCAAGCCCAGCGTGGCTCCTGGGAGGGGCATTTCCATGAGCCTGCTGGACAGTAGCCTTCATCTCTTCCCTCCTCAGCACCTCACCTTTGAGGGTTCCCGTTCCTGTGGATAGCGTCAGCATCCTACGGCTCCAAATTTTCTGAGTAATCTTGATTTACTCTCTTCCTTCACTTAGATACCAAATTGTAATAATTCAACCAAATAACAGCTCAGCCTCTTGGCTTCTTTTCTTTCCTACTACCTACCTATTTAATTCATGGCTTTTCCAACTTTTATGTGCAGTCAGATCACATGGGGATCTTGTGAAAAGGCAGACTCTGATTCAGGAGGTCTGGAGTGAGGGCCTGAGAGTCTGCTTTCCCAACAACCCCAGGTAATGCAGGTACAATCAGACCTTTATACCTTTCTGTTAGAGTCTCTGGGTTTTCCAGGTGATTTTATTGACTATATTGTCTTCAAATAAACTTTAGAGATTATTTTTATTAAAGACCAAATCTGATAGTTTTTTTCTCCTATCCTGATATGAGAAAAACTTCACTGATATCCTTTATGGTGTCTATTGAATAGCAATGAAATTAGCATCCAGCTAGCATTCCATATGGTCCACGGTTTGGATTTACATTAAATTCAGTCTCAAGTCTCAAGGTTACCTTGACTTTACCCACCCTACTTGCTGTTGTGAATACCCTCTGCCATTTTCATGACTTTCTTATGTTCTCATGCTACTTGGAATGCCCTTTCTTCCACATCCTCATGGGTCCAAATTTTAGCAGTTTGTCAAGGACAAAGTGCTCAAAGTGACACTTTTCACTATGAATTCTTCTTTTAGTAACTTTATCAGATTCTCAGTTTTACCACTGATCACATTCACTTATTTGTGTGTAATAGCTTACAGTGTATCGGATTCCTGATCTCCCAAGAAGACTTAGTTTTGGGACCAGGGATCAGAGCTGATCACTCAAGAGCTTTTGTGTAGCAGAGTTTTATTAAAGTGAAAAAGGGACAGAGAAAGCTCCTGACATAGACATCAGAAGGGGGATGGAGAGTTCCCTGCTTACTAGTCTTAGCAAGGGAATTATATACTTTTTAAATTGGTTATTACAATAAATCAAAAGAACATCTCAAGGTTGTAAAGATCTTACTAGACCTGCTCCCATAATATACATTCTAAGATATTGGTCGGAAGGCTTTCAAGAAGGATGGGAAGGTTTTCAAGAAGCAGAAACTGTCCTCAAGCAGGATACATTGTTGTTATATAATCCTTAGTACAGAGTTAGAACTGAGTTGTTTGTTGTGTAATCATCAGTTCAAGGCTTAAAGAAAAAAATGTTTTATGTGACTAAGACTAAAGAATGTAGAGAGGGGGAAAAAAAAGACATTTGTCCTTTCCTCCTCCTTGAGAATTCCAGACCCCTATCTCTTCCTCAAGAACGCCCCCTTCTCCCCTCCTTGGGGATCCTGGACTTATTATCAACCTGCCTAGAAATTGACTCTCATGTATGTGTATAAGACTAGAGTGTGAAGTGCTTGAATGATGCCATGTTTCATATGTCTAAAATGAAGTACTTATTACAGAGTCACAGTCATAAATGCTCAATGTATGTATCAATATGCAAAATATCATTTTTCTGTTTTTCTTATTATAAAAGTAACATGGGTCACACCAAATTCAAACATGAAAGAAACATATTATGTGAAAACTAAAAGTTCATCATGATCCAGTGCCCCCAAAGGAACATTTGATGCATTCAATTCAGTCAGTTCATTTACTCAGTCATGTCCTACTCTTTGCAAGCCCATGGACTGCAGCATGCCAGGCTTCCCTGTCCATCACCAACTCCTAGAGCTTACTCAAACTCATGTCCATCGATTCGGTGATGCCATCCAACCATCTCATCCTCTGTCAGCTCCTTCTCCTCCCGCCTTCAATCCTTCCCAGCATCAAGGTATTTTCCAATGAGTCAGCTCTTCACATCAGGTGGCCAAAGTATTTGAGCTTCAGCATCAGTCCTTCCAATGAATATTCGAAACTGATTTCCTTTAGGATTGACTGGTTTGATCTTCTCGCTGTTCAAGGGACTCTCAGCATAATCCTCTTATATTTTTCTGTACACATCCTAACCTAACATTTACTTTATACAAAACTGGGATAATATACTTTTGTGAGCTGACTTTCAATATAAATCTACCTTCTTAATTTTTGATCTACAATGTGTTCTAAAAGATTGATTTCATTGCATAAAAATCCATCCACTTAAAGTGGCCCAGCAATATAGAAAAATGTTTGCTTTGAATTTCTGATTAGTTAAGCATGTCTGTATTCAGCACTTTCTCTGACCCTAGAATTGTAGGAGTCACTTTGGATTTGTAAGTGTAACAGAGAAATACTACCCCAAAAGACACAAGTTATGCCCGTGCCTTCAGGCTAAAGTCAAGCAATGGACTAATGGAGGCATGGTGGTGGTGGTTTAGTCGTTAAGTTGTGTCCGACTCTTGCAACCCCATGGACTGTAACCCACCAGGCTGCTCTGTCAATGGGATTTCCAAGGCAAGAGTACTAGAGTGGGTTGCCATTTCCTTCTCCAGGGGATCTTCCTGATCTAGGGATCAAACGCCCATCTCTTGTAGTGGTAGGCGGGATTTTTATTGCTGAGCCACCAGGAAAGCACAGTGGAGTTACAGTGGTCACTCATTTTGATGCTAGATTAAAGAAGACATGCATTCTCAGATTTTATATTGAAGTTTAACCTTTTATATTAAAGTTTAAGCTTTTGCATTATTTAGATCCATAAAGAATAGGTATCAAATTTTTAATTCTGAAGATATTTTTATTGGTCTAACACACATGTGTGTATGTATGTTTGTTTTTATTTCATGAGTGAATGTAAGTTTGGAATGAAAAACAGAAAACCGTTAAAGACTTAAAATCTTATATATTTAATAAAACCACAATCTAGGGAGAATTGGAGAAGGTAATGGCACCCCACTCCAGTACTCTTGCCTGGAAAATCCCATGGATGGTGGAGCCTGGTAGGCTGCAGTTCATGGGGTCGCTAAGAGTCAGACTCAACTGGGTGACTTCACTTTTCACTTTTCAGTTTCATGCATTGGAGAAGGAAATGGCAACCCACTCCAGTGTCCTTGCCTGGAGAACCCCAGGGATGGGGAAGCCTGGTGGGAGGCCGTCTATGGGGTCGCACAGAGTCGGACACGACTGAAGCGACTCAGCAGCAGCAGCAGCAGCAGGGAGAATTAGACTGAACACCAACAGGGAGAATTATGGAGAAAAAGTATATGATCTATGTCTTAGAATGCCAATAAGACACAGTGTAACACATCTGTTGAAAAAGAAATTTCTTTAGAAGTTTTAATCAATATTCCCCTAAGAATTTTGGAGAGAGAAATCTTAATAATGATGAATGTTATTGCTACCCTATTTGTCACTTTAAAAAGTCAGTTTGTGGTAGAATTCTAGAAGGTAATTTCCCTGGATAGTGGGAAGGCAAGTGTGTTCGGGCTTCCCTGGTGGCTCAGAGGTTAAAGCGTCTGCCTCTAATGCGGGAGACCCAGGTTCGATCCCTGGGTCAGGAAGATCCCCTGGAGAAGGAAATGGCAATCCACTCCAATATTCTTGCCTGGAGAATCCCATGGGCGGAGAAGCCTAGTAGGTTACAGTCCACGGGGTCGCAAAGAGTCGGACACGACTGAGCGACTTCACCTCACCTCACCTCACCTCAAGTGTGTGTTCAGGGAATCTATAGAGTTGTTAGTAGAGCTGGTTGTGTTTTATGAAGACATACTTAGAAGTCGAGTGCCAGACAGTAAGGGGAGAAAACTCTGAACCTATGTGAGATTTCTGCAGTCTGAATCAATGAAATTATATAAAGAAGATTTCTACATCTTATCAAGTGATTTACCGCAGGCCACAAAATTAATATGCTTGGATCTTTTGACTCTGTGTCTGGTTTTCTCTATCCTTTCATGTTAAGTCACTTCCCAGGAATCAACTCACCTCTTCTCACTTGACAGCCCTCTCTGTGATTTCAGCTGCACTTAGAGCTTCAAGTGTCAGTAGATGAATTCTGTAGAACAAAACTCTTCGCTTGGGTGCTGGATTTCCATGTTGACATCCTGCTGGACATTTCCATAAAGAATATCAATCAGGTACCTGTAATGTTCCCTTTGGACTTTGGAATCCATCATTTTTCTCCAAAATAGACCATTGCTTCTGTTTTTCCTAACTTAATTCCATCACAGTCATCCTAGAGTGGACTTCCTAGTGGCTCAGTGATTAAAAAAAAAAAAAAAAAATCTGCCTGCCAATGCAGGAGACTCAGATTCCCCGGAAGAGGAAATATCAACCCACTCCAGTATTCTTGCCTGGGAAAATCTCACGGACAGAGGAGCCTGCTAGGCTACAGTCCATGGAATCCCAAAGAGTTGGATGCAACTGAGCATGCACGCATCCTAGGAGCTCAAACTTGAACCGTTTTGATTCTTTATTTCCTATATACACTCCCTGAATCTTAATGGATTTTCCTGAACTGTCTCATCAGGTCCTTCCTTCCTGCACCCACTTGCACTTCTTTGATATGGCTCTCTCCCACCACCCCCTTGCACAGTCCCAGTGGCCTCTGACTTGTCTTTTTACTTTGTTTGCTTTTATCTATTCTACAGGGAGATCAAAGTCATTTATAGTTTGACTCTCTGTAACTTTCTATCCTGTCTTCCTTCCGCCCTCTGCTGTGACTCTGTAGCCACACCAGCCTGCTTGAGGATCCTGGAATATGCCTGTTTTCCTGCCTCTAGGTTTCCATGGAGACCTTCCATACTTCTTAAAATGCACTAGTCTAGGTTTGGCTGTAGTGGTCCTGCAGACATGAGGAGGCCTGCCTGCCTCCTCCAAGACAATTCATCTTTTCATTTCCTCTGCACCTTGAGTGTATTATTTTCCTGTATATTGTAACATTTGCCATACTTGTTTGTGCTAGAATAAATTATGCAAATATCAGAATTTTCCTTTAGATTTTGAGCTTCACATCAGGAGTCACCCATTATTTATTTCTCTGTCCCCCAGGACTTACCCATTGTAAAATGGGGATGAGTGGCTTACCAAATTGAGTGATGGTTTACATCTCTGTCAGGGCAGAGATGTTTATGTTATGTTTTATTCATGATATATTCCAAAGGCCTAAAACAGTGCTTGGCAATACTGTTCTGGTATGTGGTGTGAGTTCCTTCCTTTGGGTTGTGAGGTAGGAGAGAAATCTGAGGTTTAGAAGTTTTCAGTGTATTTTGATAATGACAAATTAGTTTACATGTTAATAAACACTAAGACGGTCTTGTTGAATATGATACAGAATGTAATAGAATTATCCCAAGTCGGACTCAGAGTTTCATTTGCTTGAAGGGTTGTCTGCAAGGATATAATGGTTACACTGGTGATCCTAACATTTTGAGAGGCATGGTCCTTCAGGTAACATCTAACAAATTAGGGCTCCTCTCACTGTCTAGTTCTAGTGGCCAGGACTTTTGAAGGAGTCATTTTTGTTGATCACTAGCTGCTGTAGGTAGCCAGGTCTCCTGAGGGCTTTTTGTAATCACTGGAAAGATTTCCATTGCAGGGACTTAAGGTGATATTTCTACCGTTGGAGTCCAGGATCATTTGACCAAAATCACTGGTTTAGTTGTTAAACTGTAGTCTTGGGGATTGAAACCACATCAGCTGAATGATAATGGAGGCAGGGTCTGTCCATCTGCATTTTAAATAAATAACCTTGAATGATACTTCTGTCTGCTAAATATTAAAATTTACTAGTTGGAGAGAGAGAGTGACAGAATATTTTGATTGAAAGATTGAATGAGATAGAGAAACACTTTGTATTTTTTTAAAAAGTAGATTAATAGCCTGGATTGGCAAGGGGTACATTGTCTTAGGCTGTTCTCTGTTAAGATGAGTCATTCAATTTAGGGTGTTTCTCAGACTTTGAGGAAGGGTGGAGTGCTCTTTTCCATTGGAATTTAAATACAATTGAGGAAGGACTAAGATCTCTGGTGTGGAATTAAGGTGAAACTCAGGGGACCCAAGTAACAGGGCGGAAAGCAGATGTCATTAAGGCAGCTCACCTTTGTGCTGAAGCTGCCCTACGCCTGGTCAAACCTGGAAATCAGGTGAGCTGTTTAGTCCAAGTCCAAAGCTTGATAGAGCCAAAGGTGCATTCAGGATGTACTGCTATTTTGTACTGAAAGAGAAGAGGCAGGAACTAAAGAGTTTAAACCCAAGAGCTGTTAAATCTTAGTGCCTACCTTAGGTGGTATGATGCTCACTGTAAGGGGATGATGGGTTATCCTTTTCCCATGGAACCTATAGAGGTCCTTCCTTTTTCATGTTTTCGATGTGTATTGTTCCCGGAAATAATTTGAGATAGATAGCTCACAATAAAAAACAGATATTGAAATTAGGTTTTAAAAGCTTATAACACAAAAATAATAATAGTACCAGTAAATTGGTGGCAAAGAAAGGCCAAAGCCCCTTGCAAGACAATATTAGGATGTCCAGGGATCATAAATTTCTCATGAATTTATACAATAACATATTAGACTACTAGTGGAGACTTTGTCTAACACTTAGATTTCAGAACCTGTTCGATACGTAAAGCATCCTCTTTCTCTGTGCTCTTCACCCTTTTCATCCGTTTATCCCCATTAGCACATAATTGCATCATTTTTACTTCAGCCTCTGTTGTAGTTTTCTTGCAGTGGTATCTATCAAAGAGCTATTGTAAAGCACTTTGAATAGTACCTGGCACATAGTTAACCCTTTTGTTAGCTATTATTATTTTATACATTGATTATTATTTATATGCTTACTATAAGATACTATTCCCTGGTGGCTCAGAGGTTAAAGCGTCTGCCTGGAATGCAGGAGACCTGGGTTCGATCCCTGAGTCAGGAAGATCCCCTGGAGAAGGAAATGGCAACCCACTCCAGTACTCTTGCCTGGATAATCCCATGGAGGGAGGAGCCTGGTGGGCTATAGTCCATGGGGTCGCAAAGAGTCGGACACGACTGAGCGACTTCACTCAAGGGCTTCCCAGATGGCACGGTGGTGGTGGAGAATCTGCCTGCCGATGCAGGAGACACAGGAGACCCCGGTTTGATCCCTGAGTCAGAAGATCCCATTGAGGGGAAATGGCAACAAACTCTGGTATTCTTGCCTGGAATATATCCTATGAACAGAGGAGGCTTGCAGACTACAGTCCATGGGGTCCCAGCGTCAGATGCAGCTGAGTGCACGTTTCCATCAAATGTGCTCCTCTGTAGCTAAATTTATAGCTTTTTTTTTTTTTTTTTAATGTGGATAACAGTGTTTACAGGGTGGTGTAAAAACAGAAGTTATCTCAAATACATCTAGTTCTCAACAGTTTTTCTTTGTTTTTCGTATTATATCATGAAACTATGTCAGAAGCTGACCCCATTTTTTCCTGTGTATAATGCTATATTTAGGAATTAACTTTCTGAGCAAGTACATCACATATATCATTGATACGAACAATAGAATATCAAGAAAGGAAGGACAAAATAGTCTATAACTGCTGCATATGTGCATAGTAGTTTAACTATTATGAATATTCTTAGAAATGGACATAGACTAGTTTTGTTCATCAATTAAAGGGAATTTTACAATAGAATTCCAAACATGGGTACATTTTAAAAAGTATATGCAATAACACTTAATACTTTTACATAAATTTAATGTAAATTATATTGATTTTAGAGAGTTAAACAAAATTATCAATCTCCCTATTCCTTAGAACTTTAGAAATTCCTCTGGTAGGTGATCCACAGTCTTGTCTATTTTCAGCTTTGAATTTTCAAAGTTTACATTCAATTTGTGTAAAAGTATTAGACTGGTACAAAAATAATTTCAGTTTTATATTGTTGAACTTTGACATTTGATATAGAATACATTCTTAAATAAATGTGACTATATTATAAAAAAAATTTGCCGAGTTGCTGAATTGTTTTAGTTACTTATGTAGATGCTAGAGATAATTAGATGAATAGTCATTCTGCTTTCATGGAACTTATGTCTTTGTGAATTCACCATCCATAAATCCTAAAGTCATGTTCCTAGGGATTTCTAACCAAGCCTGTTCCTACGTTCCTACTTAGTGTCAAGAAGAGAAGAGATGGGAGTATGAGGATAGTATAACCATTTAGATGTGTTAGCTTCCTAGACTTGGCTTTCTCCTGATGGGGAAACATGGGACTTAGATTACATTTTTCTCAGCAAAATGTTGACACTTTTCTAAACAGTAGAGTGCCAATACTAATTTTTGCCACTAGATGGCAGACATCTGCACTTGTGTGTCCAATGAGTGAGTCAAGTTTTGAAAAATTAAAATGAGGTTCAAAATGATTCATTTGATATGAAAAATAATGTTAGCCTCACATGAATGAGAGGTAGTGGTGACTGTTATGCTCCATGGATACAATACTTTATGACCATTTTTAAACTCCCTAGCATCTATTTTCAGTGTGGCTACCCACTCTGTTTTCAAATGCAGGACAACTCATTTTTTAAACTCTTTTTGAAAGTCACATTTATTACTGAAGTTATGATATAGCAGACTCTTTAATATACTTTTACCAATGTTATTTTTGTACAAAAAAAGTTAAAATAGTCTTTGAAACTGAGGCATAGATGAGCACAGTTGATGGATCTAGGGAGTACGTTACTTTTACAGATGTAACATGAGAAACCAGTGTTTCATTTTCTTGTGAGAGAAGAAACAAAGATACTAGATACTCTGCCTGACTACTTCATTTGATCTACCATTGGTTACAAGAGTTCAAAAAAATGCAGTGGGAACAGAGGTTATATCTGGCAAATCACATGTATGAACTAGCATCACTGTTACAGAACTGAAAGCTGGCCCAAATCCTGCTGATGAACAGCCTGCCTGTATCCCCCTTTTATCAAGGAGATCACTAACCAAAGAGTGAATCAAAGCATGTCTTGGAAGACTGAAGGTGACATATAATGTGTTTTTGATGTCCAAACCAGAGTAAGCTATAAAAAGTAGTGCCTACTGACTTTAAATTTCTGAAAAACCCATGCCAACTGTGTTCATGTCTGACTAAGTCATGTCTGACGTTTTGCACCCTCATGGACTGTAGCATGCCAGGCTTCTCTGTCCTCCACCATTTCCTGGAGTTTCCTCAGGACTCAATTCATATCCATTGAGTCGGTGTTACCAACTGAAGATACTGTCTTTGACTTTCAAAGACAGCATTGTTTTGAGGAAGCTAGGTTCAGAAGGGGTTATACAAATTTGCAGCCAAGTCTTGAACCCTAGATATGTGTTTATAGTCTACAAAGATGTTCACTTATAAAACAGAATTTTCTGAGCCAAGTTGTTCTTGGGATTCAAAGGGTGGAGAAGCCAGATCTTTTTGGAGAGATACCAGGAACTTGGTTTAAAGGATTTCACTTGAGAGATCTCACTTTAAAAGACCAGTAAGCTTTAAATAGATAGAGATGTAAGGTAAGCTATTTAGGCAAAACTTACATGTGAAAACCCCCTACTGTTTTTTGGTCTATACCATGCACTCTCCATCTCAGAGTCTTTGCACTTACTGTTCTATTTGGAACATTCTTTATCCAGAAATCTATACAGCTTGCTTCTGTACTTAAGATCTCTCCCCAAATGTCACCTTATCAGGTCAGCATTTTGTGATCACATCCCATGAAACAGCATGCACCCCTTCTATCAATCATCATCTCCCTAATCTGTTGTCCTTCTCCTGGAAATTTATTACCACTAATAAAGTGCACATTTTGTTTTTCATTTATTGTCTGTTTATATTCTCTACAGCATGAGCTCTCTGAGACAGAGGAATTAACCTTTTATTTTAATTGCTAAATGTCTAATTCCTAGAACACGGCCTGACCCACAGTAGGCTTCTATCAAACACTAAGTGAATAAATGAAAATGCAATGCCACTTTTTATTATTGCAGAAAGGAAAACTGACAAACCTAACCCATATTGTCCTTTGAACCAGGACCTTTTCTTTTGAACAATCATGTTGAAATAATTACTGATAGCATCATTTATAGTGAATTGCAGGTGACAGATTAATGACTGTAGACATGAAGAACAATGAAATAAACTAGCACATTCAGTCAAATTGAATAGGTCTAGCTTTCTTTTCAATAATGATGTTTTACCCCATTTTTCTATTACATTTAGATAAGAGGGAAGCAACTTGTTACCTTCTCATTCTTTTCAATCCTATTTTTGTAAATGCCCACTGACTTAATTGTGAACATATGCTTTTAAAAAGGGAGTAAAGAAATTCTTACGATTATAAAATGGAAGAAAAAGATAGAGGAGGGATTATCTGAATTTGGGATTCTATATCATACTTTGGGAAATCAACAGCTGAGTGCCTGTGGTGTGTCACTATGCAAAATATGATACACAGCCAAAGGTATGTTGGCCCAGCATGCTCTCGGTGTGTCATAACATACTTGGTTTTCTGTTACTTTGTTAGTATGATTTAGGGTGGTGCAGTTATACTGAGTCTGTTTAAATAGTGTACTCTTAGGGGCTTCCCAGGTGGCTCCGTGGTAAAAAATCTGCCAGCAATGCAGGAGCCACAGGAAATGAGGGTCCCATCTTTGAGTTGGGAAGATCCCCTGGAGGAGGGCATGGCAACCCACCCCAGCATTCTTGCCTGGAGGATCCCATGGACAGAGGAGCCAGACAGGCTGCAGCCCATTGGGTGGCAAAGAGTTGGACATGCCTGAAACGACTTAGCACACACGCAACCTATTCTGTTAGATTTTTTCACAACAAATTCTAGGCTTGGAATATTGCTAAACACACTTGAAGGTAATGTTTTGTGTCTTTCCATCTGTCACACATTATTGAGTGCTGCTAATGCCAAGATGCTGTTCCATGCTGGAGATAGAGTGATGCAGAAAGAAGACAGTGTCTTGTCTTCATGGAGTTTGAGATTTGAGTGGATCAACTAATTTTTCTTTCTGTTGAGAAGTATCTTTAAAAAGTAATATAGTAATATTACTTAATTATATTAATATAGTGTAACAGACTATCTGGTTTGAAGAATGCTGATGTGGACATAATCATGAGAAGATCAACATCCCTAGTGCTGTAATTTGTGTTCCGATAGTGGTTGGGTAGAAGACACTTCCTGGAGACATGATTTCTCTGAAACCTGAAAAAATTGAGTGTTAGTTGCTCAGTCGTGTCTGACTCTTTGGGCATCACCAAATCACACACACCCACCTGAGTTTAGGAACTATCTTGACTTCAGTTGGGCCTGAGTTTTTCCCATTTCAGATCTTGAAATCGTATGTGTATGTGAAAACCTTTGGCAGTCTGGGCTCTGAGTCAAATCAGAAAACAATATTTGTGCCAGTGTGACTTCAAAGCAGATATTTGAAAAGTTCAGAAGATATCTTTCCAAGATCACATGGAAGTTAGTGGTCTAGTGGAATTTGGGATAATCATGAGCTTGACTCATTGATCTCTAAAAAGATAATGATGTCCTTGGAGTTGGTATCAGGGAGTTCACTGATACTGTCTTTTGTTTAGAATCAGTGATTTAGATAATAGGGAAGTTTTGATTTGAGGGTATTTACTTGTTCTTTCTAACTTTGAAAGAACCTTCTGGTATATGGTATTAGGTGTCTGATTTAAAAATGGTTTTCCATCACAAAATGCTCTCAAGCTCCCAGTTTCTAAGGTCCTTCTCAGTTTTACCAATTTACATTCTAAATTTTTCCAACCATTATTTATTCTTTTACCTTTTTAACCTAGTGTTTCTCAACTGGATTTTCCTCATTATTGCCACCCTTAGGAGCCTTTTAGACATTTTTTTTCCCTAATAATCTCTCTACTCCGTGAATATTATTAAAATGGGGAAAGGACAATTTTTTTGGACTCCTTTTTTCGGATAATTTTTTTAAAAATCATTTGACCATGCTGTGAGGCATATGGGATCCTAGTTCCCTGACCAGGGTTGGAACCCATGCCCCTTACATTGGAAACATGGAGTCTTAACCATTGGACCTTCAGGTAAATCCAACCACGTGAAATTTTAATACCATATATTTATAGCATATTTGTTTATAAAATATGACCATTTAGAAAGTCAGAAACCATTGCAATCTCTAAGACTTTCTGCCCTCTCAGAACTCATTTTCACCCCATTTGGGGCAATATCACTGCCATGGAATGCATACTTTAATCATTTATGTCACAGGAGTGACTTCATCCACCTCACACTCACAGTTCCCCAATCCCCTTGCTTGGCTCTCTCCCTAGAAGTTCTGCAGTGTTGACGCAACTCACTCATTAAGCCTGCAACATCCCTCCTCACCCACTTCCTCCATCGCCACCTCTTTCTTGAATCCTCTGGTCCTTTAGGACTGATACCTGAGTGAGCTCACCTTCAATCCCACAAGAAGGATTTCCGTGGAAATGTCTGCAGGGTTGTCCCTTAATACTTGGTTTCTGAGCAGTAGAAAAGATCAATATACTTTTTTTTCTTAAGCAAAATGAGAAACTCTTAAGAATGATTCCCTTGATCTTCCTGCTCCTTCCTGCCTTTTTCACCTCCTTTGGCTCAGGGAGTCCTAAACTGGCTGTGTTCTGCCTGGCAAAACTGCCTGTTCTCAGCATCCAAGGGCAGTTGAGATAAAGGCCTGCCCAGATATGTCCATTCTGTTGTGTTTTTAATATGATTTACACGGTACTTGGGGGCTTCTCAAGTGGGGCGCTAGTGGTAAAGAATCTGCCTGCCAACACAGGAGATGTGGGTTTGATCCCTGGGTCAGGAAGATCCCTTGGAGTAGGAAATGGCAACCCACTCCATTATTCTGGCCAGGGAAATCCCATGGACAGAGGAGCCTGGCGGACTATAGTCTGTGGGGTCGCAAAGAGTCCAGACACAACTGAGCGACTGAACAGTAACAACAATATCCCTGGCATTTAGAAAGTCATAGTTCCCAAGGCTATAATAAAATGATAGCATCCTCAGGTGCCCACCACTCCCAGATCCCCACTCATGAGAGGCAACCATTTTTATCTCTTTAGGCCCTTTTTTATTTCTGTTACTTACTCTATATATTTCTAAATAACAGTCTCTGACAGCTATGTCTTGCTTTTCGACTTGCTTTAAGGATTTACTTCTTACTACAGAAAATGAAGTTGTAGCCCTGTTGTAAATCTCTTTTCTTTTACTCCCAAGAGAACCATTAAAATTTTTGTCAAATCAATATTCATTGCAAGCAAGTTATTTTAAGCATTTTTTCTTTTTGATGTGGACCATTTTAAAAGTGTTTCTTATATATGTGACAATATTGCTTCTGTTTGATGTTTTGATTTTTTGGCCACACAGCATGTGGGATCTTAGTTCCCCAACCAGGGGTTGAACCTGCACCTCCTGCATTGGGAGGTGAAGTCTTAACCACCAGACCACCAGGGAGGTCCCTATAAGCATGTTTTGACTGTATGCTTTACTCACTAAAGAACCATTTACAGAACTATGATATCTTCTTTATGTTATTTTTTGACTTTGTTGGAATTAATACTGTCTCATGGTCTCCATTTCTTCCCTGCATCTCCATCCCTTCCTGTCTTTCATCTCTCCCGGAGTCTTTGGGCCTTTTGCTCCAGTCAGAACTGGATGCTCTCTGGACCTTCCAGATAGCTTTCCTCTAGCATTCTTCCTGGAGAAGGCAATGGCACCCCACTCCAGTACTCCTGCCTGGAAAACCCCATGGACGGAGGAGCCCGGTAGGCTGCAGTCCATGGGGTCGCTGAGGGTCAGACATGACTGAGCGACTTCACTTTCACACATTGGAGAAGGAAATGGCAACCCACTCCAGTGTTCTTGCCTGGAGAATCCCAGGGACAGGGGAGCCTGATGGGTTGCCATCTATGGGGTCACACAGAGTTGGACACGACTAAAGTGACTTAGCAGCAGCAGCAGCAGCATTTTTCCCTCAGTATACCCATCCCCAGATTGTCTCTTTTCTTCAGAGATCTTCAGTCTTACTTTCTGCAGAGTGAGAGCAATAATGACTGTCCTGGCTCTTGCTAGTTCTCAGGAACATTAAATGAGCATATATGTAAATAGTAGTAGTACTGGCACACAGTACACATCCCCAAAATCTTAAATAACAACCTATTGCTACTGTGTATACTGACGTTATGATTATTTTCCCGTTATTATCTTACCTGTCTCAATGGAACATCTCTGTGGGACAATATGAGTAGAACAGGAGCTCACCGTGGAATAAGTAAGAGCCCCGCAGACTGGGAATGTCATCAGGCAGGCATGCTGAGTCGACAGAGGATGAGATGGTTGGACCGCATCACCGACTCATTGGACATGAATTTGAGCAAATTCCTGGAGATAGCGAAAGTCAGAGAAGCCTAGTGTGTTGCAGTCCATTGTGTTGCAAAGAGTTGGACATGACTGAACCACAACAAACACATGCTCAGTTGCTTGTTCACGTCCAGCTCTTTGCAACCTGTTGGACTGTAGCCTGCCAGGCACCTCTGTTTGTGGGATTTTTCAGGCAAGAATAATGGAGTGGGGTGCCATTTCCTTCTCGAGGAGATCTTCCCAATCCAGGGGTCAAACCCACATCTCTTGCGTCTCCTGCATTGGCAGGTGGACTCTTTACAACCGAGCCACCTGGGATGCCTGTGATGCCATCATACTTATTACCGTTAATGTAATAAGTATGTAATGTAATAAGTAATTACTGTTAATGGTCCAACATACTGTGGACTACTTTCAAGGGTCAGTTAGAGCAGATACCACCTGAAGGAGAGAAGGATAGTTCTTTTTAGTATGACTGAGGGTTGTTGGTTACCCACTGATGCCCTCACAGCCCTACACTCTGACCCTGACAAGACAAGCCCATTTTCTGTGAATGTGAGGACTGAACTCTAATCTGAATTTAAGATGTGTACTGATGTCTTTTAGGAATGTTTTACATTTTATGAACTTCAATCAGCTACAATATTATTTGAATAAAACCGTGAGGCGTGAAAGAGTGAGTGTCTATGTTGGAATAGAGAACTCTCTTGCCCAGGATATATAGCTAATTAATTAAATGGAAAGGCTCAAAATCAAGTATTAATATATTTAGATGTTACTTTGTCATTAGTGTGGCTTTGGGATGTTGAGGGTACACATACACACATAATAAACATATTTTTAAAAATTAAGAACCAAATGCCAATTTGTTTTCCATTGTTGTTATCTCCATTACCAGTGTTTGCTTGGGTGGTTTTAAATCCTGTTGATGATACCAGAATAATATAAACCCAAGGGGTAGGTGTTTGTTGAAAAAGACGGGGTGTTTGACAAAAAGAATTTGAATTTTAGACTCTCCTAAGCACTTGTCACTAGCAGAGATTCCACAGTAATTTAATGAGCAGTTCCCGTGTTGCCATTGGAAGAGGTGGTGTCTGTCACTGAGCACCTAAACGTGTCCGAATCCCCGGGCATAGGCCCAACTCATCACTGCGGTGCTGTTTCAACTACTCCTTTGCTGGCTTTCTATTCACAGTTGATTTTGTATTGAACCACATGCTTTGATGACAGTTAAATACTTGTCCTAGACATAATGAGAAGAATACCTCTGAGGTGAATCACACAAGTGGCCTACCTTGTTTAAAAGAGATTAATTCCTCCCTCTCTTGGATTTCCATAAACCTAAGCAATTTGAATATTCATTTAGGTATCATCTACCTAAGGCAGGTATTAAGCCCTTTGGTGTTACTTGGAACAAACCATCTTCCATCCTGTTCCATTGACTATGTGACATTACACAAACACCAACCTCTATGTTTGCTCCACAGCACATAGTGAAAAATCTGGAACAGAACAAAATAGTTGAAATCACATAACAGGCTTTTTGAGAAGATGGACTAGCACAGACGGTGTGCCTAATTTCATCTATTTTCTTAAATTCTGTCCAGCTGAGATTAAAGAGGATTAATTGGATTAATTGAATGTATACAGTAAAAGTTGAAAGGGTGTTTTATTTCATTAATATGATCAATTTCTTTGGAGCTCCTGCCCTTGATGAACAATGGCGCTTAGTGTAAATACAGGTAGATTGTAGGAAACCTACAGTTTGAGCCTTTCTGGAGAATGATTCACTGACTATATAAATATTAATATTTACAAAATATTGTGTGCTTACTCAGTGTTGGAACAGCACTAAATACTTCATTTGTAATGCACCACTTAATTCTTGAAATAATATACAAGGTAGGTACCATCTCTGTTTATTAGATGAGTATAAGCCACAGATAGGTTAAATGACTTATCCAAATCAGGTTTCAGACAAACGAGTGTTTGACTCTGGTTCTGGTTAAAGATGTTTGCAATCTCTGGACTAAAAAAAAAAGAAGAAAAAATGGATTTTATAGTCTGATCAGAGAAAAATTATCTTTTTATAGAAGATACTTTTTATATCCCTTTCTCTGTGTCATAGTAACAGCTTGTTAAATTAAAAAAAAATTAAGGAAAGAATAAAAATATGAAAAGGAAAATTAAGGTAACTGAAGGAAAAAATAAAGTTATAAATAGATAATGGACCCAAATTTGGATAAGGAAAAACTTAATATATCTAAAAGTATGATTCTTTAGCTGCATTGCTGTGACATACCTGTGATAATAAATTTTCATTACCAATGAAGAATGAAGCTAGAACAAGAAAGACTAGTAATTACAGCAGCTAGAGAGGGAAAAAAAATTAGCTAGAGTTATAGCTAGATTCCAATAACATGTCATTTTATTCATCTAAGTAGGATCATCCAGGGCTCCGAGTATAATGTTCTCTATGCAACTTGGAAACTGATTCAGTGATCTTATGTAAATCATGCATAATTGATATAAAAGATGACAAGTAGAAATACTAAATTTCTATATTTGGTATAGATTTTCCAAGTAGATGAAAATTAAGGGAAGAAGAGCAGACTGTTCAAATATGAACATGTGCTAATAGGATATTGCCATTGTGCCTAGCTTCCTTGATCATCAAGCTGTTGAGAGAAAGACTCTTCAGGAACAGAATTAACTACCGTGGGGAAACCATATTTGATCTGAATTTCAGAATCTGGTGTGTATATTTATTTTAGGCCCCATGGCATGTAGAACTTTAGTTCTCTGATCAGAGATCAAACTGCCAACCCCCTACCCCCCCACCTCACCCTGCCCCCC
>SJYT01052886.1:206461-219072 GCA_006410635.1 Cephalophus harveyi | reverse complement strand
GCCCCCTACCCCCCCACCTCACCCTGCCCCCCAGATTACCAGGGAAGCCCCTCAGAATCCATTTTAAAGAACTAAAATCATAGAGACCATACTTCATATGGTTGTGGGTCTTCAGTGATCCTAGGTTATTTTTTTTTAATTAAATGTTAGTTTAGTTATGTAGAATAATTTATCTGATTCCATCACTGATTTTCCTCTGAAGTTTAGACTCAAATGGCAGCACGTTATCAATAGAGAAACTAAACATTGACATGTGTGGTAAAGTAGAGAAGATTTTATCTATAGAACAATACTGTCTATAGTGAGGAGTAAAACCTCTGACAGGCATTCCATTCACTTTCTAATGAATCTCATTGTTTTAAAGGATGACTATTCAACAATGTGAACTAAAATGAAATAGTCTGGTATCTTTTTTCCAATGAAAACATATCTGCCTACACTAAAGACTGTGAGTTATCAGTAGTAGTGTGACTGTGTTCTCTCTTTGCTGCCAATTAATAGTTTTCTTCTTTTCAGAAAATGATTTAACGGAGTGTTAATTTGTAAGTTGAGGGAAGGGGGGAAAGTTTAAGTTAAAAAGTAAAAGATTTAACAAAGATTATACTCTGATATCTCAGCCTCATCTTATAGTTGGTAGGTTATGAGACTTCCAGAAGGGTGTATCTTTAACCCTTCTCATCAATGGATATGGTTTAGCAGCCCAGACCAGTTAGCTGTCTCAACTCTCCCTTTGGAGATGAGGATGGATAGTTAGGGAAGATGAGGAACTGGGTCATGCCATTATTGATGAGGATGAAGTAAGAAGCAAAGGAAGGAAAGTGGTTGCCAGAATTGCTTCTCAAATTCATGGATACAGGGTACTGAACAAGGAGATAAATTATTACTTTTTGAGAGTTTGGAGTTCATTTGTATGATTTAAAAAGGCTCGAAAAGAATAGAAACCCATGGTATTAGAGGCTACCTGCTAACAGATTGACTCGGTGATTTTACAATCACCCATAACATCTGCCTCTGAGTTCAGGGAAAGAAGATGCATGTTAACGTTACCTTGTCCTCCAAAGATGTAAAGAAAACAATTTCAGCTGTCAATATGTGTTGCTCACACATGCTGTTTTCAAAAGAAAAAAAAAGTTTGGATAGAAAAAAATTTCTATAAAATTTATAGACCTCATGATAGAATGAAAAATATACTCTAGTGTATTTTATAACAAGTGGTCTCTGCTGCTGGGTAAACTCTGTGTATGTTCCATTTGGTTCTTTAAAGAAAATTAATAGTTATTCCTTGAGGCCCTTGTGAATCACCACATCCTACTGGCCAGGCATAACATCTTTTGTTCAGGAGACTGCCAGAGAGCTGACAACATTTCTGATGTTATGTTTATTATCCTAGATACTCATTGTAAATTATATGTTTTAAGCCAGCATATGAGGTTGAAAAATAAAGTAAAATTAATGTTTTAATTTTTTCTTTTTTCATAATTTTACACATAGAATGTATATCCCCTAGAATATAATTTGATATCAGAAATGATTTTGACTGTCCAAAGACATCTCTTTCAGATATTTCTAATTTTAAATTTTAGAAATTGACTAGGATTTACTAATTTTGATTTTCCATAGGTTTCCTTCTAGATACAGATTGAAAAACAGCACAGACCTTTAATTCTAGATACATGGATACAATGAGTAAAAAAGCAATCCAGGTCATGATTTTTGTTGTAAATATTTAATAGCAAATAACCAATTATAACAGATTTTTCCTTTTCAACAGATTTTTTTATTTACCTTCCTTTAACTTACCTTATTTGTTTCTGAGCTAAAATGTTAGGAGGCCAGTACATGTTAATATGAAATAAAGCAAACAAAACATCAGATTTCTTAGATTACTCTATTAAAAGTTTCATAAATGATTGCTGCAACATGTATACATTATGGTGTTGAAGCAAGGGTGCTAAATTTCAGATGCCTGTAGCAGGGAGGCAGTGGGCCAAGTAAATATAAAGTGTAGCCCCTGGGAGAGGGTAGGAACTCAGGCCAAGTAGATTGTGCACATCATTGTGAAGGTGACCCACTGCTTACCTGAGTTTGCCTTTATAATATGGCAATACTGACCCTCTGTTGCCAGATGTTTAATGTGTTAACAAAGGCTTAAAACCAAGTTTTTAACATAACTCTTACAATGTGTAAAATGTTGCTTTATATGTATATATTTATATGCTTTGATCAGGAGTCCCCAACCTTTTTGATTCCATAGAAGACAATTTTTCCATGGACTGGGGGAGGGTGTGCTTTCAGGATGATTCGACCAAGTGGATTACATTTATTGTGCACTTTATTTCTATTATTATTACATCAACTCCACCTAAGATCATCAGGTATTAGATCCCAGAGGTTGGGGACCCCCCTTTAGGTATTTGTATTTATTTATTTATTTTAAAAATGTTGTGTTAGCAAACAAAATATTTACTTGGATTGGGTCTATCTAGGCAGCAGGCATTTTGCAATCTCTGCATGAAGGAACTCATATTGTGTGTGTATAAAGTGTTCTATAAATTATCTTAGAAACATTTGTCATTTTTTTTTAGTCCACCTGATATAGTGGGGAGAAATTTGTTTTTTTTTAAGCCAACAGATTTTATGTACTTGGCATGCTGAAAACCACTAGACCATTCAGATATGACCTAAATCAAATCCCTTTTGATAATACAGTGGAAGTGAGAAATAGATTTAAGGAACTAGATCTGATAGATAGAGTGCCTGATGAACTATGGACGGAGGTTTGTGATGTTGTACAGGAGACAGGGATTAAGACCATCCCCATGGAAAAGAAATGCAAAAAAGCAAAATGGCTGTCTGAGGAGGCCTTGCAAATAGCTGTGAAAAGAAGAGAAGCGAAAAGCAAAGGAGAAAAGGAAAGATATAAGCATCTGAATACAGAGTTCCAAAGAATAGCAAGGAATGATAAGAAAGCCTTACTCAGTGATCAGTGCAAAGAAATAGAAGGAAACAACAGAATGGGAAAGATTAGAGATCTCTTCAAGAAAATTAGAGATACCAAGGGAACATTTCATGCAAAGATGGGCTCGATAAAGGACAGAAATGGTATGGACCTAACAGAAGCAGAAGATATTAAGAAGAGGTGGCAAGAATACACAGAAGAACTGTACAAAAAAGATAAAGTGAAGAGGAACTCAAAAGCCTCTTGATAAAAGTGAAAGAGGAGAGTGAAAAAGTTGGCTTAAAGCTCAACATTCAGAAAATGAAGATCATGGCATCCGGTCCCATCACTTCATGGGAAATAGATGGGAAACAATGGAAACAGTGTCAGACTTTTTATTTTTGGGGGATCCAAAATCACTGCAGATGGTGATTGCAGCCATGAAATTAAAAGATGCTTACTTCTTGGAAGGAAAGTTATGACCAACCTAGACAGCATATTTAAAAGTAGAGACATTACTTTGCAACAAAGATCCGTCTAGTCAAGGCTATGGTTTTTCCTGTGGTCACGTGTGGATGTGAGAGTTGGACGGTGAAGAAAGCTGAATGCCGAAGAATTGATGCTTTTGAACTGTGGTGTTGGAGAAGACTCTTGAGAGTCCCTTGGACTGCAAGGAGATCCAACCAGTCCATCCTAAAGGAGATCAGTCCTGTGTATTCATTGGAAGGACTGATGTTAAAGCTGAAACTCCCATCCTTTGGCCACTTCATGCATAGAGTTGACTCATTGGAAAAGACCCTAATGCTGGGCAGGATTGGGGGCAGGAGGAGAAGGGCATGACAGAGGATGAGATGGCTGGATGACATCACTGACTCATTCGACACAGGCTGGGTAGACTCCGGGAGATGGTGATGGACAGGAAGTCCTGGCGTGCTGCAATTCATGGGGTTGCAAAGAATCGGACATGACTGCGCGACTGAACTAAACTGAATGCTGTACATTGGATAACTGTCATTTAATATTAATATATTTTCCTTTATGCATTAGATACATACTCTAATGAGATTTTCTTGCTCATCATTTTATCAGTAGTGGCTTGTAAAATAATTCTTAATTTTGTTTGTCTTTCTTGCAGCTTTTATTCCTACATTAAAAAGAAATCTAAGCACTCTTTCATGCATTTATTCACTGACTTTTGGTTTTTGATGTGCGTTAATATTAGATATAATAAATGAATAATGACCACATCCACTCTGGAGTAACATACATTCAATTTTTTTGGAAAAACAGCAAAAATATACATTACATATGACCTTAACAAAATACTACAAAGTTCTCATACTTTAATTCTTCTTTATAAAGAAAGGATGTTCTTTCTATACATGATTAGAATAAATAAAAATACTTTAAAAACTGAAATAATTTTAAACCTTTCAAGATTTTCAAGCAACAAAGATAAAAAAAAACAAAAATTTCCCCCGTAAATGGATATCAAATCATAAATGCTTATAAGACAATTAAGTTGAAAAGGAAATCATCTCCCATGACAGTGGGTCATTTGGATGGTTGATTTCCTCAATGCTGTTTTAAGGGATACTGGTACAGTCACTCTTGGTATCTGCATATTCTAGTCTCAGGGTCCTTGGATTGTTTACCTCTGTATCTGTCTGACTCATCCTGTTTTTGAAGGCAGAGACACGTATACATTCTTTCTATAATCCAAAGTATTGAATCAATTAATTTGTCTTAGTCTGATTCTATATGTTCAACTCTCAAGAGAATTCTTGTAAGTATAGTCTACTTATTAAAGTCAAACAAATTTCACTATTGGGAGCTCCCACCCAACCTTTTCACAAGAATTATTTTTTTTGGAAGAGTCAGGATCAAAATGTTATGCTTTTCATTGTTTTATCCATTGTAGATATAATTTGTCTTGACATTTGGATTCTTCTATGAGTTTATATGAGTTGGATTTAAGATTTAATGTCAAGAAATCAGAAGAGAAGAATATATAAGGGTGTTTAGTCCATCAACCTTTTATTTTAAAGGATGGTAGTTTAAAGAAGGAGCAGATAGTATATGATTTAAGTTTTCAGACTTGAGTTTGTAGTCCATATTGTTCATATATTCCAGCATTCAACAAATTCAATACATTAAATGTTAACAAAATCTACATGTAATCATCTGGATGAAAGTGGAAAGCAACTCTTTGTACTACAAAGATCAAAATTTAAATAACTTCATCTTTCTCACCCTGTTTTGCAGGTAATTTTTCTTGGTCTTATTTTATATCTCCTGACCTGGGGAACCATTACCCTGAACAGGCACACCTAATATGATGCCAGTGTAAAGCAATTGTATTTATCTTTCTCCCATTGCCTCTTCATGTCATCTCAGTTAGACTGATTATTTCCTTGCTCCTATATGAAAATTCAGACAGGCTTCCCAGGTGGCTCAGTGGTAAAGTTTCCACCTGCCAGTGCAGAAGACTCCAGAGACATAGGTTCAGTCCGTGGGTCAGAAAATGCTAAGTGAGTGAAAGTCGCTCAGTTGTGTCTGACTTTTTGTGACCCCATGGACTGTATAGTCCAGGCCAGAATATTGGAGTGAGTAGACTTTCCCTTCTCCAGGGGATTTTCCCAATCCAGGGATTGAACCCAAGGTTGGGAAGAGCCTCTGAAAAAGGGAATGGCAACCCACTCCAGTATCGTTGCCTGGAAAATCTCATGGACAGAGGAGCCTGATGCAGTGTAGTCCAGGGAGTTGCAAAGAATTGGACACAACTAAGTGACTGAACACGCATGTACATTTGAAAATCCAATAGTCCAGTGACGTTCTGATATGTTCTATCAGACACAGGGACTGAACTTAGTAATACTCCATTAGATATACTCCATCTAATGGTCAAGGGTCTAACACATCTTCCCTTCATTCCCAAGCTCCCTAAGGAGCAGGACCTTTAGTCAGAAGAAATGAGTGAGAAAGCTGCTCTGTTTTGGAGACTTGAGCCCTCTCATAAATCCACATCTGGTTTAGTCCTCCTCTTCATTGCCTCAAAGCACTCTGTTTGCTTATCTCTATCTGAGGTAAGCTTGTCACAGTTATCACACTTCATTGGAAACAACTGCTTCCTCTGTTTAAAGACAGGACTTAATGTTTTTTGCATCTGTGCTTTCCTAATGCTTTACATGGTAGGCACATATGCTGGATGAATACATTCATAACTGGAATTCTCAAAGCTCTTGTGTGGCTTTTAAGAAATTCAAACGTGTTGATTCTACCTGGGAGATTTGAGTCAATAGATTTTTTAAAGTTTCACAGGGTATCTTAATTTACAACAGAGTTGAAATCCACCGAGCTGGATGTAAAAGTTTTGGTGTTAATAGCTTTGACACTTTAATTAAGGGAACTTTACACTTTTAATCTAGAAATGAGTTTTATAATAAGAAATCTTATGAGGTTTTTCCAGTTTCCTCATTCTGAATAAGATTATTTAATATACCCTCTGTATTTTAGGACTGATAAGTAGGTATTGATTTCAGTATCAATACTGAAACAGCTATGCCAGCTTTTCCAGTTATTCTGTTTTTAGTAAGTTTTATGCAGATGGTCTAAGTTTAAATGTAGGCCTCAATATATTTTTCGGTTACATAGTTAGAATAGGGAAAAGGAGTCCAAAATGTTGGTGGCTAAAAGACAAAGAAGGGAAAAGCCTGTGAAGAGAACAAAGGAAGGTGTGAAGACCTCAGGTAAAACAAACAGCCCTCCTTGCTAGCCCAATTTACGTAGGACAGGGCGGGGGTGGGCGGGGGGAGGAGAAAAGAAAACATAAAAAGAGAAGCCAAAATTGAGCAGGGGGCAGGGGTGCTTCTCTTAGAGTCTTTTGGGTCAGCCCACCCTCATGCCTCGAAGATATATTTTCCTTTGCTTGCCAAATAAAATTGAGCTGTAACACGGAGCTGTAATGCTGGTCCATCCGTTGCTTCAAATCTCTGCTGTGGTGAGACAGAACCAAGGAAATTACATACTCCCCAGACATATGGTGCCATGACTCAGATTTAACCTGGATGAAACAACCTCAGCTTGGACCCTGTGAGGCGGAGGCCAAGCACAGCAGAAGCCCAACTCTGCGAAAGCTCCTGCGGTGGAAGATGAACACGAAGAAAACCGAGCACAGGGCAAGTGACAAAAAGCCCAGCATGTTAGAAACCAGGACAGCAAAAACGAATGCAGCAGAAAGCTCACGCGGCTCAGTCCCAGATTCCAGAAGACCTCTGCTTAAGGTAGCAGGTCCTCACTCCTTTAGCTGGAAGGACATATGGATAACAAAATCTTAATTCCTTTGCAATCTCTCTTTTCTTGTTTCCTCAAACCCCCCGTGAACAGGTGAGTGGCAGTGGGTGCAACTGAGGGACTTCTGGCAGGGGCTACTTCCGTAGCTGTTGCCCAAGTGGGGACAACACGGGGGGTTCTTCTGTCCTTACTCTTCTTTGTACCAAGGATCAGGCCAATGAAAACTGTGAGCACAGGTCAGGTATTTGGCAGACTTTCCGGCAGGTTGTGAAGGGGATTCCTTGGCACGTTTTTCCCACTGCTTTTTCCTCCCGTCCTTCAACTCCTCTCTCCAGGGACTTGAGCCCACTGGGACCTGATCCCGACGAAAACCCACGGTGCCTGGCTTCAGGATCTAATGACGCTCAGGCTCAGGACGTCTCATTGAAAAAAAATTCAGTGAGACACAGTGATAGGTAAGAGGTGGATTTGTTCAGGTTCAGAGAGAAGCACACTCCACAGGGTTTGGGTCATTGCAGAGGGTGAGTGAGTGCAGCAGACAGGAAATGTGATGTCGTTAGTTTTTTATGGGTGGGTGATTTCATATGCTAATGAGTGGGAGGATCATTCCAGTGAACCACCCACTCCTCAGTCTTCTGACAGTGCCTTGGAACTGTCCAGGTGCCTCAGGGTGTGTTATTTAGCTTGCAGATTGAGGACCAAGGTTTATTTGAATTTGACTTGTCATCTTGGACCCTTTTAATTTTAATTGGTTTATGCTATGCCCTTGAGCTATGTCATTCTTTCAAATGTTGTGCCCTCCCCCTTCCCTTCTGTTTCATGCTCTCCTCCTGAGCCCCATCCAGGCTCACAATGTTGCCTTTACAATCTTCTCGAGGGACAACCAGAAAATAGCTGGACCTTGGGAGGAAAATACTGTATCCAACCCCTCTACATATTCAGGCCTTCATCTTCCAAGTTTCCTACATCATGTGCAATAACAGCATCTCTCAGTGAACCCTCTAGGGCAGGTGACAGGCACACAATTCCTGCTAGAAGTCTGTCTGTTGGTGGCATCCCTTCAAGAGCAACTTGAATACCAAGGATAATGTTAGCCACCTTGGGGGTTAGCCCTGCAGGCCGTTTGGGCCCAAACCCTTACCAACCTTCTCGTAAAATTACAAACATACCCCCAGATCAAATCTCCACTCACTTTTATGAAACATCTGGTCTATTGCCTCTTATCAGTTTGTTCTTAAACCATTTACTAACTCCTACAACTGGAACCCTGCCCCCTTGTAGGCAACATTGCTCCACCTAGCTTATTATTAAAATACTCTTGAGTGAGTGAAGTCGCTCAGTCGTGTCCGACTCTTTGCAACCCCGTGGACTACCAGGCTCCTCTGTCCATGGGATTCTCCAGGCAAGAATACTGGAGTGGGTTACCATTTCCTTCTCCAGGGGATCTTCCCAACCCAGGGATTGAACCCGGGTCTCCCGCACTGGAGACAGACGCTTTAACCTCTGAGCCACCAGGGAAGCTGCCCCTAAAAGGACCAGATAACCCACTCCTTTGTCATTACTTGTGTTATTATTTAAACTGATTCTGTGACAATGAAATGTTTACCATTGGAGACACCCTAAGCTGCTCTTATGAAAGACTAGGGGAGGATATCAGTCACTTACCTCTGGCTCAAAGGTTAAAGCGTCTGCCTCCAATGCGGGAGACCCGGGTTCAATTCCTGGGTTGTGAAGATCCCCTGGAGAAGGAAATGGTAACCCACTCCAGTATTCTTGCCTGGAGAATCCCATGGACAGAGGAGCCTGGTAGTCCACGGGGTCGCAAAGAGTTGGACATGACTGAGCGACTTCACTCACTCACTCACTCACCTTCCCTTGGAGCAATAAGAGGATAAGGCTTATGGCTGTTTCACCAGGTTCCCAGTCTCAGGGCACAGACTTGGATTGCTTTACATCATAATGGGAGAATGGCACTGAAACATGTATATTATAATATGTGAAACAAGTCGCCAGTCCAGGTTTGATGGGATGACCATAGGATGACCCACTGGGATGACTCAGAGGGATGGTATGGGGAGGAAGGTGGGAGGGGGGTTCAGGATGGGGAACACGTGTACACCTGTGGCGGATTCATGTCGATGTATGGCAAAACCAATACAATATTGTAAAGTAATTAGCCTCCAGTTAAAATAAATATATTTTAAAAAATGACATCTGTTCCCATCCATGGTAGACAAACCAGCAATGAGTCACAGCTCCTTAATCCTACCCAGCACTGATCACGCTGGAGACTTTGGGGACTCCCAACTCCAGTCTCAGGGTCCCAGGAGGTTGACATGCCTCAACCTGCCCAGGGACTCAGTTTTTCAGAGGCCAACCTGCTTCAACCTACCTGTGGTTTTGATCTCCAGGAGGCTGTCACGTCTCTGCCTGCCTGGGGATCTGCCCCCTGACCTGGGGATGGCTGGCTTTCAGGTTGTAACAGTACTGAGTAGGATAAGAATTCAGAAAGACTCACCCCTAAGGAAGTCCACCCATAAAAATAGAAGGAAGCCTATTAGTTGTGGGACTGTGCCTGGTCTCAGCAATAACTCAGCAGTCCAATGGGAACCCCATTGCCTTTCTGGAAAGGCTAAAAGAGGCCCTCCAAAAGTTTACCAATCTGGACTTAGACTCTTACGAGGGACAGGCGATTTTAAAGGATAAATTCCTATCCCAATGTGCATCAGACATCAGGATAAAGTTACAACAGCTACAGCAGCAAGACCCTGCTTTCTCTTTAGATGAGATGGTCCAGACAGCCACCAATACCTTTTATAACAGAGAACAGGAGAGGGAGGCCAAGGTCCAGGAAAGGGAGAAAAGAGACAAGTCATGTCCAGATGCTGGCCACCCTCCAGGGAAGCCCTATGGCAAACACCAAGTCCTTGAAGGACAAGGCATGAGGCAAATGCCTAATCTGCAGACAGGCAGGACATTGGGCCAAAGAGTGTCCAAACCGTAACAACTCTCCTAAAATGACTAGCTACAAATGCCATCAGTTGGGACACTGGGCAGCAGTCTGCCCTCAGGACCCAAGAGACTCAAGGTCAAGTACCACACCTTCCCTCACAAGAGTTCAATGGACTGAAGAGGCCGAGGAAAAGGATTCCTCAGCTGCCCTCCTGCCTACCCCCAAGGGCTCTCTCCCCTTTCACTCTTGCCTAGAAACTTTGGGCCACTGGACAAAACCCCAAGAGGGATTGTCAGAAGATCCTCTGACCAATCCTGAGGAATCTGGTATACTGATGGAAGCAACTTTGTCATGGATGGAAAAAGAAGAGCTGGATATACAATAGTCTCCAATTTTGAGACCATAGAGGCTAAACTTTTGTCCCTGGTACTTCAGCCCAATTAGCTGAGCTCATAGCCCTGACTCGAGCTTTAGAGCTGGGAAAAGGAAAAAGAGCAGCCATTTACACTGACTCCAAGTGTACCTTTCTGGTGCTACATGCACATGCTGTTATTTGGAAAGAAAGAAGCCACTTAACCTCCTGAGAGTCCCTGATCAAATATGGTGATCAAATTCTTAGACTGTTGGAGGCAGTCCATCTGCCTGGTGAGGTTTCAGTCTCCCTTTGTAAAGGACACCAGAAAGGGAGCATGGAAGTGGCACGAGGAAACCAAGCAGCCAATCAGCCACCTAAGAGAGCATCATTATAGAACAATGACCTAATAGGGGTTGCCACCTTAGTTGCACAGATTAATTTGCCAGAAACTCCTTCATATACTGAAGGTGAGACTCTTAAAGCTGAGAGTGAGGGCTTTCAAGATCATATGGGATGGTTCCAAAAGGAGGGACTCCTTTTTCTGCCTGGGAACCTCCAATGGAAGTTGGCTAACTCCTTACATGCCACCTCTCATTTACGGGAAAAGGCCCTCCAAAGATTACTAGAAAGGTCTTTCAGAGGAACAGGCCTCCAAACAACTATAAAACAAATGATCTCTTCTTGTCCCACTTGCCAGTTAACCCCCAAGGAACTCAAAGATTCCAGCTGACCCAGCCCATCCAAAGGCATGGGACCTACCCAGGAGAGGACTGGCAGATGGATTTCACCCAGATGCCAGTTTCTCAAGTGTAAAAGTACCTACTAGTCATGATAGACACATTCACAGGATGGACTGAAGGCTTTCCCACCCAGACTGAGAAGGCCGAGGAGGTGGTAAAAAAACTGCTCCATGAAATCTTTCCAAGATTTGGTCTGCCCAGGTCATTATAAAGTGACAATGGGACATCATTTACTTCTAAGGTCACCCAAGGGGCCTCTAAAGCACTGGGCATTTCTTATTATCTCCATTGTGCCTGGAGGCCTCAGTCTTTATATAAATAGCCAACCAATTCTTAAAATCAGTGATAAAAAAGGTAACCCAGGAGACCTCCATTAGATGGAAGGAGGCTTTACCAATAGTTCTCCTCCACACCTGTGTTGCCCTGAAAGAACAAGTTGGTCTTAATCCTTATGAGATGCTATATGGGAGATTTTTGGTTATATCAGTGACCTCTTCCTAGATCCAGAGGCTTAGATCCTCCAGTCTTATACCATGGTCATTGAACAATTCCAACAAGATATATACTTGTGGGGTGTCAACCAGGACCCAAAAGATTCTAAAGAGCCACCACTATATGCTCCAGGGACTCAAGTCCTAATTAAAGTCTGGAAAGTTGGGTCCCCAAAGGCTCAATTCCAGCCCACATGGGAGGGCCCCCACCCTGTAGTACTTTCTACCTCCACAGCAGTCACGGTTCCCAGGACACGACTCCTGGATTCACTATTCGTGAATCAAGTCATGGAAGAAAACAGAACAGGACACTCAATCCACCCGTGAGCCCCTGGGAGATCTCAGATACCTATTCAGAACTACAAATGAGTGCCATTCTAATGAACACCCCCAAAGTTAAGTTTCTGGGGATAAGATTTCTCAGGACATCTCTAAAGAGACAACATAGCTTGGCAGGGGTTGTACTCCAAAATAGATGATAGATCTCCTGATCCCTGAATAAAGAGCAACTTGCACCATCTTTTAAGATGAGACATGTTGTTTCTGGGTAAATACCTCCAGCCAAGTTAAAGAAAGTCTCACAGTCCTCAAGAAAAACATTCTAGATGCTACAGGACCTCAAAGAATGAGCTGGAGAGTTCTTTGGGTGGCTACAATCTCTCTTGAGGGATCCTTCTCCTGGCGATGGGGAATTTGGAGTTGGCTAATACCAGACCACCTGACCTGCCTCTTGAGAAATCTGTATGCAGGTCAGGAAGCAACAGTTAGAACTGGACATGGAACAACAGACTGGTTCCAAATAGGAAAAGGAGTACGTCAAGGCTGTATATTGTCACCCTGC
>SJYT01052886.1:122432-206348 GCA_006410635.1 Cephalophus harveyi | reverse complement strand
GCTGGGCTGGAAGAAACACAAGCTGGAATCAAGATTGCCGGGAGAAATATCAATAACCTCAGATATGCAGATGACACCACCCTTATGGCAGAAAGTGAAGAGGAGCTAAAAAGCCTCTTGATGAAAGTGAAAGAGGAGAGTGAAAAAGTTGGCTTAAAGCTCAACATTCAGAAAATGAAGATCATGGCATCTGGTCCCATCACTTCATGGGAAATAGATGGGGAAACAGTGGAAACAGTGTCAGACTTTATTTCTTTGGGCTTCAAAATCACTGCAGATGGTGACTGCAGCCATGAAATTAGAAGACGCTTACTCCATGGAAGAAAAGTTATGACCAACCTAGATAGCATATTCAAAAGCAGAGACATTACTTTGCCGACTAAGGTCCATCTAATGAAGACTATGGTTTTTCCTGTGGTCATGTATGGAAGTAAGAGTTGGACTGTGAAAAAGGCAGAGCACTGAAGAATTGATGCTTTTGAACTGGTGTTGGAGAAGACTCTTGAGAGTCCCTTGGACTGCAAGGAGATCCAACCAGTCCATTCTGAAGGAGATCAGCCCTGGGATTTCTTTGGAAGGAATGATGCTGAAGCTGAAACTCCAGTACTTTGGCCACCTCATGCGAAGAGTTGACTCATTGGAAAAGACTCTGATGCTGGGAGGGATTGGGGGCAGGAGGAGAAGGGGACAACAGAGGATGAGATGGCTGGATGGCATCACTGATTCGATGGATGTGAGTCTAAGTGAACTCCAGGAGTTGGTGATGGACAGGGAGGCCTGGCGTGCTGTGATTCATGGGGTCGCAAAGAGTTGGACACGACTGAGCAACTCAACTGAACTGAACTGAATTCCCCTACTAATCCTTGTTATCACCATATTGACACTGCGTATGATTCCTCCATGTATCATCAATTGTCCAACTCGTTTTGTCTCTGCCCAGGTCAACAGGCTGCAATATGCAGTTCTAGTTTAACAAGGATATATAAAACTATAGCTGACCACAGAAAATAATCACTCAGCCTTAGATGGACACTGCTATAAGACTCTGAGGCTTGAGACTAGCAAGAGGGGGAGGCCCAATGCCCCTCGTCATCCCAGCTCAGTAGGATGTAGCCAGAGAGACCTTGACAACCCTATTCCCAAAGAATTGGGCCTCCCATCTCTTAGAGGGAATGTTAGGTGTTTAGAATAGGAAAAGGGAGTCCCAAATGGCTGTGGCTAAAAGACAAAGAAAGGAAAAGCCTGTGAAAATAGAACAAGAGAAAGTTCAAGAATCCGAGTGAGGACCTCAGGTAAAATGAACAGCCTTCCTTGCTAGCCCAATTTACATAGGGCAGCCCCAGGGGAAAGAGAAAAATTCATATAAAAAGAGGAGCCGAAATTCAGCGGGGGGCGAGGTCTTCTCTTCTCTTCAAGTCTTTGGATCGACTGCCCTCACACCTCGAGGGTGTGTTTTCCTTTGGTTGCCAAATAAAACTGAGCTGTAATGCTGGTCCATCCGTTGCTTCAAGTCTTTGCTGACGCTAAACAAAACCGAGGAAATTACACACTCCTGTGACATATATTTTTTAAAAATGAAGATGACATTTGTATAAACATATTATAATATTGAAACATCAGGGCATTGTGATGCAAATTGTCTCCTTTTCTCATATTGACATGTAGGTCCAGTGGCTATTTGATAACTTTAAATTCTTACAAGTTATTATCCTTTTTTGAAAAAGGGAATTCATATTTTTAATGGTGAAAGGGGAAAAATGTCTATAGAAAATACATAAAACCTTTAAGATAGATGGTGTGTAAGTAGAGTTAGTTTTATTATTTTTAAGGAAACGGTTACTTTGGCATTCTAATTTATTGACTTTTTTGAGATTACACCAAATATCTTTTAATAATTCAACAATATTGTGAATCTAAAAGACATATTGCACATTTGGTTCTCAAGAAATGAGAGGAGCTAGATTATGCTGTATGTAGGATGCTTGTTAAAGCAAAGTTTTCTGATGTTACTACTTTTTCATTTTCAGGTTTATTAAACAGTTTGCTTGGAAATACAGTGTTATTAGTGATAAGTAGGAGCTGTTTATATTCTTTTCTGACTCCTTGTATGAAATGCCACAACATTTTAAGTTATTTATTTGGGGTCATTGACCTTTTCATTAGAGTAAAATGACTTGGGTGGGGGATAAATTTGCATTGATTTTTTGCTAATTAATACTTATCATTCAGTTAAATATTAGCCTGTCCTTTAAGATACCCTGTAAATAAGGTTAACTTTTAAATTTGCATTGATGCATCACTTTTATATATTTAAATGTAACTTGCTCTTTATAAAAGTTTCCTTGCTTTCCAAAGATATTAATTGAGCTGTCATTCTTGATTTAACCTCTGGAACATAGTTTAGGAAATATTAAGTGTTCTTAACCTTTTACTGAGAAATTCCAACCATCAGTGTGAAACTTACCCTGTGAAATGCTTCACCTCTAATATATTTTTCATCCACCCATTTCTCGATATTAGGCTAGTTTTACAGTCTCTAGTTTTCAATGCCAAATCACACCATACTGATGCCAGACTTTTTATAATTGGGCTAATGAATATGCTTAATTCTTTTAACATGTGAAGAATTCAGAGAGTAATTTATATTACACTGTGGAATGAGCAAAACATAGTAGTTTTATAAGTACATGTGTATGTGTAATTATGCTCTGTAGATGACATGTTACTGTTGTTAAATTATAACACAGAGAATATTAAAGAAAGGCCATGTGAAATCTTAGCCAAGAGATAATAAATGAGGCAAGAAACGGCTCACCTATTATGGCCAAAAAGGGAGAGTTTATCTTCCTTTCATATTTTACAAAATGTTTTAATGCAAAAATAAGGAATGGTCTCAATAATACTACCATAAGGAAGCGTTGGGATTACAGTGTTTGGACATAGACTGCATTCTTTTCTGTTGCAAACTGCAGCTGAGGGTTGAGGATTTTCTTTTCTGAGGATTTTCAACTTCATGCTTTAGACTTTGTAAATCCTGAGGAAGTGACTTGCCCAGTGCATATATTTATAGATTTTCTGGGAAGTCAGTAAATAGTCTTTTGTTTTATTTTTCTATTTTGCTTTTTTCCTTAAGAATAAGCATTAGAAAAATACAGATTGTGGTTGTACTGTGTTGAGCTCCACAAGACAGTCTCATGCAATTGAGAAAATAAAGTTTTTGTAATGGTAACTTGTTTATGGAACAGTTGATAGGAAGAAAATCCTTTTAACCTGTGAAAGCTGTGATCCTTTAGAACAAATCACTGGAGAGTTCATTTTATAGTTGAGAAAAATGTGTGATTGGAGAGGATGGGCCTGAAGTTCAGATATTCCAATTCTGTTTGATCTTGGCCAATTTTTGTAACTTTTGTTTGATCCTTGGTTTTCTTATCTGTAAAGTGGAGAGAGTAATATCAATCTAAAAAGACTGTAGCTGTGACAAAATGAAGTATGTTAGTGTCACCCACATGGTGACACTTTGAATTTGGGGGAAATTAATTGAAATTCCTGAGAAACTTCTTGCTCATTTTTTCTTGGTCTTTTTAGGACATGCAGTAAAAAATACATACAGCAGGTGTGCAGTGTTGATCCTTGTATTTTTGTATTTTTAAAGAAAATCATATGCAATTACAAAGTTAAAATTCTTGTGATGATGATAACTCGTTTATGGAAAACTTTGACTGGAATAGAAACTGTCTACTGCACATACTGAAAGGCCACCTGGATTCCATTTATTCAAAGGTATCCATTAACCACTTAGTTTGTGTCTAGCACAGCACTGTGGAAGAGGGTAGGAATGGGGATGAAGGAAAACACCATATCAGATTACATTTTTTGAGCAGTATTTGGGGAAGCCAAGCCAAGTAGTTGAAACCATGCAAATAATAATCATGCAATATATATTCGGGTGGGATTTTTATTATAAAACCTCATTACTAAAATTTAGACTCTACTATGATGTAGGATTAAAATTAGTAAATTTGTAAAGACCATCTATAAGAGTGGTACAAAATAGAAGCCCAATAAGTAGTAGGCTTAAAATGTATTTATGTCATTACTATATTTTTTCCTAAGAAATAGAAAAACGTTCAGGAAGAAAGCTGTAAAACTACAGGCCAAATGCCTTTTCCTTTGTGACTCTGTGTTGAATATTCAGAGGCTTTGTTAATCTATTTCTCTCTTAATCTGTGCTTCCATGGACTTCCCAGGTGGTGCTAGTGGTAAAGAACCCACCTGCCAGTGCAGGAGACCTAAAAGATGCATGTTTGACCCCTGGATTGGGAAGATTCCCTGGAGGAGGAAATGGTCAACCCACTCCAGTATTCTCGCCTGGAGACCCATGGACAGAGAAGCCTGGTGGGCTACAGTCCATAGGGTCACAAAGAGTTGAACTCAGCTGAAGGAGACTTAATACACATAGATCTGTGCTTCCATAGCTTCTAGTCATAGCAATATTAGTGATCAGTATGTGTTATATGCAGTTAGTGGTACCTTCTCCTGAGTACACCAGACATCCTCAGGTGAGCTGGTAAGATCGTGTGCAGCCATATAGTCTCTGCCCCTAACACAGAACATAAGACTTTATTAATGAATATTCTTTGCATTAAATAACGGGTTTTAAGTTGGACATGACAAGACACATTAGATTTGAATTCATAGCAGAACATGAGGGTGCAGGGTGATGAGGTCACCCAGGAGTCGTTACGATCTTTAGAGATGTGGAGGTTGAAATGAACATGTCATTTTGTTCATTCATTCAACAAAACCCTATTAAGCAGCTATTTGGTGCCAAACACTTGAGTAAAAACAGATATAGCCTCTCCCTCTGGAACTTTATGGACTAGTGGGAGAGATCAACATTAATCAAACAGTCGTAAGAGTAAGTACACATTTATAACTGTGATAAATTCCACAAAGGAGAGATACATGGAGCTCTAAGGCAGTGTTTGACCTGGTCAAGAGAGGACAGAATGTATGTGCAACTGGGTGATGAGAGAAGGGGGATAATTCCTACCAGAAGGAGCAGCATTGCAGATACCACTGGATGGTCTAAAAGAACATTGTGGAACTGGCACAAAGGTATCTTTGGAGAACGTCATGGATTGTCAGCCTGAAAAGGCACTGAGACCAGATCAGGTAGGGCCTTGTAGGTCACTTGGAGGAGTATGGACTTCTTATGAGTCTAACCATAAAAAGACCCTGAATCTCTCTTTTTATATTTATTTTATTCAGGTATAGCTGATTCACAAGGTTGTGCTAATTTCTGCTGTACAGCAAAGTGATTCAGTTACACACACATATAATTTTTGTCATATTCTTTTCCAATTTGGTTTATCACAGGATATTGAATATAGTTCCCTGAGCTACACAGTAGGACCTTGTATATCCATTCTACTTACAATAGTTTGCCTCTGCTAATCCCAAATTCCCAATCTGTTCTTCTCCCTTGGTAACCACAAGTCTGTCCTCTATGGGAAGACCCTAAATCTTTCTTTTAAAGCTTTTTATTTTATACTGGAGTACAGCTGATTAACAGTGTTGTGGTGATAGTTTCAGGTGGACAGAGAAGCTCCTTAGCCACACATACACATGTATCCATTTTCCCCTACACTCCCCACCCATTCAGGCTGCCATATAACATTGAGCAGAGTTCCCTGTGCTATACAGTAGGTCCCTGTTGGTTATCCACCATAAGTATAGCAGTATGTACAAAAGACACTAAATCTTAAATGAGCAGTGAAGGAGTGATGGGAATACCAGAGTTTCATTTTGGCATTTTGAAAAGCGTAATCTGTCTGCATGAGGGGTGATGCAATGGAGCAGGGTCAGGGTGTCTTCTGACTGAGGTTTCTGAGGAGCTGGTGCAATCTTTGGAATTGTAGAGCCCAGTGCTAGTGATGGAGACAGAGTAGATGGATCCTGGGACAAGGAAGAACTAATAACTCATTACAAGTGATTTAGGGCCACTAAGAATCAAGGTTGAATAGGTAATATTGGGACCAGATACCTAATGACACAGCCTTAGGTGTAATAGGTCAAACCCAATACAAATGTTATTTCGCCTCTCTGTCTTTACTTTATCCATGTGTCCCTCTTAATTCATTCATCAGTCATTTATTCAGTCAGTCATTTACTAATTTTTTCATTCACTCAGAAATTATTGAGTGCCTACTGTGTGTCAAACACAATGCCAGATTCCCTCGCTGACTTTCATTTCCCTTCCCTCTGTCTTTCAATCTATCATAGTTATTTCTTACCAAAAATAACAGACTTCACTTATCTTCCCCCACCTTGGAACTGCCCAGCTCTCAAGCATTAAGTCATTCCACTTTACCTTGGTCAGAGAGCTTCTTTTTCACCTTTGGTTTTTTTCCCTTGGAACAGAGTTCCACAGAATATAGGCACGTGGTAAATGATTATTCAGTTGAGTTAAAATAAATGAAAGAAAACAAAAGTGGGGAATTTTTCATGAGACAAAATTAAATTTCCTCCAAATGATGATTGGATTTCTATGGTGCCTCTAGCATTGTGTGCTATTTTTGTTATTTTTTTCATGTAGAATCTTAAAATATGCCATTCATTGTAATCATATTATTTCAGAAATCTGATGGTTTACGTTATCTGACCTGTCCTATGACAGGTGTGTCTTTCAGTGGCATGCTGGAGCCACCTCATTCCAGTTCAGGAGAGCCAGCTGTGCCCATCTTTTTCTAGCTCCTTTTTCAGTGATGTTGCTTCAGTAGCTTGAAATTGGCAATGCTGACATTGTTTTCACCATGGAAATTGGCACCATGGATATTGATGCTATAAATCAGAGATTTGTCTTTTTTTTTTCCTTTTCCCTCAGGAAGCTGTTTAGTAATTATTTTCTAGCACACCACTGCTGTGAATTCAAAATACAAAACACTGAGGAAACCAGAATTGAAAGGGAAACATGTACCCTCATTGCAGCACTGTTTATAATAGGTTGCTTCCAGGACATGGAAACAACCTAGATGTCCATCAGATGAATGGATAAGAAAGCTGTGGCACATATACACAATGGAGTATTACTCAGCCATTAAAAAGAATACATTTGAATCAGTTCTAATGAGGTGGATGAAACTGGAGCCTATTGTACAGAGTGAAGTAAGCCAGAAAGAAAAACACCAATATAGTATACTAATGCATATATATGGAATTTAGAAAGATGGTAACAATAACCCTGTATGCAAGACAGCAAAAGAGACACAGATGTATAGGGCAGTCCTTTGGACTCTGTGGGAGAGGGAGAGGGTGGGATGATTTGGGAGAATGGCATTGAAACATGTATAATATCATATAAGAAATGAATCACCAGTCCAGGTTCGATGCAGGATACAGGATGCTTGGGGCTGATGCACTGGGATGACCCAGAGGGATGGTACGGGGAGGGAGGAGGGAGGAGGGTTCTGGATGGGGAACACGTGTACACCTGTGGCGGATTCATGTTGATGTATGGCAAAACCAATACAATATTGTAAAGTAATTAGCCTCCAATTAAAATAAAGAAATTTAAATTAAAAAGAATAAAATACAAAACAAGTGGATTAAATTAGTCCTCAAACATACATGTGTGTGCCATGTATGTCTATGGATACACATGCAGATTGATTTGAAGCTGTTTTTAAGACATATGGAAAAAAGTGAAGATTAAAAATTATTCTAATTTTCCTCTTGTTTTTCATTTACTCAGTTGATCATTCAACCAGGGCACTACTGGTCAAGTTGATTACAACCTACTTGGTGAGAGATAGCAGAGATTCCTATTCAGTAGAATGAAGATGGATTTGAAATGAGAGACCATGCAGATTAAGGGGAGGAAATAAATTTAAGAATGACGTAGGAGATTTAGCCAAGAGCACTTGGTAACCAGTGAGGTAGTAAGGAATGGAGGATAATTGCCAATTTCCTAGATTGTGCACATAGGTGGATGGTTGTCTCTTTCTAAAATGAGAATACAGTTAGGGGTATGGGTTAAAGGAAGGTTTGAAGGGCAAGCAGAGGTGGGTGAAGGAGATGGTTTAATTGGGGGCACGGTAATTTGAAGTTATTTCAGAATATTTAGATGGTGCTTTGAAATATGTATGTATTTGGAGATTGGAAAGAGATTGGGTCCCAGTGAATTAAAATAATTACCATGTAGTGGTAATTAAAGATGAGTGAGAATATGATGGGGTATTAGTCAGGATCCCAGCAGGAAACAGATGTCATACTCAAATGGATAATTAAGGAGAATTTGATGAGAAGATTATTCATAAAGGTTATGGGAAGGATTAAGGAAACCAACTGAGTTAGTGAACCACACTGGGATTAGGAATAGCAGAGAGTCTTTACCACTCTCACGCCTAGAGGACCCAAGGGAAGAACACGGACAAGTGGAAGCTGAATCCATAGATGTGACTGCAGGAGAGAGTTGCCCAGTAGGACTGGTAGTGTCCTGTAGAGGGACACAGCCTCGGCCCAGCAGGAAAAGAACCTGGATACACCTGATGACCTCTCTCTCTTCCTACCCTCTGCCCTTTGGCTTCCCCTTAGCCAAATCCATAGTGAAGCCCAAGGGCAGGCAAACACCTTGAGGCTCCATAGAGGAGCCTTGGGCACAGTACAGGGTAGAGAAAAGTGGACAGTGGGGTAGAGTGGACCTAGAATTGCAAGTGGAAAACAACCAATAAGATAATCTAAAGAGACTGATCCAGGACAGAACTTGTAGAGGCACCAACGCTGAAGAGACTTGTAGAAGGAGGAGCCTGAGAAACAGCATCCGGAAAGACAAGATGCTAACCAGGAGCGGGTCATTTTGCTGAAAGGAAGGAGAATGACCTATACGCATTTCAGAAAGAGGAAACAGTTGTTGCATACAAGGGAACAATCTAATAACAAAAGTCCAAAAAATGTCCAGCTATCCACTTAAGGTCCTTGATGACTGTTTTTACTTCACATGGTGATTTGCACAGACATGGTTAGGAAATTGGTGGTAGCCACAGGAACATATTTATAAAACCCCATGTCTTGTTCTTGAGTCAGACATGGAGAGAGGGATAGAAAGGTTGCCATCCTAAACAGTGGACCTCTCCCTCTCCAGTATCTGCTTTTCCATGTGTGCCCCTGACTCTGCACACACGCAGTCTGAAAGGTACCTAAGGGCAGTTGAGTAATCATCACCTTGAGTTCACCATGACATTGTCCAGGAAAGGAAGGTGGTGGTAACTTCCAGCAACAAGAGCAGAGTAGCTTACTCCTTCCAGAAGCCTCCTGGAGTCTGACAGTAGCAGCTGCACGAGCAAGAGTTCAGCATTTTCCATTTCAAAACTGGAGGTGGGTTATTTGACATAAATGATTAGTAGTACTACACCTGGTCTGGCATAGTTTGAGTAAATATTTCAGAGTGCAAAATATGACCTGGTTGTGAATTGACAAGGAGTTGGGAAACATTGCATGGGATACTTTAAAGGAAAAAGATAAAAGTCTTTGTATTGAGTAGGCAATTCAGGAAACTAGCATTTTGAATTGTAAGTGAAATGCGTATAGGGAAGGGAACCGTGCATAGAAAACATCCCCTGAAAATTTAAATGAAGCAAAATAGTGCTTAGATGCAGAAACATTTAGTCATGAGAATACTTCAGGCGAGAATTGTTTTCTCTTAACCTTTTGTGATATCTCACCGAAGAATTAGTAACATTTGCCCTATATGTTTCTAGTTTATTTTTTAAATTACAAAGTATAACTTCATTAACAAAACAACTACACCAAAAATGTTAATATTACCATCTTAGCCATCACTTTGATAAATTCCTTTTAAGACTGTTGTTTTCTGTGCCACTTTTCTCTATATATTATGTACAAAATTTTATATATAGTTTTCCTTATTAGCTTTATATGATATCCATTCTCTCTATTACTTTGTAACATCATTTTTAGTGGCTGAATAATAGTCTGTCCAGAATGGTCCTAGTTTTATCCGTGTTTCTGGGAGTTTGTGTTTTTCCATGTTTTCACTTTTACCAGTATGCTTAGGATGAGGTCTTGGTACCCAGGATTTTTCCCCAAGTATTGGGTTATTTCCATAGAAAATCTTTTGGAATTCCTGAAATCAAATTACTAGGAGCAGAAACATTGGGAGGAATCTTGATGCAATTTGCAGCTAGTTGATATTACTGTTTCTTAAGCTCACCTTTGAATAAATACAGTTTTAATTTCTTCAGCCCTTTGTTTCTCTAGCCATTCCCTCAACTAAAGTAAACTTAGTGGGTTTTTATCTTTGGACCTGTAGAATTCAAATGGTAGTACCTCTGGGTAAGAGGGAAATTAACAAACTGACTTAAAAACTCATCATCCCTGAGTACAAAGTTAAAGATTGAATAAGGTTTGAATACATGGTTCTTAAATCATTATCTGTGATTTATTTCCATCTAATTATGATTTGCTGTAACACTTCAAACTAGATTAAAAAGGCTAGCTGTGATCTTGTAATGGTACCCAGTGTAACATATGCTCTAAAACCAGGAAGTAATTGCTATTAATCAATACCATTTAATGGGTTTCACTCTCACCCCAGTAAACACTGCAGAGCTCATGCATGTGACACATATTTTTTGTGGTTTGCTCTTTTACATTTCCGAGAATGTGCTGATTTTTCTTATCTGGTGTTTTTATTTGGCTAGTCTGATTGCATTTTCTTCTTTTTGGATATAATTTTCTACCCCACTTCTGTCAGTATTTTCTGCCCATCTTCATTATCATGAGTTTTTCTTACCATATTATAACAGTTCTTTTGAATTGTCCAAAACTACTTACATGTGTGTTTTGCCATCTTTCTACTTGTTAAGTTTATTAAACTTGTGAGTATAATTAAATATAATACAAGTTCAAATTATATAAATCATTTTATTAAGTAAATAAACACCCAGACACTCCTTTAAATATGTTTGCACTGTATGAAATAGGTAACATCTGGAATTTTACACATTTTTAAAAATTTTCACTTTTGATTCCAAGTTAAGTCAGTCACTTCCTCAAATACATAAACTTTCATAAACTCTCAAGAAATACCACCATGCATCAGTCTAAGATAGTTTCAACATTTACAAGATAATAGATAGGCTTCTGTGGTGACTCAGATGGTAAAGAATTTGCCTGTAATTCAGGAGATCTGGGTTCGATCCCTAATTGGGAAGATCCCTTGGTGACAGGAATGGCTACCCATTCCAGAATTCTTGCCTGGATAATCCCATGGACAGAGGAGTCTGGCGGGCTCACAGGGAGTCAGACATGACTGAGCAACTAACACCTTCACTTTCAGGTATAGTGACCACTGGATACTGTTTGCTTCATTGATCAAAGTGATCAAAAGAAAACCATGTTCAACCAGCTTTTGGGAAAACATTGACACATGTAAACTTGGTAGACTCATTATTTTTATTGAGACTATTTTTAGAGCAGTTGTAGGTTAACAGAAAAGTTGCAGAGAAGATGCAGACATTTCGCATATACCCCCTGGCCCTGACACACATAGCCTTCACCAGTTATCAACATCCTCCACCAGAGCAGCACATATTTTGCAATTGATGAACTTATATTGACACAATTTCCCAAAGTCTATAGTCCACATTATAGTTCACTTTTGTTATTTATTGTACATTCTATGGATTTGGACATAATGATATTTGTCCATCCATAGAGTATCACACAGAATATTTTCACTACCCTAAAAATCCTATGGGCTCTGCCTGTTTCATCTCTTTCCATCTCTTTAACTCCTGGTAACTACTGATCTTTGAACTCTCTTTATAGTTTTGCCTTTTCCAGAATATCATATGGGTGGAATTATACAGTATGTAGCTTCTTCAGCTTGGCTTCTTTCTTTTATTAAAGTACATTTAAGTTTCTTCTATGTATTTTTATGACTTGACAGCTCATTTCTCTTTAATACGGAATAATATTCCACTGTCTAGATGTACACAAGTTTACTGATCCATTTACCACCTGAAGAATATCTTGATTGCCTTCAAATTTTGATAATTGTGAATAAAACTGATATAAACCTCCAAGGTCTGTGTAGTCAAAGCTATGGTTTTTCCAGTAGTCATGATATGTGAAAGTTGGATCATAAAGCAGGCTGAGTGCTGAAAAATTGATGCTTTCAAATTGTGGTGCTGAAGAAGACTCTTGAGATTTCCCTGGACTACAGGGAGGTCAAACAGTTAATCCTAAAGGAAGTCAACCCTGAATATTCAGTGGAAGGACAGAAGCTGAAGCTCCAATATTTTGGTTACCTGATGCAAACAGATGATTCACTGGAAAAGACCCTCATACTAAGAAAGATTGAAGGCAAAAAGAGAAGGGGGAAGCAGAGGATTAGATGGTTGGATACCATCACCACCTGAATGGACATGAACTTGAGCAAACTCTGGGAGATAGTGAAGGACAGCGAAGCCTGTTGTGCTGCAATCTATGGGGTCACAAAGTGTTGGACAACACTTAGCAACTAAACAATAACAGCAAACCTCCATGGGCATGTTTTTGTATGAATGTAAGTTTTCAGCTCCTTTAGGTAAATACCAAAAAGCATGATTGCCAGATTACAGGGTAAGAATATGCTTAGTTTTGTGAGAAACTGCCAAACTGTCTTCCAAAATGCCTGTACCATTTTGTATTCCCACCAGCAATGAGTAGAGTTCCTATTGCCCCAGATCTTCTTCAGTATTTGGTGTTGTCAGTGTTCCAGATTGTGGCCATTTGAGAGCTGGACTGTAAAGAAAGCTGAGCGCCAAAGAACTGATGCTTTTGAACTGTGGTGTTGGAGAAGACTCTTCAGAGTCCCTTGGATTGCAAGGAGATCAAAGCAGTCAATCCTAAAGGAAATCAGGCCTGAATATTCATTGGAAGGACTGATGTTGAAGCTGAAACTCCGATACTTTGACCACCTGCTGCAAAGAACTGACTCATTGAAAAAGATTCTGAAGCCGGGAAAAAGATTGAAGGCAGGGAGAGAAGGGAATGACAGAGGATGAGATGGTTGGATGGCATCACCAACTCGATGGACGTGAGTTTGAGTAAGCTCCGGGAGTTGGTGATGGACAGGGAGTCCTGGTATGCTGCAATCCATGGGGTCACAAAGAGTTGGACACGATTGAACAACTGAACTGAATGGGTGTGGTGGTTATCACTGTTCTTTTAATTTGCCTTTCGTTGATAATTTATGGTGACAGGGTAGACTCAATTTTATAAAACACTTTCCATGCCTAAAATGACAAAGCTTTCTACCCTCCAGATACAGATGGACAAATATGTGTCTATATATTTCTTCAAATACACACATACACACACATACATACACGCACACACACATATATCAAATGGCTTATAGGAATGTAGCTCCTTGATGCTTTCTTGTTAACATTTTGTTTTTCAAACTGAAGTGTAGCCTGGTACATTGATTTTTCTGTAATAGGTAAACTCATTGTAAGATAGGAGTTTTCAGAGCATGAGAGAAGAGTAGCTACTAAAGATATCTTAGTTACTTTGAATATTCAGTAAATAATAGAAAAGCATTTTCAACATACACAACATCATTAACATGTGTTCCTTTTGGTTGATTCTGGAGTTTCTTTTAAACCAGTCTGGGCCTCTGATCCATACATTACAGTCTTGAGCCAAAGTTTTCACTGTGAATGATAGAATATAACTTTCACAATCCTTGCATATTGGAAAGGCTAATGAAATTGACTCATTTATTCTCTTGTCCACAAAATATTTATAGGCACCTACTATGCTTATAAAATGCTCTGGGGTATAAACTTAATTTACATAGTAAATCTATGCAACCTAGTTTATTTATCCTCTAAAATAAATTTATGAGGTTTATAAGGATCACATAACAGGTTTTTGTTCAATCAATCCTTCTCAGATTATCCAGTCTGCTTCATTGATTTTCATTCTCAGGAAAAAGATTTTTAAAGTCTATAAAATAGTAATTAAAATGCCTGGGGATAAAACTAGGCATGCCAAATAATAAAATTAACAAGGTTCAGTGGATCTACAAGACACAATAGCCTCTTTAATAACAAGGAAATAAATATTAATCCCTAAAAGGTACTGTGTGTGGACTTAGGTTGGAGCACAAATAAACTCACAATTCAAGGTCAGGCCCTGCTTTTCAAGGAGAAAAACTTACTCAGTGTAAGTTCCCTGAGATTTCCTGCCTTTCTCAAAATATGCTGTAAAGTCAGGATAACATCAGTTACCACTTGAGTGCATATGATTCATTTCCTTCATTTAGTGCTTGTTAAGTACTATGAGCTTCCCAGGTGGCCCAGTGGTAAAGAATCCACCTGCGAATGTAGGAGATGCAAGAGATGTAAGTTCAGTCCCTGGGTCGAGAAGATCCCCTGGAGGAGGAAATGACAACTCACTCCAGTATTCTTGCCCGGAGAATCCTGTGGACAGAGGAGCCTGGCAGCAACAGTCCATGGGGTCGTAGTCAGACACTATTTAGCGACTAAACAGCGAACAACAAAATGCTTTAATGTTGAAGACCCAGGTTCAATCCCTGGTTTGGGAAGATCCCCTGGAGAAGGGAATGGCTATCCATTCCAGTATTCTTGCCTGGAGAATTCCATGGACAGAGGAACCTGGCAGGCTACAATCTAAGGGATTGCAAAGAGCTGGACATGACTGAGTGACTAACACTCTGAAGATCCTTTATGGATGATGGTTGTCAGGGGGTTTAAAAGGGGAAGGGGAAAAAGGTAAGTGAGAAGTTCAAATTCAGAACCTATCTGGAAGTAGTCTTTTTGGTGATTATCAACTCAGTCCTTCCAGAAGCAGTTAGTTATCTCCTGGGAAAATCCTGGGAACATTGTGTTATTGGTTGATAACTTCTCAGGGGCATTAAATCAGCAGGTCTGTGCTTCGATGATTTGACATGATAGATTTGAAAATGAATTCACCTTCTATATTTATGTTGAAATATATTAATCCTCCTCTTTAGTCATCTGGGTTTTATTTGCATTTAATCTTACCTAATTAGCTGCCACGATGCTGCTGCTGTTTGCTACCAGAAGAGTGAATGGGGGAAATGCTCTGTATGTAAATTGTGAGCAGAGTTGCTTTTGTGAAAGTGAACAAATTTTGGCTTCCTCTGACCCCATGATAGGTCATGTATAAGTGCTGTGCTAGGATGTCCACTTTGTTTACTTGGAAAAGTTGGTTTTGATGTTCACTGTATGAAGATGTGGTGAGATAAACAGCAGGATATGTATGAAAATGGAAGGCTTGAAAATCAATTATGGTATAATTTAATATTCCAATTTAGAAAGAAGATGTGTTTTCTTTGATACCACAGAAATGAAAGAGAAACTCAAATCCAGTCAAATGCATTTTCTATCCAAAGATAATCTATTAAATAGTACACAAATATCACTCTCATCTGCTTTTTATTTTTGAATACTGGGGCTTCCCAGGGTATTATTCTGGGTCCTTTTATGAATTCAAGTTATTTACTGAATTCTGTCATCTTCTGTATCTTCTTCCACCACACTCTGGGATACCTTAATCCCAAACTTGACTTTGTCACTTAAGACTTTTCAGCCAGCCTAGTGTTCTGTCTTCATCTTGATCAGTGTTCTCGACTGTCCAATTCATGGCTCCATCAGATGCTCTAAACCTCCACCTCAAACCCAGGACCCAAACTTATCCCTCCCCAAATACTAGATGCTCCTTAGTCACCTCTATCCATGGTCTCAGGGAATGAACTGAGACTCTAGTTGTTCAATTCAGAAAACTCAGATCAGCCTAAATTCCCCTGCTCTCACTACCTCCCTGAGTCATTTAGTTATGCCTGTCCCACTTCCTGAGCTTCCCTAGTGGCTCAGATGGTAAACAATCTGCCTGCAATGCAGGTAACCCAGGTTCAATGGGTTAATGCAGGTTCAATGCAGGTACCTGGGTCGGGAAGATCCCCTGGAAAAGGGAATGGCTATTCAATCCAGTATTCTTCCCTGGAGAATTCCCTGGACAGAAGAGCTTGTCAGTCTACAATCCATGGGGTCACAAAGAGTCACACACAGCTGAGCCACTAAACACACACACACATGCACACACACAAATCCCATTTCCTAAATTTCTCTTATCTATTCTGTTTATTTTAAAAGCACCCCTATGGCCTTAATTCAGGTTCTTCTTACTTTTTGCCTAAACAGATGCACTGAATCCTTAGATAGGCTTCAGTTTTCCCAGTTTTCCAACTTTTTCTACCTCTCTTCCTCCCCTGACTGTAAAACTTATTTTTTTGTAATTATTTTTCATTGAAGGATAATTGCTTTACAATATTATGTTGGTTTCTGGCATATATCAACATAAATCAGTCATAGCTATACATCTGCTCCTCCCTCTTGAACCTCCCTCCCACCTCCCATCCTCCCCACCCTTCTAGGTTGTTATAGAAAACTTGTTTTTAAAGATCAATCTGATCAAATCATTTCTTTGTTTAAACTTTTTCATTGAGTTCTCATCAGTTATACTTGAGCCTTAATAATGGCAGGTAACTTTTGCACCCTCATCTCTAAACAAGTCTCTTAGTAACTGGGCGGGCAATATGTTGTGGTCTCCTACTCTGTGTCTTTACGTGTCCTATTTCTTCTTCCTGAAGGACCATTTCTTGCTGTGTTTGCCTAACTAATTCCTATTCCTCTTTCCCTAAGATAAACAGCTTCTTCTCTTGGTTATTTCCCAAGACCCTCCATCTACATTACAGTATACTTACTATGCTGCCCTTCTATATTCTGGGAACATTTTGTCTCTGCCTCTTATTATCTATAAATATCCCACGTGTTTATATGATAATCTTGTCTGTTTCCTCAAATACATAATAACTGTTTTGAGAGTAGAAACTGTGTCTTATTTACCACTGTCTTCCTAGGAATGGGCATATTCAGTGTAAGTTAACAAATATTTATTGAGTGCCTACTGTTTGCTTCGCACTAAGTGCTTATAATACATCAATGAAAAAAAAAAATCCCTGTATACATGAGTTTATGTTTTAGCATGTAACATTTGCTTGGTATCAAGAGAAAAAGGAGAGAGAGAGAGAACAGAGAAAGAAGGAAGGAAGCAGGCTTTGAGATGAAATGTGATTGTAATTACTTTGAAAGGAAACGATAATCGATATTTTTGGTTGAGAATTTGAGATATCCAAATATCAGTCTGTAGAAAAGGAAGTAGACCTCTTGAGATCTTGTGTTTTTTTCCTTCTCATTCTGGCTGCCACTTTATGAGTTTTTTATAGGACTTTACTGCCTATGGAGGGCAGTATTGTTCCCATTCTTTCCTATTGGTAAATGTTTTATAAAACTTAAAGAAAGTTATGTGAACAGTTATATAATTTTTAGAAATTAAAAAAATCTAGTTATTAATACTCAGTGCTTTTAAGGATGCCATAAGCAGTTTCTCCACTATTGCTTATGGAATTGTCACTTGATATTATCCCAAGGAAACCCTGAGTGAATGAATGTTTGTACTTGCTGCTGCTACTGCTGCTAAGTCGCTTCAGTTGTGTCCAACTCTGTGCGACCCATAGACGGCAGCCCACCAGGCTCCCCCGTCCCTGGGATTCTCCAGGCAAGAACACTGGAGTGGGTTGCCATTTCCTTCTCCGATGCATGAAAGTGAAAAGTGAAAGTGAAGTCACTCAGTCATGTCTGACTCTTAGCAACCGCATGGACTGCAGCCCACCAAGCTCCTCCATCCATGGGATTTTCCAGGCAAGAGTACTGGAGTGGGGTGCCATTGCCTTCTCCATTGTACTTGCATCCTGTAAATCAGTATACTGATTTACAGCCATCCTGTAAATCAGTATCTGAGGTAGGCATTTGGAAGTTTCATATTTATTTTGGTAACTGTCCATACATTTAAAAATATGCTTAGCTATTTTTCATGCTTTACAGATAATGTCTAGAGACAGTGAATTCCAGCATGTTTCTTCAGTGCCTAGACTTAATGTTGAATTCAAATATACATTTGATTTTCCTGGAAATCATTTTATAGCCTTTTTTTCCCCAATATTTCCATAGGGTGACATTTTATACTGCCAGAGCTTTATAAAAGACATTGTAAGGAAGATCATATCTCTTTTGAGAAATAAAGATCAGTTCAGTTCAGTCGCTCAGTCGTGTCCGACTCTTTGCAACCCCATGAATCGCAGCACGCCAGGCCTCCCTGTTCATTACCATCTCTCGGAGTTCACTCAGACTCACGTCCATCGAGTCCTATGTGGCATTTAAAAAATAATTTTGAATGATACTCTAGTTATATTATTATGAGACAGATTTTTAAAAATGAATCTGTATATACATATGTGAATATGTATGCTCATGGGCACATAAAAGGGAGAGGGAGGAAAATCTTGGCTATTTAGCTTAGAATTTTAAAAGGCAATAGGAAAGGATAAATAAGATGTGGTACATATACAATAGGGTATTACTCCACCATAAAAAGGAACAAAATTGGGTCATTTGTAGAGACGTGGATGGATCTAGAGACTGTCATACAGAGTGAAGGAAATCAGAGAAAAACAAATGTCATGTATTTATGCATATATGTGGAATTTAGAAAAATGGTATAGATGATCTTATTTATGAAACAGAAATAGAGACACAGAGGCAGAGAACAAATATATGGATGCCCCAGGGGTTAAAGGGGGTGGTGGGAGGAATTGGGAAATTGGAGTTGACACCTACACACTATAGATACTATATATAAAACAGATAACTAATGAGAATCTACTATATACAGCACAGGAAACTCTACCTGATGCACTGTGGTGACCTGATTGGGAAGGAAATCAAAAACGGAGAAGATGTATGTTTAATTTGGCTGATTCATTTTTCTGTACAGTAGAAACTAACAAAGCATTGTAAAGCACCTATACTATGATACAATTAATTTAGAAATAAATACATAAATAAAAGGTGGTAAGTTGATTTGGAAGAATTTTCTTGAAGTTTTCTAGCAGGTTGTAAACATATTGATTTAAAAGATAACCACTTTCAACTAGTCAAGGCATCTGTGAACTGGCAATTCTGAGGGACTCCAGCCACTTGGAACTTGGAGGTTCCAGAGGGACAGCTGGTCTTGAGTGATGGGGGTAGAGGCACCAACAGGAACGTGTGCTTCCCCACAATAAACAGAGCTATGGGTCCTGGGAGGTTCTCACTAGACCATCATGAACTGAGTGAGCAGGTGGCCCCTGTCCCATGGCATTTTACTGTGGGCAGTCCAGGGGTGTGTTCAGTCTGGAGATGACACAGTTTTCTTTTTTTATTATTTATTTTTAATTGAAGAATAATTGCCTTACAGTATTGTACCAGACATCAGTATGAATCAGCCATAGGTTTACCCATGTCCCCTCCTTTTTGAATTTCCCTCCCACCTTCCTCCCTATCCCACCTTCCTCTCTATCCCACCTCTCTAGATTGTTACCAAGCCCTGGTTTGAGTTCCCTGAGTCATACAGCAAGTTCCCATTGGTGATCTATTTTACTTATGGTCATGTATGTTTCCGTGTTACTTTCTCCATACATCCCACCCTTTGCTTTCTTCCCCACCCCAGCCATGTCCATAAGTCTATTCTCTTGGTCTGTGTGGAGATGACACAGTTTTATTTGTTCCTTTGTATCTAGTGCTGTTCTCTTTCCTCTATCTTACCTACCTGTCAACACCAGCCAGGAGATAGTCCCTTGCTGTTGTTTTGACTGAAAGCAAAGAGCTTTATGAATTCCTCTCTCACTTCATTCATTGTGTTCAAATACTTTTTCTATGTGGTGTTTCTTGCTACTTTCTTTTTCAAAGGTTTTGCAAGTGAAAATCTCCAAGATGGTTACTTTTTCTAGGGCAAACATTTTAATTTTAGTAGCAAGGCAGGGTTTCACCTTTATGCCTCCCCTCCCGCCCCCGCCCCTGGCACCCTCTCAGATAAAACCCTGACTTGAGTGTTGCTTTTATTCTGTCTTTATTGGGAATTATTCTTTCACCTATTTTTGATTTGATCTTATCATTGAGGAAGCCCCCATGAAATGACCTCTCATGGGATTTCCAGTTCCAGACCATGAGAATGACTCATCAGGCACAACATAGCTTACACAGGAACTCAGTTGTTTTTTTAAAAAGTGGTCTATAATCCACGAGTAATGCACATTTTAATTTCTGTCTCAGTTAAATTCTTGATGCCTCATTCAGATCTTTGAGATAATACCATCCTCTCTGCTCTGGGACACTGCTTCTCCCTGCCCCCGGTGGTCTTGGGAATCTCTGGGATTGTGGTAGTATGAAGAGCCTTTCTGGTTGGACCACTGAAGTGGTAGAAAATGAAAATTGACAAAGGAGAAATGAGAGTCCAAAAAGTTCAGTGAAACAGCTCAGGAAGTCTGAGCCCAGAATCTGAAACTAGAGAGCACAGATAGCATTTTTTCTCTGGTACTAAAAGTACAAAGTATTTTCTCTGTTTAGAATGAAAATTGGAAGCAGTTTTGAATGATTCTTGTAAATTTCTGAGGCCTTATGTTCCCAACGCTTTGCTTCCTGAACACCTGTGCTCTCACTGGGGACATCAAAATAGAGAATGGAGGAATCAACATTGTGTAGGTCACAAGGAATAGAAACAGCAGATATAACCATAGATCTTAAAGCCGATTAATGACTTATTCACTGTACTTCTTCAGCCATAAGCATGTTGCATTTTAAAATATACCAAAACATATTAAAGTTCTCCCCTAAACCATCTTGCATGATGTTACATTTTAAGTACATTTACATTTATTTCCACCCCAGGATGTTTCTTAATGGTTAAGAAAGATGTACTCTCTCAAACTATAGCAGAAGTCTTGAGATGTAAAACTTATAAAAGTTACAAATAGTGCAGATTTTTGACACACGCATAAACACACACAGACATATTCAAGTAAAGCCAATTCTGTGCTTTCAAATTTATATCCAGTTGAAAATGGAACTGCCTTTTATAAAATAACTAATAAAATAACCCCAAAATTTTGCTTTGATTTGCTCAAACTGAACAGGGCATTATGCTGTTTATCTTGGCATGCTGACCCTTGTGGAGTCTGATTATTTGTATTTTACTGTAATGCACCAAAGTTTGTCATATAAGCTCCTTCTTGTAGATTATCTATATGGCATGGAGTCATAGTGAACCTGTAGTTACTATGAACTTGATAGAGCTGTTCTGTCAGTAACAACAGTGACTCAATATTTGAGATACAGAAAGCTTTTCTGAGCTACAAAAGGTTGAAAAGAGCTACATGTTAAAAGAGATAATGGATATTTTTGTGAAGGTAAGAACCTCTTGTAAAGAACATTGAGACTTTCTGATTGTGTGCAATCTAACACATAGTTATTTCACAATATACTATTTTTCAGGAGTGATGGGCTTCTGAAACCTATTCCAGAATTCTGATAGAACCTAAGCAAAAGGTTGCCCAAACGTGCACCATTCATCAAAGAATAAAAAATCCAAACCAACAGAACTTAGGGTCTCTGGAAACAAAGAACGTCTCATATGGAATTGAAGTACAACCCTGACTATAATGGTCAGTATTGACCCTCCTTCTAAAGAGTTGTGTAATTCAAGCCTAGCTTATTATCTAATTTCTTAAATAGTTGTTCACTTAAATGGTTAGCATAATGCTAAGTCTCTTGGCATACTTAGTGTTAAAATTTAGATTCAGACAAATTAGTGGCTGTTAAAGTGGACTTCCTTGGTGGCTCAGACAGTGAAGAATCTGCCCACAGTGCAGGAGACCTGGGTTCAGTCCCTGGGTCAGGAAGATTCCCTGGAGAAGGAAATGACAACCCACTCTAGTATTCTTGCCTGGAAAATTCCATGGACAGAGGATCCAGGTGGGCTGTACTCCATGGGGTCACAAAGAGTTGGACATGACTGAGTGACTAACACTTTCATTGAAAAGGCACATGGCCCTAGGTAGCTCAGCAATTCCATAGAAGGCCATTAGATAATGGCTCATGACAATACAGTTTTGAAACATATTCCTTGGGTCTGCGTTGGATTTGAACTCCTGAGTGGTCATAGGTAGTCAGGTAAAGATTGATGGCTGTCTTCTGAAACCTAAATCCAAATGACTTTGCAGATGTTAATAGCAACACTAGCGCTTTGTAGCTTTTTATATTTAGTCACTTCCCTAAAAATGTAAATGTATTGAGGAAGGAGAAGTGTTATGAGCATTTGTGGTTTTTCTGAAGACAGTAACTTCTAGGGGATTGGGACCAGAGCTTTGGTTGCTAGTGACCAGCACCAGAACACTGGACACCTGGACAGGAAAGATAGGAAAGTGAAAAATTAAAATTGGGCACACAGAAAGATAAGAGAGGACTTGTTGCACAAATTCTAATTATTTATTTTTCTTAGAATAATGGAAAAGGCAATCAACCAACATACTATTCAGAGTTGATCTTAAAGATATATAAGTTATTGACGTGCCTTTAAACAGATCTCATTATTGTTTTATGATCTACTATAGTCATTTCGATATCATTGTACCTAGGTCTTTGCACCTAAATGGTGCAGACGGGAATGTCTATGACACTGAGACTTTCAGTACAGGAAAAGTTCCCTAGGGAGCAAAAGGCAGTCATTTGTGTCTTCAGTTGGGGCAAGGTATCAGTCTGTTAGATTTTAATAATGTGCAAGAAGATGGTGTGAGGACGTTTAAAAGATAAACATCACTATAAAGTCAAGAGCTTGGTAGGTTTGGACATGAGTGAAAAGTAAAGAAGCAAGTTCTTAAAAATGAGTGACACGGGAAAGAAAAAAGAAAAGGAGGAGACCAGAAAATCCTGGTTGCTGGTCTCAGACAATGTGTGTATCCTTTTTAGGAAAAATACTGGCCTTGAGGACTAGACTAACTCTATATGCATGTGTTAAATTATTCCAATGTGGAGATTTGAAGAACATAAGGCATTTTTATCATTAAAGTGATGTTTAAAGTGTCAGAGTATCTCATAGTCATATTGATACTTATTTGAATGTATAATTTTTTGTCAGAGAATAGGTTGTCAGAGAATAGGTCCATTAACAAATGTATCCCTTAGAATAATGCTAAAACAGCACAACCCCTAAAGAGTATCTAATTAGATCATTTCTTAATCCTTGCCTGGAAACTTGTAATATTAGCTCAGACATCTTTATGGTTAAACTCCGTCAAAAGCTCAGTCTCCCCTGGGTGACTGAATTTGCATTTACTCTTTGTAAGGCAGACGTTACTCTGGGTGATGATTCTCTTTGACAGTCATTCCATGGCTGAGCACTCTGAGTATTGACAGCTAAATTTATAAACCAGCAGATTGAGGACAGAAATGGAAAAATAAGCAAAAATAAATTCTCTTGATAGTGATCATTAACTAGTGGAAAGGTTTATAAAGTTTCCCCAAATTATTGGTTATTATTTTAAGCACGCATCATCATTTGCTGATGAATAGATCTGAAATGGAAACAAAATGTGAAAGAACATTTATAATTGGAAAAATTATTAGAGCTGTTGGTTCCTAGCCAAGTTAAGCAGAAGTAAGACAAAACGAAAAAGGAAGCAAAACCACAACCATTACCTAAATCGGAGCTAGTTCTCATGCTTTTCTGTGTCGTTCTAAGTAAGGCCTTGGATACTTGTATGTTTTGTCAGTATCTCTAAGATATTTTAAAATCTCTTATCCCTATAAAAAGTCAGAGTAGTGAGTTGACGTTTCTTTTGCTTCATTTTTCATTCAAAGCTTCCAGTGTTTCTCTACATTTGAGCAGAATGGAATCTACAAATGGAGGATAGAAGAATTAGTAGATTTATGAGTAGGCACATTTGTCTGCAAACCAGACTGGCTTTCAAATGTAGCGGAGAGGCACGGACACTAAATGAACCAAACCAGTTGCCAGAACATTTTAAAAAGATTCATAGACAGTGGAAATGTTAAGTTGTGTGTGACCTGTGATGAAATGAAGCAGTGAAGATGCTTTCAAGTAAGTCCGTGAGGGAGACTAGGAAAGGCTTTGCCAGGTTGTTGAAGTTCTTCCTTATTTTTCATAGTTGTAATTAATAATTTTAAATAAGACAAAACCCCTCTTTAATTCTTGCCCTGACCAGTTTATTTATAAAACTGTTTGTGTGTGAAAGAATCCATACATTTCTCATTAGCTGAACTCAAGTTACTGTGCTCAGATGAAGAACTTTCAAATCCTCGAGAAAAAACACTTAAGAAAATTAAGGTAAAACTCCAAATATATAATTTATGTTATTAGCATATGGTAGGCTTCCCTGGTGACTCAGAGGTTAAAGCAGCTGCTTCCAATGTGGGAGACCTGGGTTTGATCCCTGGGTTGGGAAGATTCCCTGGAGAAGGAAATGGCAACCCACTCCAGTATTCTTGCCTGTATTTGAATTTCATTGTATACCTGGAAAAGAGGTACCCCATATACTAATTGTCAAAGTGTATATGTATATGTGTGTGTATTTTCTCAAATGCTTCCTTTCACATAACAGGATTGTCTCAGATTGTATGTCATTTAGCATTGAAGGCATTAAATGAATGTTAGTTCTTAATGCAGGTGTGGATAGACATGACTTTTTTCTTCCTTTCTGTGTTCTTGAGGTTAATGAATTTTCCAGGTTGAGAGGTACAGACTATTTCTGGAAACAAATATGTCTGCATCAAGAACTGGCTTGGGAGAGAAAAATCAAAATACTCATTCCCTACTTAGAACTTGTGTAGTTTCTTTTCTGGTGTTCTCTGTGCCAACTGCCTCTCTCTACCCAACAGTGGGCTATATAAGTCCTTTGGCTACATTTTACTCAAGGCTGAGATTTTTTTTTAATGTATTTACAAATAAGGATAAAATGTCAGTTTAATAGATGCACCCATCCTTAACATTTTCATGTGATTGTGCTAAGTACTATTGCTTGATGGTTTTATGTGTTTAATTTATTGTGAGATAGCAAAGCTTACTTTATTCTATTTAATAGTGAATTTCAAAAGTCTGAGGTAATTGTTCTCACTTATAAAAATGTTTGTTTGAAGTGAATTTACAATATTTTTCTCCTCCCATATGTGACTTGCAGCTTTTGGTGTTTGTAGGGAGATGAAAGTCATTTATGGAAGAGTCATGTATTTGAGGAATAATCTGATGATTGCATAATTCGTCATGAGTCATATAGTCTCCTAATATGGTACCAAAGTGAATATTTCTTACTGAAGTCTTCAGCAGCTGACTAAGAGCTTCTTTTTGTAGAATACAGATATAAAATTGATACCAGGTTTTCTAAATAAATAATTATGAGAACATCAAGTCTGAAAAAATTGCAGTAAACTACATTTATGTAAGCACCAATGAAGCTGGAATTGCAAAGATCACATCAAAGTGTGAGGAAGAACAGCTGCCAGGTTAAGATTTTGGGGCTTTTTAAGTTGACTGTGATATCAAAAGCTGTATGTAGTAAATACCAAGTATTTACTTTAATGAAGACTCTGAAGAAATGCTTTGGGGGTGAAAACATCAAGAAAACAATTTTTCTTTGTTTGAGTGTTAGTCATATAATATTTTGACTCGTTAGAGGCAGGTATGCCCCAGATTGACCCAGTAGAAACTTCAGTCATCACAGAGAATTTTAGAGTAAAAGAAGAATCAATTAAACATTTGTGGAGGTTTTCCTTTTTGTCTTAATTCTATCACTTGAGCTCTTTCATGTAAAGTGTATGTTTCACATTTTATAGTTAAGAAAATCATTCTACATTTACTGTTATGTAATGCCTACAAAAAATAGCTTATGAAACATTCACTTTTAACACATTGTCAGAGATGTGCCACACCACAGGCTGTTTCTGCAACCCCTCCCACCCGCCAGTCAGTAATGTGTTCATACTTGCAGTCATGACCTTCGATACCAGGTACATCATGTGTATGTCATCTTCAGTTCTTACAAGAACACTTCAGCTTAGTTATTAATATTCTTGCTTCACTGATGAGTTAAAAAATAAAAAGGCCTTAGACTGATTATGGGTCTTCCTGTAAGAGTTGCACGATTCATATGTACCAGAGAAAATATGAAAACCCATTATATTTTAACTCAATCTGGCTTCTATGTATTTTTAATTTGAAAAAAGAAAAAATAAGATGAAAAGATTTAAATAAAACACACACAGATTCTACTGGGAACAACCAGTCCTACAAAGATAAATAAGACATTTTACAGTATAATAGGAGAGACAGACATTTCATACACAACTGTAATAAAAAGAATGTTTTGAATAAATGGAGGAGGATATAAAATACTGGGGATTCATAAAAGAGGAAGCAATTAATTTGTACTGGAACGAATACGAAAGACTTCATTAGAGGCCCTGATGGCCGAGCCGAGATCTGAAATATGGGTAGACCTTTGTCAGGGAGAGAGGTCAAGTGTGAGGAATAAATAAGGAGGAAGATGGAAGACTGGAAGGGTGGATTGGAACTAGATCAGAGAATGCCTGGAATGCCATGATGAAAAGTCTGTGTTCAATTCAGTTGCTGTCAGAGAATCTAGGGGAGGGGAGGATCAACTGAATGATAGAATTATAACTCTAATGAAAGAATATAACGTATTTTAGATAAAGAAAAAGATAATTCAGAGAGAATAGAGAATATTGCATATTTCCCAGTGGCATAGAGGAAGTACCTGAACTAGGAGAGTGGGAGCAGAGAGGGTGGAGAGCCCGTCTAAGGTAGAAGCATTGGATTGGATGATTATTTGTTTGATGATGACTTACTTGTAGGAGCCCATGGAAAGAGAAAGGATGATACTGAGGTCTCTGGTGTTACTAACAGGGAGGATGGGAAATTTTGAAGGTTTAGGGCATGGAAGATGATTTCATTTTGTGCAGCCAGCCAGCAAATTTAACATTGAGATGATTAACAATGGAGGTGGTGTCTTCATGAGGGCTATCCAATTGTAATGTGGAAGAATATGTGCAAGTTGGAGAAGCTGAACCGTAGAGATGTGAAATAATAATTTCTCAGAAATGTGTCTAGCTTGGCAAAGAAGAGAGAATGAAGACACAGGTGATGTTAGCTTGTCTAATCCCAGCAATGCTAGTGATCATGGCTAAGAGTTTCTGAGCTCTTCCAGGGACCAGGCATTGCCCTAAGTGTTTCTCCTTTTCCTCCTCATTGTACTGTCATGAAAGAGATGGTGTGACTAGTTTCTTTCTATGCAATGAAGGAAAAAAGTCACATAGAACATAATGAAAAGTGATACCCTTATAACAGTCATGTTTCAAGGCGAAGGTGTCTTAACTTAGGAGTGAGGAAATGGATTCACAGCAGGAGCTGAAATGTCATTAATATTTCATATCATTTTACATGCACCTTTATTTTATAATTGCTAGTGGACTGGGTGGCCATCCTCTAAGACATAGGGTGGAGGTATAAGTTTGGTGATTGTTCTCTAGTAGCCCTTCATTAGAAAAGCAGACTATTTAAGGTAGATTTCTGACTCTTTCCAAGATTGTTATTAATGTGTAAGTGTAATTAAGAATAAAAAGTTTAGTGCATCAAATTAATATTTATAAAAGTGATTAGAACAGTGCTTAATAAAAAGTCAATAACATTAACTATCATTCATCTTTTCATCCATCTGTAGTGCAAGTAAATATGGAGTGCTGTTTACTAAGCACTGGGGAACTGAGATGAAAGACAGAGCCTGCCATTAGGGAACAGTTCAAAGGGGAGGAAAACCAAAGCTGCCAACTGCAAAGTGTACTAATCCATTAAAAAGTTTTAAAAAATTGAGTTAATTATCAAGCATCTTAAGTGGCATGCGCTTTTCTTCTAAGCCATGAAGACAACAGAAATAATAAAGACAAACAGAATTGAATGTCTTTGTATTTATAACTTTTATACCAAATAAAAAAATCAAATTAGGAGCTGAGTAAACTATGAATATAAGTTGTAGCAAATTAAAAAAAGAGAAGCTACTGTTCATAGTATATAATGATATCAATTAAATTGTTAAGAAATTAGTAATCATCTCATAGATAAGTGATCAAGTATATGACTTAACCATTTGCTGAAGAGCAATCAGCATGTCTAAACAAGAACACAGATACCACAACTTAAGTATGAGCTAGCTCTCCTTTGTAGATTAGACACATTTTTAAGACATTTTCTGTGACTGTTAATGTACAGTGAAATGAATTTTGTAAAATGTGGTGTTTTTTTTTTTAATGTGATTTTTCCACATTTTACAAAATTTATTTAATTAGAATCTATTCATCAGTATGTGTGTATGTAATCAATTTCATCACCAACTTAAAATTGATTAACATTTAAAAATACTCACTAAAGAAATTCACTATGATGTTTCAGAATAACTTGTAAGTTAGATGGGGCTGGTAACGTATTTTTCTTTTCAGAGATTAAAAAAAGAGGGATTCATGACTGCCCAACATTAAAAATATTATTTTAGAACAAGTCTTAAAAATTTTATACAAAAAAAAAGATGTAAAAAAGGATTAGTAAGTAAAAGTAGTTTTTCAAAATTTCTATACATATATATATTTTTTAATTTCCAAGACTTTGGAGAGAAAGGGGGTGGGGCAGAAGGGAAAGTTCTAGAGATAAAAATGCATGCAAGTTTTTCCTTCGAGAACAACTGGGTCCCAGGAAAACAAAGCATTTGCAACTTTTAAATCTTATATAGTAGGAGCTTTTGGTTCAAACAGGAAAGGAGAAACTTAAATTTGGAATCAACTTATCAAGAAGGCATCTTCGGATTTGACATGAATTAGAATGTTTTTCTTGGCCTCTACACTCTTTTTAGTTTCTTCTTGGTATTTGGCTGGATTTGGTGTGTCATCATTAAGTACTAGACTCATGCAAGCTGCACTGGTGGGTGTAAACCCCACCCTGCACCTTCTCCTTGAGAAAATACACATTTCAGGTCAGACAGACCTGGATTCCAGTCTGGATTCTGCCACGTCACCATTACAAGGTCTTGGGTGAATGATTCCAACTCTCTAAGCCTCAGCGTCCTTGTTTTTATACTAAAGGTTCTTTATAAAGTGAATGAGGGGAATTAAACAACATGGGACAAGATTTAGCAAAATGTCCAGCACATAAGAAATGCTCAAGAAATCTGTCCTTCCTGAATGATTTGCAGTCAGGTGTTCACGCTGCTGTTGATTCTGAGAGGTAGATAGTATTCCTGTATAACTCACTTTCTGTCAGTCTTAAGAGTTTTAGCCAAATTGTTAACTTTGTTTTTAAAATACTTACACTAAAGTATAAAATAGCGTGCCTGGCAATGTATTAATAGGTTAGAGCCTAGCATATATTTCATTAAAAGATACGTCAAATTTAGCGAATTATTTTGCCAAGAAATGATATGTAATATTCTGAACTTTAGGTAGAAATAATTGATTTTTTTTAGAACATGAACACTTTATCACACTAGTAGCAAATATTTAGCCCAGTGTTACCTCGTATGAGATTGCTAAATTGCCTAACAATCGAAATAAATGTTCCTTCATAAACGTTCAAAATGATATATCAACAGACTTAGTTTTTCTTTCATGACTAAAAGACAGCTGTTGTTATAAGGCAATGCTAAAAGAAGGTAGAAGTATTGGTAATAACCATTACTATAAAACACAAAGTAATTTTATTTCAGGCAAATAGTTAACTTTTTTCAATCTGATTATAAATCAGCTAAACCATGAAAAGGGATACTAGAAGGTGGACTACATGTGGCAAGATTTAGACCAAAATTCTCCATGGGTCAATATAAGGAATTGAGAGCCTTTCTATTTTTAAAATAATCTGTTCCCTGAGTCTTCAGTATCACAAAGTATAAAGCTGAAGAAAATCAGATTGTTTTCAACTAGAGGATGAACACTGAGCCTTCCATTTGATTTTTAACACAACGGCTCTGTTTATTATAACCGTTTGTTACCATAAAAGTATAAACTGAAAGGTAGCAATGATGGCTGAGTGTAATATATTACATTAAATAAACTTGTCCCATGCACAGTACAGGGAAAGCTCTGTTTACATTACAGTAAGCTGTTTTCTGCTGCATTTAGAATTCTGCTGGGCAAGTAAATTAAGAGAGCTTATGATAGCTCAATTTACTTTATCTGGTCAACCCTCCAAGACATTATTAGTATAATTTTAGCATATTTAATTCTATTTAGTTATTTAGTGATGCAACACCAACAAATTTTTCCTTTTCCTTTTTTTTTTTTTTTTAAAGGAAAGAATGTTTTAGCTGATCATTCAGAAAAAAGGACAAAAGAAAATTGCTGGGCCAAATACTGAACAATACAAGTCAACAGACACCAGATTTGCAAAGGAAGTGTATATAAAGGTCACTAGATGAGGTTGAAGGAGACTTGAAAAACAGAAAGATGTGTAAACATATAAAAATAATTTTTCATACTCCTCCCTAGGAGTTGATTGAAGTTTCAACTTTGGTTTATCCCAGGGTGAAAATGGAGGAGTTGAAGGGAGGTGTGGAATTTGTAGATAGTTCTGAATTCTATTCTGTGTGAAGGAGAATAGATACCAGGACAAGAAATTTAGTTCATTACTGTGTTTATTTCACCAGACTTAATTTCCTCAGTTTTCTGGTATTTAGGATGAATTGTTACCTTCTGGCATGTGTATGTGTGTGTTTGTGTATGTATAATTGTAGCATAAAGAGGCAGGACAGCAACATGGAGTGGAAGGAGCTGTGGGTTTGGGTTAGGAGATGTAAATTCAGTTCCCTGCTCAGCCATGTGTCAGATAGGTGACCACTTATGCTAAGTAAATTATCGGAGGCTTAGTTAAGGCTCTCAAATTCTGGAAACTCAAAATTAAATGAGAAATATGAGTGCTCTGGCCATGTTAATCATATAGAGACTTTTGCAAGTTACACACTTTGTGCCTTTTCAAGCCAATCTTCTTTATATTTCCCTCCAGTCAAATAGATCCCACGTGTCCTAAGCATCTCATGGTTCTGCATTTGTATGTGCTGTTCCCTTTGTCTAGAATGCTTTCCCCCTCTTCCTCACCCAGTTGAGAGTTTTATCTCTGTGCCCATCTTAAATTCCCCTTCTATTCTAAAGCTTTTCACTAAGATACTTTAAATTATCTCTTCTTTTGTTTTACAAATACATACTGCTTCTAACAGATTTACAGACATATAAAACAAATTACCAAAAGGGAAAAGGAGGAGAGGAGGGGCAAATTAGGAGTATGGGATTAACAGCCACAAACTACTATACATAAAATAGATAAGCAACAAGGATTTATTGTATAGAACATGAAATTATATTCAGTATTTTGTAATAACCTATAATGGAATGTAGTCTGAAAAAACTGAATCACTCTTGTACACCTGAAACTAATACAATGTAAGTCATACTTCAATTAATATATATATACTGACTCTAAAATTAATATAAAACATTGTATAAAAATATAGAAATGAAAAAGTAAAATAAATAACAACTGTAATTCCATAATATGAATCATTAGTACAAATTATTAGCCATTCACTTCTTCAAGGGATGTGCCCAACCCAGAGATCGAACCCAGATCTTCTGCATTGCAAGCAAAATCTTTACTGAGAGAAGATCTTCTAATTTAACTTTGTCCTAACCTATTCTCCCCCCTCCAAAACGCAAGCAGATACAACAGCAACAACAAAAGCAACTTGGGAACTTACATACTTTGATATTCTCTCTTCCACTTAATATTAGATCATATGCATTTAAAAGATACCTTTCAGTATTCTTAGAAAGCTTAAATTAAAACATTTTTAATGCTTTCTTAATAGCCCATCACATAAGTAGGATGTAATTAATGTAAGAGTTCCTCTCTTGTTAGCCATCAACGTATTTAAAGTATTTTCCTTTTATAAACAAAGCATTCTTGTGCACATCTAATACTATTTCTGTAGGACATATTCCTAGAGAAAGAATTCCTGGGCATGTACATTTCTAATACTTCGGAAATATCTTGCCAAATGGGCCCCTAGTGAGATTGCATCATTTTGCACTTCTGCCAGCCCTGAGCACAGTGCTCCTTTTCACCGAGCTCTTCCTGTGAGGGCAGCTCTCATCACACTGCACTGTCATGATTTATTACTTGTCTCTCTTGCTCCCTGGACTATTTACTTCCATGTGGCAAGAGCTGTTTCTTTCTTACTTTGAATCCTAGAGTCTAGCACACAGCCTGCTCTGGAAGAGAAGTGCCAAGTTAAAATCTACAGAATGAATTCTGCCTTACCAGTTTTTGTTTCTAAACTATTTGTCATGTGTTCCTCTGAGCTGATTTATTTCTTTATTTTTGGCTATCCTGGGCCTTCGTTGCTGTGTGGGCTTTTCTCTGGTTGTGGTGTGCAAGCCTCTCATTGCGGTGGCCTCTCTCGTTGCAGAGCATGGGCTCTAGGGCTCTTGGGCTCAATAGTTGCAGCTCCCAGGCTCTGGAGCATAGGCTCAAAAGTTGCTCAGAGGCATGTGGGGGATTGAACCAGTGTCTCCAGCATTGGCAGACGGATTCTTTACCACTGAGTGACCAGGGAAGCCCTAAGTTAATTCTTAATTGTTAAAGATATTAAGAGAATATGAAATTCTGCCATTTCTGCCACTTTACTGAAAAACCCTGTGATTTCAGTGTGCCTATTTAGGACTGACTTTGTTCTAACCTGTGACAAATTTCCTCTCTCACATGGTGTTAGGGACTTCTCTGGTCTTCCAGTTCCCTGGGCTTCCACTGCAGGGAACATGGGTTTGATCTCTGGTCGGGTAACTGAGATCCTGCATGCCATGTGGCGCAGCCAAAAAAACAAATAAACAAAAAAAACCCAAACACAATGTTAACTGTGTCGAAAATAAATATGGTCATGAAAAGTGAGTTTGTATCTATCCCACTTTTGATTATGAGCATTTAGAAAACACCGTGAGTCCGTATGGAAAAAGTCTTATAAAAAAAGATAAATACTTTCTTTACAATGTATGGGAGTTCCATGCTGCTGGTTACTCAGGTTTGTAAATGTCCACAGTGCTTATATTCATTCTGTATCATGTGGAATTGTAAAAGGTTGATAATTTATCTTTGGTTAGGTGTCTCTCCTTAAATCCTTTAATCATTCTTCTCAAGCCAGTATTGAGGTATTATTTATAAAATAGAACATTGGTGGATCTGATCCTAAAAATCACATCCTAGTGGTGAACGGGATGTGGTGAATGGGTAATAGAGGGGATCAGGGTTCAAGTAGCAGTGTCACTGCTCAGTGGCTTTGCATATTATCTGCTCAGTAGGTGCTCATTGGAGGAAGCACACCTTAGCAGTCTGAATTTGAAGTAAAATACAACATCCTATCTTTTATAACCCTGCAGAATTAAATATGTAAGTTATTCCAGACAATACAAAGACTACTGCCAAGAATGCATATTGAGTTAAGAAGAGACTGTTACGGACAAGGCAATCTGGCCTTTTATGGTGTTGAGAGCACAGAATAGGGATTTAGATGCTGGCTTAGATGTGGCCATGGGCAGCTTATCTCAGCTCTTGAGACTTACTTTCCTCTCTGGTGTACCAAGGATGAGAATGGTACAGACTCACTTAGCAGATGTCATGCCGATTAAATGAATTCAACACATGTGGAGCACATTAAATAGTGCCTTAATATATTTTTCTAATCAGATTTTCTAATGAGTTAGGATTGCAAACTTACAGTAAGATCTTTTTAAAAACTTTACAATAGCCAATAAAAAAAGTCCAGCCAAAAGATGGGAAAAAAATAAATCTTACAATGCAGTTTTACTGAATGCAAAATATATGAATAAAGTAGTTCAAAATGAACAAAATACATAAAATGCTTGATACTGGTTTCCAAATTGTTGCCTTTATAAATAGAATATTGTATTTTAATATCCCTATTTTATTAGATTTTAGAAATAAAATTAATTGATTGAATACCTATAACTGTGTAATACAAACTGATGCCCACATGTTATAATTCAAAGTCCCATTCTACCCAAATTTGGACACATAAAACAAAAAATTCACAAGTTAAAATAATTATGAATACATATATATAAATTATTTTTAACCTGAGTTTGGATTCATAAATGTAACAAAAATCATTGGCCATTTATTTAAGCTAATTGGAATATGTTTCTTTAAAAAGTTTATGTAGTTTTTCTTATTTTATTATTGAGCAGTTAAAAATACTCTCATTAGCTAATTATGAATAGCTGCAGTGATAAGTGACTGATGCCAGTTCCAGGGGGTTACAACTATAGTGAGAAAAGTACTTCAGAAATTCTAGAAATGAATTGGTTCATTAAGCCCAGATTTTAACAGCAGTTTCCTGTTTTAAAAGTCTCTGCCCAAAGAAACACTGAACTCCAGAATATGTTCCAGTATTTCTAATATCAATTTTCACTGTAGCCAAGATATTTCACCAAGATGGAAGTTCTCTGTAATAATGTTGGATCAGTCAGAGCCTGTTGCCTGATGTCAGTAAATACATTACCCAAAGGGAGTATAGATTGTATGAAAACTCTAGATTAGTATCTGACAGTTGTATTTTAAAAGAAAGTCATTCCTATTCCAGAAAGCAGTGAAAGTTGAAATGATGAAACAGGCCCTTTGTTTAGCCTTGCTTCTAATTAAACAAGGGAAGGGGGATGATAAGAGAGAGGAGGAGAAAAGGGAACCTAGTCAGAAACTCCTAAGTTCAACCTCAGTACACTGTCATGAATGTAATCTAAACTCTTCATTTTATTTCAGCCCTACTCCTAAGAAATAAGAAAGAAGAAATCTTTTGGCTATTAATCTTTCATTCCTGTTCATAATATTTATCAGTATGAAAACATAGCTAATTCAGAATAATAAATGAAAATGAATTCATTGCTTTCCCATGTCTTGTAGCAAAAACCAAGCTAAAATGCCTACTTTTAGAAACAGATTTAGTTTTTTAATGTGGTTTCCTCTAAATATATACCAGTGTCCACAGTAATGTCCACATTCTCATTTTAAATGGCAAAGCTACATTGTCATATGGTTTTGCAAATTATTGTGTAACCTCGTTTTATATCATGTTATAGACAAGATGTTGCCCATTTATATTTCCACACAATAGATACAGGTTCATTCCGAAATGAATAAACAACCTTAGCTATTAAATGATACTCATAGATATAAATTATGCCTTCTACTAGATAAATCATTAATTATACATCCTATCAGACAATCTTAGGTACTGCAGAAATTCTGAAACAGTTAAAGTGTTCCTACACTCATGAGCAAATGTGACTGAATCAATTCAGAAACAGGCACCAAAATGGATGTACCAGGGATTTCTTGGGGGAGATGCCTGTGAGGGCTAAAAAAGAAGGGCAGGGGCTTGGCAGGCAGGAGGACCTTCTAACCACAGGGCAGGCATCTCTGAAGTGGGGAGGGTAAGGAAGAATCGAATGGGAACATCTCCGTGCATTGCACTTTGGAGAAAGTCTTGGCTAGGTTGATAGGAAGTCTCCAAGGCACAGGGCTGAGCAGGAGTAGTCCGATTCGAGGACATGCCCTTGCTTGACCACTGCCTAGGAGTGGCTGGGAGTGAGCAGGGGCTACGCTGGGTGGAGGGCATGTGACCTGCTGTAAACACCACAGTGGATCAGAAAATACAACCATTAGGGGCTGTCAGGCAACAACCCTTCCGAAAACAGGATCTGTCACAGGGAGCTCTGAGCAGACAGATGTGTGTGTGTGTGTTAGTCATGTCCGACTCTGCGATTCCATGAACTGTAGTCCACCAGGCGCCTCTGTCCATGGGATTCTCCAGGCAAGAATTCTGGAGTGGGTTGCCATTTCCTACTCCAGGGGACCTTCCTTACCATCTGAGCCACCAGGGAAGCCCAAGCAGAGTTATGACCATCTTGATGGCCAATACGTAAAAAATAAAAACCCATCTTCTGCCAATGAGCAGCGTTTGAAAGTTTATCTACCTCTAACCTGTTTTATGTCTGTTTATAGATGTGCACTGTGGCTTTGTGGTTTGGTTTCTAAGTGTCAGCACTCCTATTTCTGAGGGCTGGCAGTGGACTAAGCAGCTTGCTACTGTTACTTCACAGGAATCCCCAGCTTGTTGCATCTTTGATGTTTGCCTCATCCTTTCCTGATTCTAATCAGGGCAGTCAGTGGGAGTTCATTTTCAGCTCTCCTCCTGGCTGTCTTTGTATGATCTTGGGAGGCTTATTTAACTTTTTAAGCCTTGATTTTTCTTGACTTGTAAAGTGGTAAAAATATCCTAAAGGATGGAAAGTGAGGATTTAAATATTTATTTATTTGGCCTTGCCAGATCTTAGTTGCAGCATGTGGGATCTAGTTCCCTGACCAGAGATCGAACCCAGGTCCCCTGCTTTGGAAATGTGGAGCCTTAGCCACCAGACCACCAGGGAAGTCCCCTAAATGAGGATTTAATGAGAGAACACACACAAACCACTGAATATGATGTTTGGCATGTGTTAAGCACTGTAAAATGTTTTTATTGCAACTCTAATTTTTAAATATCATTCTGTTAGTTATACATTTTATACTCTTATCCAGAAATGTCTGGATTACTATATATGTTACCTTGCTTCCATTTGAGCTGAGGAGCTTTGCTTTGAAAGCTACAATTCAGTCTTTTAACTTAATATTTAGTAGAGAATAAGTGATGTCAGAGATCTGTAAAGTACCGAATTAGGCCTGTGTCTAGTGCTACAGATTTTAAATGTGACACTCTGCCTATTTGCAAGCAAAATGCAAGTTCCTCATATTTCTGAGGAACAAAAATAAATGCCAAGGACCATGGGGCTTGTGGATGAAAGCAAAGATGTTACCTGTCTGGACGGAGGCCAGGACACCTACAGTTCAGAGATGCTCGGTTTACTAATCACAAAATGATACACATTTTGTTGTTTTGTGAAAAATGCTTACCATAAAATGATGAACTTCTCTAGAATGCACTTGATGGATAGTTTACAAAAAAAGTATTTTGAGAATTATAAAGAGTGACATTCAACACCGTTTATCATGTGGCTCCAAACCAAGGGATTTGTGAAACTATTTTATCACTTGCCTCTGCCAGTGATAGAAATTGCTCCTCGTGTGAAAGTATAAATTTGGGAATGTCAGTTAAGTTTCCATTCTACTGCCCCTGTGTTTTGTCCAGGAAATTACATACCACAGGGATAGATGAATAGTAGCTTGCATTACATTTGGGATAAGAAAGAATAGAATATATAATCTAAGAAATTATATAAAGAAAGAGTAAAATATATAGTATGTTGGGTGGTGATAAATCTATGGAGAAAAATAAAACTGAGGTGAAGGCTTTGGTTTTAAGTGACAGAGGTTATCATAAACTGTGACTGCTTTTCTGAAGGCCCATATTTTAAGATACTGGCCAAGTTTAGGGAGGTAGCATGTGGTTGGGAAGCAGAGCTTAGATGCATGGTCTGGGTGGTGCTGGTCAGTTCTTACTAATAGAACACTGTGTCCCACTACTTGGGGATTTTACACATATTAATTAATTTAGATTAAGTCTCTGAATAGCCCTGTGAGGAAGGTACCGTTATCTCCATTATATAGATGGAGAAATTGAGACATGACATGGTTAGATAATAATGTGCCTGGAAAAAGAGAAGGGCTCTTCTCAAGACCATTCAAGAATGATTTATAACCAGGGAAACTAGTGGTTGATTTCAATCCAAGGTTGCATATTGTATTGTCTTTATACTTCCTCATGGCTACTTTGGGAGGTTATCCTCTATGTATTATTGATCCTTGTATCTAAGAAAAGTATCTTTATTTAACTGAAATTCCTTTACATCAAAGAAAAATTTTACACACATTTTTCCCAGAAAAAGATTTAAGGCCGTTTTCAAGAATGTTTCAAATATAACGCAATGAAATTAAATGAGTGTGATAAGGAAAATAATGACAGAAAAAAAGTAGCAGTAAGTTGACATCAATTCATATGTACTTAAAAGTGATGAGAAACAAATAGGATTATATTCTCCCAACAATCAACACAAAAAAAGATACTATAAAGTAAAATGCAGTGCTCTTTGGGTTTGAAATGATTAATAGAAGCATAGTTATCTCTATGCCACAGAGAGAAACTTCCGTAGTTTTTACATAAGACGTTTTGTGAAGTAATGAGTATCATCTGTGATATTTATAGTACATTAAACAGTATGCAAAAGATACATCAGGCTGTTTCTTAAAATGACTTTTATTGAGGACTATAACATAACGTCCAGCCAAAATAGTTCCACTAGGGTCCATCATAATATGGTTCCCAGGGGCAGCTCCTGGCTACTTTAACATGATTCAAGGATAAAATTTAGAGTATTTACAGAAGAAAGTTCAAGGTTATATTCTCTGACAAATGCTTAAATCTAGATATGGTGTGCCAATAAAGAAGGATAGACATATAAATTATAGATCCTGATTGTTTATTTTAAAAATTACATTTTTGTATTGTGTAATGAAAGAATTAGAATTTATAAGTTGTATATGGCTTCCTCTGAGAAGAGAGGTAAACTGATGCATGTTCTGTTTATTATATGTAAATGATACGACATCTGAATCTCAAACCATCTTAGAAATCATTTAAAGGTAATAGAATTTGCAAAAGTTTGTATTATTTATTTGATTTTTTAAAGCAAATTGCACTATGTGAGGATTGAATTCCTTTACACCATCATGGCTCCTTTATATCTATTTTTCTTCTGTGTATGTTTAATGCATATTCAACACAAGCAAACTTTAGAGAATGTGCTTGTCTCCATATATACAATATGTATACTAAAGTATGTGTATACATATACACATATGTAAATATGTATATAAAAGTCCCTTGACTGGATGGGCTCTTCAGGTCGTGTTTCAGGTTGATTTACAATGTGGTTTCATCCAGCACATGGAAGTGACCTTTCCCTTAGAAGTTCACTGATACCATTTCCTGCCCTAATTCTTCCCCTACTCCCACCAGGGCCTGACCTCAGCATATCCCAGCCCCTCTGGAGATGTCTTTGCTGGTTACATACAGGCTGCCTTCTTTTCTTCCGTGTTTCCCTTCCTATCAGTTCTTTCTACTTCACATTCTCAATTCCTCCTCCTTTTCAAAAATAAATAAGTAAATTGATAGAAAAAAGAAACCCTTGTCAAACCATCCTTTGGCCCCTCTACCCCCAAATAATGCCACTTCTTTTCACTGGTAAGTAGAAATATTAATTTTAAAAATTATATTTGATTTGGCTATGAGTTGAGTTTCTATTTCTTACATCCATTTAGCTAATAAATAATTGTGGAAAAAAAATTGTTTTTTGCTTTAAACACAAAATGCTTTGTGCCAAACTTACTTAAAGTAGAAAATGAGGAGATTTAGGGGCATACACTAAATTTGAGAATTCAGGAGACATTCCTTTTTCCACAAGCAGTTTTCTCTGAGCAGAACTGTTTATTGGTATTGCTATTTGTTATTTTGTTTTTCACTGGGTAAATAAATAATGTATTTTGGGTTTATACAAGGTTAGTCCTGTTAACAAGAACCAATTTTTGTTACCCAAAGTTTGTTTCAAAAGCTGTGACTCTGAAAGCCCATAGTCATCGAAAGAAAAGTCTATTTTGTATTTATGTTCTTGTTCCAGGTCATAAATATTTTTGTTTTGTTTTTATACTGTAATCCATCCCAGGGATATAAAAAAATGTCAGCATTTTGTTTTGTACATTTACACTTTTACAGCTTGCACAGTAGTGTAAAAATAACTTGACTCCAAGTTCATTTTTCTGGCACATTAGGATAATAATATAGATGATGGATATTAAATTACTCAGAAATGCTCTAGTAGAAATAACTTTAAAATATGTAAGATAAAATCTTAGCTTAATTTTATGTACATAGCGTGTTTGCAGCTAAAAATAATTTTATGAAGTTTTGAACTTCCATCTCAAGTTTAGTTGACAACTGTTTCTGCAGCTTTTTTCTTAATAACTTATATTAGCCTAAAATTTTAAAATTCCATAGTGTGAACTAAATTTAATCTATACATTTTATGTAATCCATTTTGAACATTTTATGTTAATTTCTATGCTTTACTCTGACAAAATTAATTTTTTGATCACAGTTCAGCAAATATATGATGAGAGAAATAGAGAAAATTTATGAGTCATGATTACCGTATGCTGAGTTGCTTCAGTTGTATCCAACTTTGTGACTCTATGAACTGTAGCCCTCCAGTCTCCTCTGTCCATGGGATTTCTCAGTTAAGAATACTGGAGTGGGTTGCCATGATTCCTGGAAAAAACAGTTTATTTTTTGTATCTAATATACATGACTACATTTTGATATTATTCCAAGCTATGCATGATTGCTTCATTAATTGAAAAACAAGTGGAGAATATTAACACCTTCATGGAGTGTTTGTGATGATGGCATGAAATAATACTAAGCTCCTGGCAGAGAGTCTTGTATGTAATAGATAATGATAGTAACTAGTAAACAAATAAATGAAGTGAATAAGTAAATAAATAACATTTGATTACATTAGTGTTGCAATGATATGAGACATAATTTTCAAACCAAGAAGAGAATATCTTTTCCACATATAAGCTAATTTTAGTCAGTTTTCTTGGTGAAATCTGAAAGCCTTCCAGGGCTTTCGTGACAGTATTACATTCTGCCTCTTGTTGTTCTTCCTTGCCCATTCCTTTGCTCTTTTCCCAGAAGAACTGTACTTCTCTGCTGTCGTTTTCAGTGTTGGCACACTAGTTGACTGGAATCCAGGCCCTCTCAGTTCTTTTTTTAAGGTTTTACATTTAGGTCTGTGATTCATTTTTTGAGTTAATCTTTATATTTGGTGCAGAGTATGATCGGTTGTTGCTGTTTTGTTTTTGCCTAGAGGTACTCAAGTTTTCTAGTGCTATTTGTTGTTCGACATTCCATGGCATGTGGGCCCTCAGTTCCATGGCGTGTTCCTTAATTGAACCTGTGTCCCCTGCTTTGGAAGGCAGAATCTTAACCACTGGACCACTGAGAAAGTCCCTTCCAGTTCTGATATATCACTGCCATATTCATGTTTCTCAAATAGTACTTTCATCAGGCATCTTCTTAGGAAATAAATGTTCAGTTATCTCCCAGCTGCCCTTACAATTAGAATCTGAAAGCCAAGGTATCATCTTTCCACCTTTCATCAGCATGCGTCCTCTGTACTTGCTTAACTTACCTTTTTCCACGTTGGACTTCACCTCCCACTCTTGCCAACTTCTAGCCTCCACTACCATGGGGGCATCTCTTCCTTTATCTGGAGAGTGCTTTTTGTCATCCCCAAAGCCAATGTAACACTTGACTATCATAATAGAAGTGTATTTGAAATTTTGTATTTGTTCTGGTTGTGATGGATTAAAGATGACCACAAATTATTTGACATTTTTTCAATATCATTATTAAAAGTAATCCTGGACATCTGTGTGTATGTGCCTACCTGTGCTTTCTTTAAAAAAGAGCAATAATTTACTTCTGATGCAGTGTTACAAATCCCTGAAATGTGGAGCTGTGCAAATAAAAAAGAAACGAGCCCAAGCCTCTCCTGGTACAATTCCAGATCTATGCCTCTAATTTGATTTGTTCTCCCTAGATCAATTCAGTTTGTTTAGATGCCTACATAATTTTTCTAACATGTTTCATAATAGTATCAAAATGGCAAATGGGAATTTGATGTTTTTAAATTTTTCTGTTTTTGTATGGTGCACAAATCAGTATTGACCCTTGATGACATGTAGAACTGGGCCGATGTGGAAGCTGTGGTCCCACTTTTCAGCTCACAGTCTGTTAGTAAAATCTATGCTCTGGGCTATCTGGACAGAAGTGAAGTAACAGAGAACTTTCCAGGTTTATGAGGGAGGCATAAGGAAAGGAAATGTTTAGAAATGACCCATGACATTTAGAGGCCAATGACTTGCCCATTCACAGCATAGGATCTTTGTCCAGTAAAACTCTAAAGTTGAAAGGATGAGATGGGAGAAGAGGGTGTTGACTGGTAGAGTGAGGAGCTTGACTTCCCCTCCAAAGATTCGAGTTATAGCCTGGCAGATGGCTGAGCGGGATCCAGATGGGCTATTGAAGGCACTTTGCTTATCAGTTTCCCTCTGTGGTGATCAAAACTTTGTTTGCCAATTTTGGCTTCTCTTCCACAGCTAGTCTAGGAGATATGCAAAGTTAAGGGTCAGTTTTTACTCTTCCATATTGTCATGGCCACATTGAGGATCAGGTAACTTAGATATAGGTCATGCTTAGTTGGACTGTAGGATTCCAGACTTCCAGACCTGAGTAGTGAAATGTATTTCTGAGAAGATTCTTAACTTTCAGTTCATTAGTACGTAACAGTTTTAATTTTAAATTTTAAGTTCCACTTCTATTCCAATTTTGAGAGTTCACAAAAACCTCATAATATGGACAGGACAGTGATATTATCTGTAAGTAACAAATGAAGAAACTGGATCCCAAAGGTCTCAGTCAGCTACTCACGGTCACTTCTTTAAGTGTTCTTGTTCAGTTGTTCAGTCACTCAGTCAGGTCCAACTCTTTGCAACCCCATGGACTGCACCACTCCAGGCTTCCCTGTCCTTCACTATCTCTTGGAGCTTGCTCAAACTCATGTCCATTGAGTCAGTAATGCCATCCAACCATCTCATCTTCTGTCGTCCCTTCTCCTCCGGCCTTTTGTCTTTCCCAGCATCGGGATCTTTTCCAATGAGACACTTCATATCAAGTGGCCAAAGTATTGCAGCTTCAGCTTCAGAGTCAGTCATACCAAAAAATATTGAGGATTGTTTTCCTTTAAGGGAAAGAGTTCTATTTCAAGGGGCTTCACTGGTGGCTCAGAGTTTAAAGTGTCTGCCTGGAATGTGGGAGACCCGGGTTTGATCCTTGGGTCAGGAAGATCCCCTGGAGAAGGAAATGCCAACCCACTCCAGTACTCTTGCCTGGAAAATCCCATGGAGGGAGGAGCCTGGTAGGCTACAGTCCAGACTGAGTGACTTCACTTTCACTTTCACTTTCCTTTAAGGTTGACTGGTTTGATCTCCTTGCAGTCCAAGGGACTCTCAAGAGTCTTCTCCAATACCACAGTTTGAAAACATCAATTCTTTGGTGCTCAGCCTTTTTTATGGTCCAGCTGTCACATCCATACATGACTACTGGAAAAACCATAGCTTTGACTATACGGACCTTCACAGGCAAAGTACTGTCTCTGCTTTTTAATATGCTGTTGAGGTTTGTCATATCTTTTCTTCCAAGGAGCAAGTGTCTTTTAATTTCATGGCTGCAGTCACCTTCCACAGTGATTTTGGAGCACAAGAAAATAAAGTCTCTCACTATTCCCATGTTTTCCCCATCTATTTGCCATGAAGTGATGGGACCAGATGCCATGATCTTCATTTTTTGAATGATAGGTGAATGAGTACAGGCTGTTGCTTGAAATGCCTTTAGATTTTGAATAAGAAAAACACAGACACTAAGAAAAAATTACATTTCAGGGTAAATTATTGCTGTGACATTGGATGTATTCTATAAACTTTGCTTACTGACTTTATTTGAGAAGATAACACTTTTTAAGTAATTTGTTTTTCAATTTTTGGTTGCATGGGGTCTTGGATGCTGTGCACCGGCTTTCTAATTGCGGTGAGCAGGGGTTCTCTTTGTTGCGGTACACGGGGTTCTCTTTCGACCGCCTCTCTAGTTGTGGTGCACAGGCTTAGTTGCTCCAAGGCATGTGAGATCTTCCCAGACCAGGGATCAAACCCCTGTCCCCTGCATTGGTAGGAGGATTCTTATCCACTGCGCCACCAGGGAAGTTCAAAAAGATAACACTTGTGCTGAGTGTTTGAATCTTGAGTTGAAGAGAATTATGATGAATACCGTGCTCTTCTCTTGCTTCGGGGGTTGGATCACTTTTGATTTCTTTATTTCCCTGAGTGTCATCCTTGAAATAGAACTCTTCATTTTCTCCACCAATTTTCCCTACCCCCTCCCAACTTCATTTCAAGAAGAAAAAATGACAAAATGTGATCATTTGTCTCCTAAGACTCTGAGGGTGTTAAAAGAGCGCTGAGTGGTAAAACAGATGGAATTATACTAAAAGCACATGGCCCCTTATAATTTTCTTCTTTAAAAAGCTCCAGAACTTAGGCTTAGTAATGGAGTAGACTTTTCTATTCTTGTGTAAGGCAATAAGAAATCTGTTTCTCCCTATTCTGACTCACTGCTGTTTTCCCAGAGCACATGTCCATTTTCAATCAGTCATTAAGAAACGATGATTTAATAGACTCTCATTACTGCTTCTGAAGAGACCATGATTCCTAATTTTATTGAGAAGGGATATAAAGTATACCAGGTTATGAGAGTAGTATTTACTAAGTTTTTTCTGAAGCTTCTGTTGTTTGATGAAAAATAAACAGACGCCTTAGCTGCCTTTGCCATTACAGCTTATTTCTACCATTACATAAATGGTACATATACTTTTCTGTAAATAATGACTCAGTAGTGTTAAAGCATAGTTTTTCAATAAAACTTAATTTTTTTGAAGTTAATATCTAGCATTGTGTTTCTAGCAAAATGAGGGTGATAGTTGCCCATCCTGTGCGAATGAAAATTGCTTTTTTAGGAGGAATTTTTGTTAGCTCCTAGAAGCAGCAGTAAGATCTTTAAACTCTGTGCTTTAGATGGTATACTCAGTCATTTGGAACAATGCCATTTTGCTGTTTAGCTTTTGACATACTGAAATTAAAGACAGTGGAAATTGAATGTCTTTCCTTTTACTTTATCTTCAGATTTAGTTTTAAAATATTCTTTCAATTCTTTATAGATTAATAGCTATATAGTCTCATGTACAAAAATTCATTGGAAAGACTTAGTATGACCATGTTACTTTGAGAACTCTATTTCTGGGAAATTCAAGCACGGATTGAAAACTGTGAAATTTAGATATCTACGGTGTGAATCCTTAGATCCAGTGTCTTAGCTGGATTAGGAAAGATATGGCAGGAAACCCCAAGTACAGCGGAAAATAGATGTCACAAGTTCAATAAATTCATTAGGAGAGCATTATTAGTAATATCAACTTATTTGTATGTTCCTACAAAATGAAAAATTATACTGGGGTTATAAACACACCAAGTTCCAAAGAATAGCAAGGAAAGACAAGAAGGCTTCCTTTAATGAACAATGTTTAAAAATAGAGGAAAACAACAGAAGGGGAAAGACTAGAAATCTCATCAGGAAAATTGGAAATATCAAGGGAACTTTTCTCCCAAAGATGGGCACAATAAAGGGTAGGAATGATAGAGACTTAGTAAACACAGAAGAGATCAAGAGATGGAAAGAATACACAGAAGGACTATACAAAAAAAAGATCTTAATGAACCAAGTAACTACAATGGTATGGTCAGTCACGAAGAGTCAGACATTCTGGAGTGTGAAGTCAAGCGGGCTTTAGGAAGCACCACTGTCTAATGGATATGATGGGAGTCTAGTAGAGCTATTCAAAACCCTTAAATATGATGTTATCAAAGTGTTGCACTCAATATGTCAGCAAATCTGGAAGACCCAGCAGTGGCCCCAGGACTGGAAAAGGTCAATCCTTATCTCAATTCCCAAGAAGAGTAGTACTAAAGAGTGGACAATTGCACTCATCTCCCATGCTAGTAAGGTCATGCTTAAGATTTTGCATGCTAGGCTCCAGAACTTCCAGATGTCCAGGTTCCAGGTGAACTTGTTTCAACTTCCAGATGAACCAGGAACTTCCAGATGTCCAAGCTGGGTTTAGAAAAGGCAGAGGAACCAGAGATCAAATTGCAGACATTTTCTGGCTCATAGAGAAAGCAATGGAATTCCAGAAAAACATCTACCTCTGTTTCATTGACTACACTAAAGCCTTTGTGTGGATCATAACAAACTGTGGAAAGATCTTAAAGGGATGGGAATACCAGACCATCTTACCTGTCTCCTGAGAAACCTGTATGTGAGTCAAGAAGCAACAATTAGAACCCTGTATGAAACAACTGATTGGTTCAGGATTGAGAAAGGAGTACAACAGTCTCTGTTGTTGCCCTGTTTATTTAACCTATACACTGAGCACATCATGAGAAATGCTGGGCTGGATGAGTTATAAGCTGGAATCAAGATAGGCAGGAAAAACGTCAACAACCTCAGATGTGCAAATGACACCACTCTGATGGTGAAAGCAAAGAGGAACTAAAGAACCTCTTGATGAGGATGAAGGAGGAGAGTGAAACAACCAGCTTAAAACTAAATATTAAAAAAATTAAGATGGCATCTGGCCTGATTACTTCATGGCAAATAGAAGGGGAAAAGGTGGAAGTAGTGACAGATTTCCTCTTCTTAGGCTCTAAAATCACTGTGAATGGTGACTGAAGCCATGAAATCAGGTGATTGCTTCTTGGCAGGAAAGGTATGACAAACCTAGACATTGTGTTGAAAAGCAAAGACATTAGTCTGCTGACAAAAGTCCGTATAGTCAAGGCTATAGTCTTCCCAGTGGTCATGTACAGTTGTGAAAGCTGGACGGTAAAGAAGACAGAGCACCAAGAATCAATGCCTTTCAACTGTGGTGCTGGAAAACACTCCTGAGAGTCCCTTGCACATCAAGATAATCAAACCAGTCAATTTTAAAGGAAATCAACCCTGAACACTCATTGGAAGAACTGATGCTGAAGCTAAAGCTCCAGTATTTTGGTCACCTGATGTGAATGGCTGACTCATTGGAAAAGTGCCTGATGCTGGGAAAGATTAAGGGCAGAAGGAGAAGAGGGCATCAGAGGATGACATGACTGGATGGCATCACCAATGCAATGGACATGAACTTGGGCAAACTTAGACAGTATGGGACAGGGAGGCCTGGTGTGCAGCAGTCCATGGGTTGCAGAGAATCAGACACAACTGGGTGACTGAAAACAACAGCAACAATAAAAGCCAGAATGAATATGGAAAGAACAGAGGTGGTTAATTCATATGGAAGGCAAGCATAAACAGAAATGTGAATTCGACTAGGAGTTAGATGCCCTAGATCTAGGTTGTAATTGACATCTATTCCAGAGGGAAACCTGGGTAATTTATCCAGCCTGTCAGGAGCTCCTGCCATTAAACTTGCATTTATCACAGAATTGTTGTGGAGAATCAAATGATGCAGTATATATTGAAGTGTTTTGCGCTTTCCTATTTCCATCTAGAATAGATCATACTGCTGTCTCTGTCTCCTTCCTCCCATACCTTGTCCATGCAGTTTATCCTACCCATTCATTTTGTATGTCTCTCTCTGCCTCTTAGACTGTCAGCTCATTAAGGGTTGCTTCTGAATCATCTTGGTATCTCCAGCCTCTAGTACATTGAAAGTTCTTAATATATGTATGATAAACTTTATTTTCATAATCATTACTGTCATATGAAAATCTTCAAGCTAACTTTATATTTATTTTTTAAGTATTTATTTGTTTCATTTATTTACTTGGCTGCCCCAGGTCTTATATGTAGCACGCTGGATCTTTGATCTTTGTTGTAGCATGTGGGATCTTTTAGTTGGTACATTCAGAGTCTTTCTTTTTAGTTGGGGCATGTGGGATCTAGTCCCCTAACCGTGCATGGAACCTGGACCCCCCTGCATTGGGAACTTTGAGTCTTAGCCACTGGACCAAAGTCCCCAAACTTAATTGAAATAAATAAATAAATTTGGTGTTTGTTCTGGATGCAAACCTTGAATACTTTCTCAGGTTCCTGCCGTGGCCTCCTCCTTTCCTTAAAGCACCTTTTCTTCTGGGACTGTGTCCGCCCCTGCATTTGCCAAGTTTATTGAACAGGCTGGAGTCTGCAGTGACACTGCTGGGCTATATGGCTTTTGCACCCTATTTCACTGCACCTTTCCGTGCCATTTTCCCCTGCAGTGGATTGAATAGTGGTCCCCAAAAAGGTATGGCCTAGTCTTCACTCCTGGCCTCTCTGAAGGTGATCTTATTTGGAAATAGGGTTTTGCATATGTAGTTATGGATCTTGAGATGAAATCATCTATCTAAATCCAATAACTAGTCTCCTTATAAAGGAAAGAAGAGGGAGTTTGGGGATACACAGACACAGATAAGAAGCATGGAGGAGGAAGTGATGGGGAAATGGAGGCAGAGGATGGAGGGACATGGCGAGAGTTACCAGCAGCCCCCAGAAGCTGGGAGAGGATATGGACAGATTTGCCCTCAGAGCCTGCCCAGGAAACAGATCTTGTCAGCACCTTGGTTACCGAGTTTTGATGAACTGAAAACCGAAGCAGCCAACCGGATGTCCCCGTTCTTCCTTCCTTAGAGTGTGCCACGATGTGGTGCCTTCTTACACTCTTTCCCGGGACTTCTCAGTGACCACCCATCACACATGCAAAGCTCAGTGCTTTGTTTCCTCCCAGTTCACTGTGGAGGCCAGCACTGTAATAACACCACATGGTACTGTCTCATGTTTTCACAGTTAGACATAAAGTTTATAAATTTTTCTAAGCTCTTAAATAGTCCTAAGAAATGGGCATACATTCATTACTTGGATTATATAACTCAGTGACTCATTAATTATACTTTGAAGAATTTTAAAATAACTTCTGCATTTATGAGATTAAGTTTTAGTTGATTCATTGATATTTTATTATTTTTGGACTCTCTTTATTTTTTTAAATCAAAGAGTGGTGTCAGGAGCTGAGGTGAACTGGGAGAGAAGTGAGTTGAACTGGGAGAGAGCTGAGCCGCCAAGTGTTGGAGTTGCCAGAATACTCGATTAAAGCACCAAGCCCCAAATGAAGGAGTTAAATAAACCTTTAATCACTTAGTGAGATGATGCAAGCAATGGAGTGAAATAGGATAGAGTGCTGTTTTTCTCATGGAATGGCAAACTTGTGGGGCATTAGGTGGGTCACCTCAGATAATTCACTGTGGAGCCTGACCTAAAGCCTCTGACAGATTTGTGGACCGTGGAGTGGGGGAGGGAGAGCAAAACAGGTAAAAGAGAGGAAAAGTACTGGTTACTGAGTCAGAGTTGAGAGAGATGTCCTCAAGGTGTTCCCCTCCTCCTCCACATGAGGTTATGGCAAAGACCCTTGAAGAAAACGGTTGCCCAGATCCTCTAATAAACAAACCTAGGAATGAAGGCACCAGGGCTAGCTCTGCAAAACTATGTAAGAGTAGGACAAGCCATAGTTTGGGGTAAGTCTTTTGAAGAATTTTCCACAGTTTGTTGTGATCCACGCAGGCAAAGGCATTGACGTAGTCAAGAAAGCAGAAGTAGGTGTTTTTCTGGAACTCTCTTACTTTTTCGATGATCCAGTGGATGTTGGCAATTTAATCTCTGGTTCCTCTGCCTTTTCTAAATCCAGCTTGAACATCGCCTTTTCTAAATCTAGCTTGAACATCGGGAAGTTCATGCTTCTTATACTGTTTAAACCTGCCTTGGAGAATTTTGAGCATTACTTTGCTAGCATGTGAGATGAGTGCAAGTGTGCAGTAGTTTGAGCATTCTTTGGCATTGCCTTTCTTTGGGATTGTAATGAAAACTGACCTTTTCCAGTCCTGTGGCTGCTGCTGAGTTTTCCAAATTTGCTGACATATTGAGTAGAGCACTTTCACAGCAGCATCTTTTAGGATTTGAAATAGCTCAACTGGAATTCCATCACCTCCACTAGCTTTGTTCATAGTGATGCTTCCTAAGGCCCATTTGACTTCACATTCCAGGATGTCAGTCTCTAGGTGAGTGATCACACCACATGGTTTTCTGGGTCATGAAGATCTCTTTTGTATAGTTCTTCTGTGTATTCTTGCCACCCTGTGTATTCTTGTGTATTCAAGAGATGGGAATACCAGACCACCTGACTCGCCTCCTGAGAAATCTGTATGCAGGTCAAGAAGCAACAGTTAGAACTGGACATGGAACAACAGACTGGTTCCAAATCAGGAAAGGAGTACATCGAGGCTGTATATTGTCACTCTGCTTATTTAACTTATATACAGAGTACATCATGCAAAATGCAGGGCTGGATGAAGCACAAGCTAGAATCGAGATTGCCGGGATGACACCAGCATGACACCACCCTTATGGCAGAAAGGTAGTGAAGAAGAACTAAAGAGCCTCTTGATGAAAGTGAAAGAGGAGAGAGAAAAAGTTGGCTTAAAACTCAACATTCAGAAAACTAAGATCATGGCATCGTGTCCCATCACTTTGTGGCAAATAGATGGGGAAGCAATAGAAACCGTGACAGACTTTATTTTCTTAAGCTTTGAAATCACTGCGGGTGGTGACTGCAGCCATGAAATTAAAAGATGCTTGCTCATTGGAAGGAAAGCTATGACCAACCTAGACAGCATATTAAAAAGCAGAGACATTACTTTGCCGACAAAGGTCTTTCTAGTCAAAGCTATAGTTTTTCCAGTAGTGATGTATGGGTGTGAGAGTTGGGCTATAAAGAAAGCTGAATGCCAAAGAATTGATGCTTCTGAACTGTGGTATTGGAGAAGACTCTTGAGAGTCCCTCAGACTGCAAGGAGATCCAGCCAGTCCATCCTAAGGAAATCAGTCCCAAATATTCATTGGAAGGACTGATGCTGAAACTCCAATACTTTGGCTACCTGATGCAAAGAACTGACTCATTGGAAAAGACCCTGATGCTGAGGAAGATTGAAGGCAAGAGGAGACAGAGGATGAGATGGTTGGATGGCATCACCATCTCGATGGACATAAGTTTGAGTAGGCTCCTGGAGTTGATGATGGAAAGGGAAGGCTGGCATGCTGCAGTCCATGGGGTCGCAAAGGGTTGGACACGATTGAACGACTGAACTGAACTGGGGTGAGTCTTGACTGCAACTCCTTTCTTGTAAACTGATAAAATTTTACAACTTTAGACCATATTTGCATCAAGAAATTAAAGTTAAATATTAAAAATAATAAGTTGGTAATACCTACACTGTGCTGTTTTGGGCTATCAGCAGAGCCAGTGATATCGCCTACTTACTAAAGTTAAACTATGTTTTTACTTTTGTATATGTTTTGGGAAACCAAAACCAGACAGATATATACAATTAAGAGGAAGTTCTTTGAAGAACTGTAGAACAGAAAGGAACATGGGGTGATTTACTTGCTAAGTAAAATTAAGTTGACAAAATTGTGTGTCATCTGGTTAAAGAGAGCAAACCATCCATGTTATATCTGTACCAATATATACTAGTGAGACTGTAACATGAAAAAAATAAAAACTATACTCTAAAAGAAGAAATGTAAACATTGTTATATTCTATCAACAGTGATAGACTTCCCTGGCAGTCCAGATGCCAAGATTTCATGCTTCCAAGGCAGGGATTGCGGGTTCAGTCCCTGGTCAGGGAACTAAGATCTCACATGCCTTTCAACCTAAATAAATAATATTTTAAAATATCAAGTGATAAACCATGTATGCATTATGAAATGATTACCACAGTCTAGCTAATAAACACATCCATCACTTCATATTTATTTTCCTCCCTCCCACCTTGCCCCTTTCTTTCCTTCCTTCGTGGTGAGAGTGCTAAATTTCCTAGCAGATTTCAGGTTTATATGTGGAATATAAATAATCAAACTCATAGAAGAAGCAGGAAGTGGTAGTCACCAGGGGGTAAGGGGAGGGAAGGGGAGGGAGAAATAGGAGCTGTTAGTCAAAGGGTACTAAACTTTATGTAGGATAAAGTTACTTTAAAAAAATAAATGTTGGTTACACCTTCAGATATTTACTCTGCTCCATAGGTTTTGCTTCAAACTCCAGGTATCTTTTCAGGAGAAGTACCTCTAAATTGGCTTCCCTGATAGCTCAGCTGGCAAAGAATCTGCCTACAATGCAGGAGACCACAGTTCAATCCCTGGGTTGGAAAATTCCCCTGGAGAAAGGATAGGCTACCCACTCCAATATTCTTGGGCTTCCCTGTTGGCTCAGAAGGTAAAGAATCCATCTGCAGTGTGAGAGACCTGGATTCAATCCCTGGGTTGGGAAGATCCCCTGGAGGAGGGCATGGCAACCCACTTGAGTATTCTTGCCTGAAGAATCCCATGGACAGAGGATTCTGGTGGGCTACAGTTCATGGGGTTGCAGAGCTGGACATGACTGAGTGACTAAGCACACCTGTAAACTGAAGGTTGTTGTTCCCACTGTTAAGCTGAAAAATATAGTAAATACACTATCAAGCAAAAACAAAGTCTGGAAACACAGCGAAAATAGGGTAATTTTCAAGGGTGTGGAGCGTATAGAAGACTGCTCATAGGACAGGATCAGTGACTTAAATACTGGAAGTAGAATGGACCCATAGAATAGACCTTGCAGGGGATGGCAATCTGAACTTTGGAAACAGGATGAGCAAAACTGCTGGGGTAAAGAAATTACCATGGCAAACTCATGGGAGCCTGACTCCGTGATTCTAAAGCTCCATGTGATTAAGCTCTGACTAAAGCAAGGTCAATAATTTAACCTAACTGCTCCTTAGGTTAAAACCCTGCCTCAGCCACCTACTGCCTATGTCAGTTGAGCAAGTTATTTCATCTCTCTGTGACTCAGTTTCCAACTCTGACACTGAGGCAACTGGGATCAGCAGTGATCCCATAAAGTCATTAGAAGTAAAACACTTCATACATAGACAGCGCTTAGATAAGTGCTGGGAAATTGCCACTTTTAAGATTGAGAAAGTCATAAGAAACTTGTTACCACCCTGACAATGAGAAGGATTTAGATTTGTTACAAAATAATGGTTTTTAAACCTACTCAAGACCTAAGAAAGCAAAGAAACTTAAATAAACTGAAAATCCAGAGTGCTGAAAAGAGATACCACCCCCAGCTGCTCTCAGTCTAACAGAAGTACTAAAAGAAAGAAGAATCTGCCATTGAGTGAGTAAGAAGAAACCAGTTAAATTTTAATAAACTTTTAATAAGCTCATGAGTGATCTCATGATGGTTTAGAGTTCTGAGGAACAGTGACTACAGGATGGGTCTGTATCTATGCGCCAACTCTTTCCTATGTGCCTTCACAGATTTTGTAGTGTCCTTGTAAGTATAAAGCTGAGGGCATGTATAGAAAGCTTATGAAAAATCTGAGATTTTCACTGAGTTCAAAGCAGTTGGAGGAGCAGGAAATCTGAGAGAACCCTCTTGGAAGCACTCTGGTCTTTACCAAGTATAAGTAGTGACCTCTTAACACTTTGAAAGGAGCAGAAAAGCTGAGAGCCATTCCCTTGAGATTGCAGCCTTTCTTGCAAGCTCTGCATATGCTGCGTGAAGCTCAGAAAGGACAGAAAGAGATCAGTGAGCAAGGCCCAGGAGAGAAAGTGAATTCCCAGCGGGGAGAATTGCTGACAGGAAGGTTAATGAGGCAGAGAAAGATCATCCACAGTGTGGAAGCCAGGTGTCTTACCTACAAGTAAAATTAAATATCCTGAGTCTTGCTGGTGTTCTCAAGTCCTGCTGAGAGGGAAGTCCAGATTCTTTCCTCAGTGGTTAACTGAGTCAAAGATGTCAAAAGCCCAAACAAAGCTCAAATTCAGAGAAGACTACCATTCCCACACTGGCAGCATGACAGAAGAAGGAGTGAGCCTTTTCTGAAAGAATATGTTTTTCCCTTCAGTCTTGATTGTTCTTTGCACACATTTAGCATAAACTAATAAAATGTTGAAGAAGCATGAAAAAGTGGCTGACAGTCAAAAGAAAAACAGTCAATAGACATTAACCTAGAAATGATAAAGATGTTAGTATTATTTTAAAATTACCTGTTGTAAATAGCCCCAAACATCTAGTAGAAAATGTAGACAATGTGAACCAACACATGAAAATTCAGACTATAAAAAAAAGACTATTTAAAAACTCAGTGAAAATGCTCAGCTTGAAAACTATAAGATATAAAGAATGCATTCCATGGATATAACAGCAGATTGGATGCAGCATAAGATGAAATCAGTCCATTTTAAGATAGAGATTATCTAAACCAAAATATAAAGAGATAAAGAATGAAAAAAATAACAGATTACCTGAGAACTGGGAGACAATATCAAGCAACATATTATTGTAATTGCAGTCCCTTTAGGAGAGGGGAACGTGGTGAGGCTGAAGAAATATTTAAATGAAAGTGAAAAGGAAGTGAAGTTGCTCAGTCATGTCTGACTCTTTGTGACCCCATGGACTGTAGCCTACCAGGTTCCTCCATCCATGGGGTTTTTCAGGCTAGAGTACTGGAGTGGGTTGCCATTTCCTTCTCCAGAGGATCTTCTCAACCCAGGGATCGAACCTGGGTCTCTCACCTTGCAGGCAGATGGTTTATCATCTGAGCCACCAGGGAGGCCCAATATTTGAATAAATAATATCTTTTTATGCAAAATTGAACAGAGAGCAATCTACAAACCCAGTAAATTCAGTAATCTTAGGAAAACTTTGAATACAAAGAAAATCATTACTGGTGTGCAATATAATCTGACTGCTGCAACCAAAGATAGAGAAATCGGCTTCCCTGGTGGCTGAGAGGTTAAAGCGTCTGCCTGCAATGCGGGAGACCAGGGTTCGATCCCTGGATCAGGAAGATCCCCTGGAGAAGGAAATGGCAATCCACTCCAATATTCTTGCCTGGAGAATCTCATGGATGGAGGAGCCTGGTGGGCTACAGTCCATGGGGTTGCAAAGAGTCGGACACGACTGAGCGACTTCACTCATAGAGACATGTGGCTTAAAAGAGAACAAAGATGAGAACAGCTAACTTCTTGTCAGACACAATGGAAACCAAACAGATGATGGAACCTGTAAATTTAGAATTCCACATCTGGAAAACAGTATTGTTCAAACATGAAGATTCAGTAAAACACTGCAGGCAGACAAAAGCTAAGACATTTTGTTGACCACTAACTTGCACTAAAGGAAGTACTGAAAAAGTATTTAGGCTGAAAGGTATTAATACCAGATGAAAACTTAGATCTGTAGAACAGAACAAAGAACAAAAGGCTGGTTTTGGTGTACATCTGTCTCTCCTTCAGTTGAGTTCAGTTGCTCAGTCGTGTCTGACTCTTTGAGACCCCATGAACGGCAGCACACCAGGCCTCCCTGTCCATCACCAACTCCCAGAGTTTACCCAAACTCACGTCCATTAAGTCAGTGATGCCATCCAACCATCTCATCCTCTGTCATCCTCTTCTTCTCCTGCCCTCAATCTTTCCCAGCATCAGGGTCTTTTCCAATGTGTCAGCTCTTCTCATCAGGTGGCCAGAGTATTGGAGTTTCAGCTTTAAGATCAGTCCTTCCAATGAAAACCCACGACTGATCTCCTTTAGGATGGACTGGTTGGATCTCCTTGAAGTCCAAGGGACTCTCAAGAGTCTTCTCAAACACCACAGTTCAAAAGCACCAATTCTTCGGCACTCAGCTTTCTTTATGGTCCTACTCTCACATCCATACATAACTACTGGAAAAACCATAGCCTTGACTAGATAGACTTTTGTTGACAAAGTAATGTCTCTGCTTTTGAATATGCTGTCTAGGTTGGTCATAACTTTCCTTCTAAGAAGTAAGCATCTTTTAATTTCATGGCTGCAATCACCATTCATAGTGATCTTGGAGCCCAAAAGAAAAAGTCAGCCACTATTTCCACTGTTTCTCCATCTATTTGCCATGAAGTGATGGGACTAGATGCTATGATCTTAGTTTTCTGAAGGTTAAGCTTTAAGCCAACTTTTTCACTCTCCTCTTTCACTTTCATCAAGAGACTCTTTAGTTCTTCTTCACTTTCTGACATAAGGGTGGTGTCATAGGCATATCTGAGGTTATTGATATTTCTCCCAGCAATCTTGATTCCAGCTGCTTCTTCCAGCCTAGTGTTTCTCATGATTTATTCTGCATATAAGTTAAATAAGCAGGGTGACAGTATACAGCCTTGACATCATATATATTTTATTTCTTTATTACATAAAATTTATCTGTTCAAAACTTATATACAGAAATGCATTGTGAGATTTATAGCACATGAGCAACATCTCACAGTACTTAATACAGTCTTCCAAAAATAAGAAGTATAACTTATTGTGAATGCCTCTTATGTGCCTGGCACCATTATTTATATATATAACTCAGGTTTATAGCCCTTATTTTATAAACTAGGAAGCCAAGGCTCAGATAAGTGAAGTCACTTGCATAACACCCTACAGCCTCTAAGTTGCAAAATAAGAATTTTGGCCCTTGCTTTCATATACTCTAAAATGCAAGAACAAGATTTTAACATTGTTTGCATGAAAATAAAATTATATGAATAGGAAACAGGTTAATAAATTATTAATGATTAATAAATTATTAATAATAAATTATGTGTCTATTTGATGGGATATTATACAGCTGTTAGATATCTAAGTGGGCTGACCTGGAGCAATATCCATGACATAATTCTAAATAGAAAATGTCTGGTTGAATATAATGAGAATAGTGTGTGTTTGTGTGCTCACGCACATAGATATAGATATATATACATATGCATATTTTGATGCTTTTATGCACAAACTCACACTCATACATACACATATAGAGAAAGATTTGCTATTTGGTTGTTAAGCAGTGTTCATTTCTTTGTGATCCAATGGATTGTAGCCTGCCAGGCTTCTCTGTCTATGGGGTTCTCCAGGCAAGAATACTGGAGCGTGTTGCCATTTCCTTCTCCAGGACATCTTCTTGGATCAGAGATGAAACCTACATCTACTTCATTGGCAGGCAGATTCTTTACCACAGAACCACCAGGGAAGTCCAAAGAGAGACTAGCTCTTAACAATATATAAAAATTGCTAAGGGCTTTTGAATCTTAAGAAAAAGTCCTTTAGAACTTGAGGGTCAGGATTGAAAGAGAGAGCTTTTTTTTTAACAGCAGTAACTTTTGATGTTTATAAAATTTAACTGCATACTAAGATTATTCTCTCAATTTTAAAAAGCCTAGTTTTTAAGTAAATATTTTGCTCATTTCACTACACTGATTTAATGGAGGACTCACACATAAGCTTATTAGGGGTAAAGGCCATTAATTCTTTCTTTGCTTTTTACCCTGCTTAATGCACTGGCATATAGGCATTAATATTCACTGACTTTTCAATTAGAAGGCTGTTGGTAATGGTAAAGGGTAAAATTGCATTTAAATACTGGCATAAGGGATGAACACAGAAATAAATAGGACTGCTTAGAATAATACATAATACAAGAGGTAACATTTGAACAGATACTGAATGCTTTGTTGGCTAATCTATGAGACATATCACTTCGGGCAAGTGAAAGTGAAGTCGCTCAGTCGTGTCCGACTCTTTGCGACCCCATGGACTGTAGCCTATCAGGCTCCTCCGTCCATGGGATTTTCCAGGTAAGAGTGCTGGAGTGGATTGCCGTTTCCTTCTCCAAGAATGATACACAAAGAGAGGGGAAGAAAGGTGTAGATATGTGTTGCTGAAATCAAGTCTTTTTTTTATTTTTTGAAAAATGATGAGCTGAGGAAGGTAGGTTGGTGCCCAGTTGAAGAGTGAAGGGGGTTCCATCAATGGATTTTGAACAGGCTATACCTCAGATTTGAGTGTTTTAGGAAGATTAATTGGCAAGGAGTTCTTTGAAGCAAAAATCAGTCCTCTTAGCCGTTACAGGAACTTTGTTATTTTCTCCTTTCTCACTTTTCCAGCCACCCCTCCCGTGTTGTGGCGCTACTTCCTTTTCCTCTGCTCTCTTGTTCTGACACCTTTGTCCCTACTTGGGCATGACAGTAACAGCCCACAGACACCCTCCTGTGTTTCTGAGCCGCTCTTCTTACTCATGAAATAAGTATTCTTTCACACCTCTGTTGAATATATCAGTTCTCTTTTCTGCTTGTCTTTTTTAAAAAATTTATTTATTTTTGGTTGTGCTGGGTTTTTGCTGCTGCACAAAGACTTTCTCTAGTTCCAGAGAGTGAGGTCTACTCTCTTGTTGCAGTGCACGGGTTTCTCATTGTGGTGACTTCTCTTGTTGCAGAGCACAGGCTCCAGGTGTATATGATTCAGTAGTTGGCAGCTTGCAGGATCAGTAGTTGCAGCTTGCTGGCTCTTGGGGACACTGGCTTCAATAGCTGTGACTTGTGGGCCCTAGAGCCTGTAGGCTTCAGTAGTTGCAGCCCACGGGCTCAGTAGTTGCAGCTCCCAGGCTCTAGAGCACTGGCTCAGTAGTTGTGATGCATGGGCTTAGTTGCTTCAAGGCATGTGGAATCTTCCCAGACCAGAGATTGAATCCATGTCCCCTGCGTTGGCAGGTAGATTCTCATCCATTGTACCAGCAGGAAAGTCCCTGCATGTTTGTTTTTTTTTTAACCTCTGTCCATGTGGACATGCAACTGTGATGGGAAACACTGTGAATCTTTCAGGGTTAAATATTCCAACAAGACTTAAAGCCAAAAAAGCAATTTTTCATATTTCTGCTCCACAAAGTAACACACTGAAGCTTGTAGTAGCACATACCCTACAGGACTACAGTTTCTTTTACCTGCAAGAATAAGACAGCTTTTTTTTTTTAATTTATTTTTATTTCTTTATTTGTCTGTGCCAGGTCTTAGTTGTGGCATCTGGGATCTTTGATTTTCGTTGCGGCATTCAGGATCTAGTTCCCTGACCAGGGATTGAACCCAAGTTCCCTGCATTGAGAGCATAGAGTCTTAGCCACTGGACCACCAGGGAAGGCTCAAGATAAACTTTTTGCCTAGAATACCTTTCTCATCCCCACTTTCCTCCCTACCCTCATTTCACCTGGCTAATCTCTACTCATCCTTCCCCTCTCACGTTGGACTCACTTCTTCCAGGGAGGCTTCCCTGACATCTCACACCTCGGTTACATCTATATAACCATGAACTTATACACTTCTGTTATTACACTGAGATGCAGTTGTTCATTTTTCTATATTCTCTGCTGAGCTGTAAATTTCATTCTGTTTTGTAACAAGTCTGTCATATTCATCTTTTATGACCAGATCTTAGCCTAGTTGTTAGAATTTAGTAGACTCTCAGCAAATGTTACAGGAAAGAATGAATAGCATGATATAAAAATATAGACAGGTATTTCCTTATGGTTTTCATGAAACTCAATTTCTCACAACTCTTTTCTTGTCAAGCATTTTTTTGTATTCATGTGATTATAAAGCATAGTTTTTTCCCCCCCCAGAAGATATTATGTTATATATGTGTTGATTTCATAACCATGTTTGTAAAAGGCATTATTTGAAACAAATGAACTCTTTAATCTTGGTTTCTTGCACACTGGAAGAATTTGAGAGGGGTAAGGGGAATATTTTAAGGATACTCGTGTGAACATAAAAACAGTTAACAGACTTGTTAAAGTGTTTGAAAAGACTACCTCACAGTAAGTCATATTACAGGTCTTCCAGCTATTATATGTCTGTTATACACTTTTTACACTCTAATTATTCTAACCTTTATTATACAGGAAGGTATTAAGAATTTACTAAGATGAGACTTAAGAATATTGCCCCAGTGGAAAAATGCTTCCTTCTATAAGCTGTTAAGAAGCTCTCATTGTCATAAGCTTTCATTTTTATTCTAATCTGCTCTTCTGTACAACTGTGAAATTAACTAATCATACCCTGCTTGGGTTCCCAATTGTGGTTCTCCATTTCCTGCACACCACCGTAAAAGAAACCACTCACTGTTGGTCTCCCCAGTAGGACTGAGCCCAAGTAGTTGAACAGGGTCACTCTACAAAAGTGGTCAGGAGAGGCACAAACTTGGATGTGCAGGAGTAAATGGGAGTGGTTTGCTCTCTTTTTGCAAAGCTTCTTTAACTAAGAAATCGATTTTGACAAGATGCTTTGTCACATGCTGGACATTTTTTTTTTTTAATGAAAGGGTGAATGGAAAATAATTTAATCTGAAATGCTGACACCTATGTAGCTAGGGATTAATTGGATACTGTCTGAAAAATTATTTGAGCACCTCAGAGACAGAATCGACATAAGCTGAAGGTGGTTTGAAGGCCCCTCATGGCCCTTGCTTGGCTCTTTTACCTAGGTTGTGAGTCAGCCGTAGCCCTTACTTTGTGTCTACCCTCACACTGGCGAAAAAGATAATTTGGTATCACAGCATACATGGATTTTATAAGACTAGGATATTGTCTGCTTCTAACACAGCTATTAATTTAGTGACCTTCCTCTTGGATGCTTACTTTATACAGGAAGGAAAGCAATAATTCTATTGTGTTAGATGTTGAACCACATGTTTTTAACAAAATGTGTAGTCTCTTTGGCTTTAAAATTTCCTTTTGAGAGCTCCAAAAGATTTTATTGTTTAAAATGCTTCTAGGATCTGATTCCAACAGGTACAACACAGTTATAAGGATGGAAGAAAGTCAAATGTGGGGATAGAGGACAGGAGTGGATGTGGTCTAGGGAGTGAACATCCTCCCTTGACCAAGGCAGTGACATTGTCTGAAACTCTCAGTGAGAAGCTTAAATCCTCAGTTTGCTACGTTCTGAGAAAGCAAAGAGCCAAAACTTCTTCTACAAAAACTTCTGTAAAATAGAATCACATATAAAAGAAAATAACTCCAGCGTGTGAATTTTCATAAACCTTTATGTTCACCTATCCAAATGTGCTAGGATGCATGCCTCCATCATGGCCATCTTGAAATCAAGTTGACTTTTGATAAACATTTCCCTGTTCAATTAAGGCTCATCAGCAGACCCTTTGTATTTTCTTAATATTCTGAAATAGAGCATTATTAATTTTTAACCTATTGCATTTATCCATTTGTGAAGACTCTTGAGGGTCCCTTGGACTGCAAGGAGATCCAACCAGTCCATTCTGAAGGAGATCAACCCTGGGATTTCTTTGGAAGGAATGATGCTAAAGCTGAAACTCCAGTACTTTGGCCACCTCATGCGAAGAGTTGACTCATTGGAAAAGACTCTGATGCTGGGAGGGATTGGGGGCAGGAGGAGAAGGGGACGACCGAGGATGAGATGGCTGGATGGCATCACTGACTCAATGGATGTGAGTCTGAGTGAACTCCGAGAGATGGTGATGAACAGGGAGGCCTGGCGTGCTGCGATTCATGGGGTCGCAAAGAGTCGGACACGACTGAGCGACTGAACTGAACTGAACTGATGAAAACATTACTTTATGGACAGATTTCATTATCTTAGGATGCCTGGGAACCCAGTGTCACCCGTTTCTTCATTGTGTTTCAGATTTATAGGATTAGAATGTAAAGCTTAGGCTTCCCTGATGGCTCACTGAGTAAACAATCCGCCTGTCAATGCAGGAGATGAAAGAGACATGGGTTCTATCCCTGGATCAGGAAGATCCCCTGGAGTAGGAAATGGCAACCACTCCACTATTCTTGCCTGGGAAATTCCATGGGTGGAGGAGTCTGGCAGGAGTCCAGGGGAATCACAAGACCGAGCATGCATGCACAGCATAGCACAGGGTACAGAGCTTACCTGTCCACAGGAGTCACAGAGCAGGCTACGAGTTTGCTATTAAATGGGCAAGACTAGTCTTTTCATTCTCAGACAAAATGTTGCCTCTCATTTCTTTTCTGAAACATGCACCCATCTTGGTCTACCTTTTCCTTCTCTCCTTTGATAAGAGACGTGGGAACAGAAAAATATACCTCCACTAGGGAAAGAATTAAATCCCAGCTTAATGATAAATTCCAAATGAAACTTGGCTTCAGTGTTGAGAAGCACTGGAGATTATGGAGCTCTGACCCCCTGGGGACCCACCCCATCCTGATCACGTCCCCCACCCACCCTTTAACCAGTACTTGTCCCTGCCATGCTTGAACAGGGCATTTGTTGTTTAGTCACTGAGTCCTGTCCAACTCTTTTGCGACCCCATGGACTGTAGCCTACCAGGCTCCTATGTCCTTGGGATTTTCCAGTCAAGAATACTGAAGTGGATTGCCATTTCCTTCCCTAGGAGATCTTCCCAACCCAGGGATCGAACCTGCATCTCCTCTCCTGCACTACAGTCGCTTTCTTTAACACTGAGCCTCCAGGAAAGCCCTGAATAGGGCATAGTATAGACCAATTTCCCAATTATTTCAAGGAAAAACAGATATTAGATTTTCCTTAAAAAAAAAAAAAAAACAACTCCTGATTATAAAAGATTGCTCCCAAAAGCATGTATATTCCTTATGTAATTTCTTTATTTAGATCCTTGACCACAAACTCTAGCCTTGCATTTGCAGCTGTGTAATGGACATTTTCACTGAGCACTCTCTGCTCACCTCGAGTTTGATTTCACTAATGCTAAACTGATGATTTCCTATAAACTAGAAACTTTTCTCCTCCACCTAATATTTTATTTTGATTAATGACCATCCCTACCCCAATACTCCTTGTAATGTTATTTCAAGTTCCTCAATACCGTTAGATAAAGTCTATATTTTTTTCTTCATACTCCTCTCAAAATTATCTTTCCCTTTGACTTCCATTAGGCAGGTACTAGGGTTATTGTCATTAACCTACTTCTGAACTAATGAAATAACTTCGCTATTTTTCCTCATTCAAGGAGAGAAATTCAGTTGAGTCTGTGGGTGTTGGACATTGTGTGATGTGCTTGAGACGCAAAGCTGAACATCTGTAAATCCCTTCTGCTAGCAAATGGATTCTGAATTGCTTAGGAGTCAAGGCTTTTCTTCATCTTGCTGTGAGCTACCCAGCACTCCAGGCTTCATTTATCACAATGCCTTCTGGGGACATGACACTCTTGTAACTTAGCTCCCAACCTGCTTCTCCACAAACCCCATCTGCTCTCCATCCTCTTACCCTCCAACTGTCCCCCACAAACAGTGGAAAATACCTAGTTTTTTCTATCTATGGGAACTTGTTCATGACATGTTTTAAAACAAGAGTTGGCAAACTTTTTCTGTAAAGGAACAGAGAGTAAATATTTAGGGCTTTACAGGCCACATGGTTTCTATTGAAACCACTTACCTCTGCAGTTGTAGACTAAAACCAGTTGAATAATATGTAAAAGGAAAATAATATTCCAGTAAAACTATTTGCAAAACAGATGGCTGGGAGGCTGTATGTAATTTACTGACTTAGAATGTCCCCCTGTACCTCTATGTTCCCAAATTTTCTGTTCTCTGATTCTTTGTCATCATCACCACCAGAAAAGAATTCCTGCTTTGATTTAGCACTCACCTCTACCATATCTACTGTAGCAAAGAGGTTACCTTCTTAGAAAGATGCAAATTCCTGGGTAATGGGCTCAAATGTCATTCTTTGCATCTCCTGTATTCAATATTTAGTGAATGAAAATGTGAAGACATGAAAATTATATAATAGATAAGCATTACCTAAAAAAAAGGTCTAAATTTTTTTTTTTTTAATAAGAAACATTTGCTCTTTTTCACTGAAATTTGTGGATTTTGACATGTATCCTAATTCCAAATGTCTAGACAGAACTTACTGGATAAAGCAGTACAAACCAAGGCAAGGAAGACCAAATTCTTGTTGTAGATACACTACTCTTTTGTCCTTTCAAATTTGAAAGCAAATAAGGAAAATTGAAACTATGCATATTTTGAATTTTGTAGCATCAGTAAATTCCAATTAAGTGTAAGAAAAAGGCCATAATTTAAAACAGTAAAGTATGATAGAAAGACAAAGCTATTTGCTATGATTTTTCTGCATGACAGCTAAGACGAAGAACATTCAGTCCCAGTTAAAATCTCACGGACTTCCCTGGTGGTCCAGTGGTTAAAAATCCACCTGCCAATGGAGGGAACATGGGTTCAGTCCTTGCTCCAGAGGGATTTCACATGCCACCAGGCAGCTAAGCCCTATGCTGCAACTTACTCAGCATGTGCACTCTGGAGCTTGTGTTCAGCAGGAGAAACCACCACAATGAGAAGCCTGCACACTGCAGCAAAGAGATAACCCCCACACATCACAGCTAGAAAAAGCAACAAAGACCCAGCACAGCCATAAACAAGTAAATATAAACTTAAAAAACATCTCATTAGCATTTCAAGTGGTCTAGAATATTATCAGTAGTTTTGGATAATATATCTATAAGTCTGAAAAACTCTGTAAAAATAAATTTCCTAAAAAAGACAATTTAGTAAAGGATCTAATTTTAAAAATCATTGTAGAGAACTTAGTATAAATTTTTTTCATACACAAAACACATAAATACTTTGATTTGAAAGAAAAGCCCTTGTGTATAATGTCAATAAAAAGGATAACATCTGGGAAGAAATTCAGTCTAAATGCATAGGAACAACATGAAAAGCTTCAAACCTCCACTATTGGCATAAAACAATGACTGAATGCATGAAAACATGTGACATGCTTTTAGATGGGAAGATTTGATATTGTGAAAATATCGAGTCTTCATTAATTATCTATAACTACATTGCATCCCCAATCAAAATAACAAAATACTATTAATATTTTACAAAAGCTTGCAAAGACACTAGAAAAGTGAACCTAAGATAATATCAAATTTATCAGCCATATCAAATTTCTAGCTCTTAATCTAGAAAAGAGAAATATTATTCTTTTCAATAAAATCTTTACTACTATACATCCAAAGTCAAATGACAAACATGCCCATTAATAGTTGAAAAAAAAAATAAAATAACAACAAGTAGACAAAAGAGAAATATCCTTGAAATACAAAGAAATACAAACCTTACAGTAGAAAATTAAGTATAAGCCATCTCACAGTAACTCACAACTAAAAAAAATATGAATAAGTAGATAGTAACCATATGGAGAAGGAAGCTCAGCCTCATTACTAAGAAATGCACATTAAAATAAAGTACTTTTAAAACAACCAGATTGATAAAGATTGAAATATTTGTTAAGTCTCAGTATAGTAAGGGAATTGATAAATGGCCACTCTTCGTGGCCTCTTGATTGAGAGTGTTAATTGCTAATAGATCTATTGATAGGCAACTTGGCTGTCAAAATGTGAAATGCGCATCTCCTTCAACTCTTTTCCAGTCAAATTCCTTAGGAAGATTTCCTACTTGTCTAGTTTTGAAAGGTACTATTGAAATTAAAGTGGTTACACCTAGATGTTCATTAATGGGAGAGACATTGAATTATGGTAAATCAGTATTTTTGACTAAGTAGTTCTTAAGAGAAGGCAATGGCAAGCCACTCCAGTACTCTTGCCTAGAAAATTCCATGGGTGGAGGAGCCTGGTAGGCTGTAGTCCATGGGGTCGCAAAGAGTCGGACATGACTGAGCGAGTTCACTTTCATGCACTGGAGAACGAAATGGCAACCCACTCCAGTGTCTTGCCTGGAGAATCCAAGGGACGAGGGAGCCTGGTGGGCTGCCGTCTATGGGGTCACACAAAGTCGGACTCGACTGAAGCGACTTAGCAGCAGCAGCAGCAGTTCTTAAGCATTAGATAATTTTGTAGATGTTGATATAGATCAGTCTTCAAATTATAGAGGGAAGAAAGCAAGATGTAGACTATTCTATACATATTACAATTTCTTCTTTATATGTTGTTTTGCATTTGACATGCATAAAAATTTCAGATTTGGTAAGAAATTAGTGTCTATAGCATAGAGTCTATGGTAGGTTAGGAGATGGTATGAGAATTGATATGAGATATATCAAAATCAATGTGTTTATTTTCAATTTAGTCCTATTCTGTTTTTGTAACAGTAATCTTGTTGCAAATAAAGATCAAGCTTTGTCTAGATACTTTGTACTAGAGAAAGGCAGAATACAATTTTTGAGTATGAAAAAATGCCTTAGGTTAGTAACATCCCAGCTTCTCATACTGTGTATCACTTACATCACTGTGATAAATGTAATCTAAACCTCAATGTATTTTCAGGACTTTCTGTCTCATAGCTGGATAAAGGAAGAATCATAGTTGGATGTGTTAACATTTGTTTCTTCTCTCCTCCTGATTCCTTGGAAGGTATTTTTGCCCAAACACACTTGGCCTCAGTATAGTCTCTCACTCTTTCCTCTACCCCATCCATGGGAAAGTGATTTAGCAGAAATGTGGGCAGAATAACCTGCTGGGTGGTTGCTGCTCTGGGCCAGGCTGTGAACTGGGACATAAAGCCCCTGCCTTGGCAGAAGGAGCAAGGTATGTGAAGTCAAACTCAATTAGCCCCTTCTCCAGGTCAAATTTTATCATTCAGGGGGATGAAAGCATCCGTATTCTGACTCTCATCTTACTGTTCATTTGTCCGAAACTCATCTGAAAAGACAGATGCTATTTATTGAGTTGCCTCAAAACTCCAGTATTATACTATTCAGGAAAAGTAATAGTCCCCCAAACTCATCATTGCAAGCCTCCCAGGGTGTAAGTGAAGAAACTGAGGTTCTAAAAATTGAAAAAACTAGTTCCAGTTGACACAGTAGCTAAACTGAAAACTGGAACACAGATCTGGTCCTTGTCCAGTAATTTAAAGATTTTGCAAGGAACCACTAATATTTAAAACAAAAGACTCTTAGGAATTGCTTCATGTAATCAAATATTAGAAATCTACATCTGATGGGGCTATGCATTGCTGATGGAGTGTTGTTTTTATGGAGATTCATGCAAGATGACCCATACAATTTCCCAGTAAAACCTCTGGATCCACCTGGAAGATCTCCAGTTCCTGTGTGAAGATCCCCAGTTACTATGTGTTTTTGTTGCTAAACTAGATACAATAGGTCAGGCTTTACTTGCCAGGTTGTCACATGGAATTAAAACCCAATTATTAGATGAATCTTACAAAAATATCCTGTCCATCCTGTACTAAAAATATGTCAGCTTAATTAATCTCTGTGGGAAGTTGCTCTTACCACATATTTATAAGCTGGAAATTTATGTATAGTTGAAGTTTCTTGAAAACTTTAAAAAAATAACTAAAAATTATTTGAAGACTTCCAAATACACAGTAGGGATTTCAAAAGCACTAAGACTAAGAAAAGTAAGAGCTTTACATTTAGTTAATAGGTTCCCACTGAGCAGAAAATAAAAACCCCCAACTTGGAATGTGATTTACACAGTAACTATGCTTAAGGAGGAATGGGAATTTAGACCTAGTATTATTTATGATCTAAGTCAACTCATCCACATTACTGCTGTTTCATAGTATCCAATAGGGTTCTTAAATACAGACTGTGTACTAAGGATAAAAACAAAAGTTCCTCCTTGCTGAATTCATGCTACATTCACATCAGTAGACTATGAACCTGATGTCAAACATATATGTAGATATTTACTACATGTATGTTCAGTTCAGTTCAGTTGCTCAATCGTGTCCAGCTCTTTGTGACCCCATGAATTTCAGCACGCCAGGCCTCCCTGTTCATCACCAACTCCCGGAATTCACTCAAACTCATATCCATCGAGTCGGTGATGCCATCCAGCCATCTCATCCTCTGTCATCCACTTCTCCTACCCACAATCCCTCCCAGCATCAGGGTCTTTTCCAATGAGTCAACTCGTTGCATGAGGTGGCCAAAGTTTTGGAGTTTCAGCTTTAGCATTAGTCCTTCCAGTGAACACCCAGAACTGATCTCCTTTATTTTTTTATTTTTATTTTATTTTTTTTTTATATCTTTGTATTTTTATTTATTTTTATTTATTTTATTTTTTTATTTTTTTAAATTTTATTTTTACTTTATTTTACTTTGCAATACCGTATTGGTTTTGCCATACATTGACATGAATCAGCCACGGGTGTACATGAGTTCCCAATCCCTAATCCCCCTCCCACCTCCCACCGCACATCACCTCTCTGGATCATCCCCGTGCACCAGCCCCAAGCATCCTGTATCCTGTATCGAACATAGGCTTGTGCTTCGTTCTTACATGATAGTATACACGTTTCAATGCCATTCTTCCAAATCATCCCACTCTCTCCCTCTCCCACAGAGTCCAAAAGTCCTTTCTATACATTTGTGTCTCTTTTGCTGTCTCACATACAGGGTCATCACTGCCATCTTTCTAAATTCCATATATATGTGTCAGTATACTGTATTGGTGTTTTTCTTTCTGGCTTACTTCACTCTGTATAATAGGTTCCAGTTTCATCCATCTCATTAGAATTGCCATGATCTTCATTTTCTGAATGTTGAGCTTTAAGCCAACCTTTTCACTCTCCTCTTTCACTTTCATCAAGAGGCTTTTTAGTTCCTCTTCACTTTCTGCCATAAGGGTGGCATCATCTGCATATCTGAGGTTATTGATATTTCTCCTGGCAATCTTGATTCCAGCTTGTGCTTCTTCCAGTCCAGCGTTTCTCATGATGTACTCAGCATAGAAGTTAAATAAGCAGGGTGACAATATAGAGCCTTGACGTACTCCTTTTCCTATTTGGAACCAGTCTATTGTTCCATGTCCAGTTCTAACTGTTGCTTCCTGACCTACATATATGTTTCTCAAGAGGCAGATCAGGTGGTCTAGTATTCCCATCTCTTTCAGAATCTTCACAGTTAATTGTGATCCACACAGTCAAAGGCTTTGGCATAGTCAATAAAGCAGAAATAGATGTTTGGTGTTTTTTTTTGCAACTCTCTCGTTTTTATGATGATCCAGCAGATGTTGGCAATTTGATCTCTGGTTCCTCTGCCTTTTCTAAAACCAGCTTGAACATCTGAAAGTTACAGTTCACATATTGCTGAGGCCTGGCTTGGAGAATTTTGAGCATTACTACTAGCGTGTGAGATGAGTGCAATTGTGTGGTAGTTTGAGCATTCTTTGGCATTGCCTTTCTTTGGGATTGGAATGAAACTGACCTTTTCCAGTCCCATGGCCACTGCTGATTTTTCCAAATTTGCTGTCATATTGAGTGCAGCACTTGCCCAGCATCGTCATTCAGGATTTGAAATAGCTCAACTGGAATTCCATCACCTCCACTAGCTTTGTTCATAGTGATGCTTTCTAAGTCCCACTTGACTTCACATTCCAGGATGTCTGGCTCTAGGTGAGTGATCACACCATCATGATTATCTGGGTCGTGAAGATCTTTTTTGTACAGTTCTTCCATGTATTCTTGCCACCTCTTCTTAATATCTTCTCCTTCTGTTAGGTCCATACCATTTCTGTCCTTTATCGAGCTCATCTTTGCATGAAATGTTCCCTTGGTATCTCTAATTTTCTTGAAGAGATATCTAGTCTTTCCCATTCTGTTGTTTTCCTCTATTTCTTTGCATTGATCACTGATTCCACTAGCTTTGTTCGTAGTGATGCTTTCTAAGGCCCACTTGACTTCACATTCCAAGATGTCTGGCTCTAGATTAGTGATCACATCATCATGATTATCTGGGTCGTGAAGATCTTTTTTGTACAGTTCTTCTGTGTATTCTTGCCACCTCTTCTTAATATCTTCTGCTTCTGTTAGGTCCATACCATTTCTGTCCTTTATCGAGCCCATCTTTGCATGAAATGTTCCCTTGGTATCTCTAATTTTCTTGAAGAGATCTCTAGTCTTTCCCATTCTGTTGTTTTCCTCTATTTCTTTGCATTGATCACTGAGGAAAGCTTTCTTATCTCTCCTTGCTATTCTTTGGAACTTTGCATTCAGATGCTTATGTCTTTCCTTTTCTCCTTTTCTTTTCACTTCTCTTCTTTTCACAGCTATTTTTAAGGCCTCCCCAGACAGCCATTTTGCTTTTTTTTTTTTTTGCATTTCTTTTCCATGGGGATGGTCTTGATCCCTGTCTACTGTACAATGTCACGACCTCTGTCCATAGTTCATCAGGCACTCTATCTATCAGATCTAATCCCTTAAATCTATATCTCACTTCCACTGTATAATCCTAAGGGATTTGATTTAGGTCATACCTGAATGGTCTAGTGGTTTTTCCTACTTTCTTCAATTTAAGTCTGAATTTGGAAATAAGGAGTTCATGATCTGATCCACAATCAGCTCCTGGTCTTGTTTTTGCTGACTGTATAGAGCTTCTCCATCTTTGGCTGCAAAGAATATAATAAATCTGATTTCAGTGTTGACCATCTGGTGATGTCAATGTGTAGAGACTTCTCTTGTATTGCTGGAAGAGGGTGTTTGCTATGACCAGTGCGTTCTCTTGGCAAACTCTATTAGTCTTTGCCCTGCTTCATTCTGTATTCCAAGGCCAAATTTGCCTGTTACTCCAAGTGTTTCTTGACTTCCTACTTTTCCATTCAGTCCCCTATAATGAAAAGGACATCTTTTTTGGGTGTTAATTCTAAAAGGTCTTGGAGGCTTCATAGAACCGTTCAACTTCAGCTTCTTCAGCATTACTGGTTGGGGCATAGACTTGGTTTACCGTGATATTGAAAGGTTTGCCTTTGAAACGGACAGAGATCATTGTGTTGTTTTTGAAGTTGCATCCAAGTACTGCATTTCAGACTCTTTTGTTGACCGTGATGGCAACTCCATTTCTTCTAAGGGATTCCTGCCCACAGTAGTAGATATAATGGTCATCTGAGTTAAATTCACCCAATCCAGTCCGTTTTAGTTCACTGATTCCTACAATGTCGATGTTCACTCTTGCCATCTCCTGTTTGACTACTTCCAGTTTGCCTTGATTCATGGACCTAACATTCCACCTTCCTATGAAATATTGCTCTTTACAGCACCGGACCTTGCTTCTATTACCAGTCACATCCACAACTGGGTATTGTTTTTACTTTGGCTCCATCCCTTCATTCTTTCTGGAGTTATTTCTCCACTGATCTCCAGTAGCATATTGAGTACCAACTGACCTGGGGAGTTCCTCTTTCAGTATCCTATCATTTTACCTTTTCATACTGTTCATGCGGTGCTCAAGACAAGAATACTGAAGTGGATTGCCATTCCCTTCTTCACTGGACCACATTCTGTGAGACCTCTCCACCATGACCTGCCCATCTTGGGTGGCCCCACATGGCATGGCTTAGTTTCATTGAGTTAGACAAGGCTGTGGTCCCTGTGATTAGATTGACTAGTTTTCTGTGATTATGGTTTCAGTGTGTCTGCCCTCTGATGCCTGTTGTAACACCTACTGTCTTACTTGGGTTTCTCTTACCTTGGACATGGGGTATCTCTTCAAGGCTGCACCAGCAAAGCGCAGCCACTGCTCCTTACCTTGGACAAGGGGTATTTTCTCACAGCCGCCCCTCCTGACCTTGAATGTGAAGTAGATGTTAGCAATAAAAAGCATTCAAGGATTAGGATCTGCGCTTTTTCCTGCAAATGGCATCAGCCCCCAGATCCCCACCTTATTTCTGAGTCTTGTTTTTCTTTATTCTTCTGCAAAACTGCTCCCTTGGGTTGGTTCATTGCTGGGCTGGTCCCAACAGGTTGCCACTTCGTTCTCCACGGGATCTTCCCAACCCAGGGATTGAGCCCGCGTCTCACGCATTGCAGACAGACGTTTTACCATCTGAGCCACCAGGGAAGCTTTAGAAACTAAAAGACCTTCATAATTTATTCAGTGCATGGACTTTTCACTTCATTCATGCCCACAGCCTTTGATAGTGTTATGATGCCTATAGTTCAGTCCCCACAAAATAAAACTCAGAGGCATATAAAAAACTGAGTATACTAAAGAAGCTATTAAATATTTTTAAAAATAAAATTGAGACATAGTAATATATTAGCTTATTTATTAATACATTAAGTAACAAGATCTAGCAACACATGTAATGGTTGTGGTGAATTCAGAGTTGCCATGCAGAAAATTATGTTTCAGTACATCTTCAGCAAGTATAGTATGATATGAAAAAATCTGTGATTTCTATAAGCTATGGAAGGCACTACTACTAATATATATTTATTGGCAATGTTCATGATTGTGGAAAATGTTAAATTTCATTTAGGTAGTAATGAAAATGTGATGTTCACAGACTCTCTAAATTGATTTATGGTCCCTTTGGGGGTCCTTGGACCTCAGGTGAAGGATTGTTGTTTTGTATGATCTTCCCATTATCCTTATGAGGAAACTGAGGCCCTTCAGGGATTTGCCACAGTTTGTATAGCCAGGTAGTGAGAGAAGAGCTACCATCCTCTGTTTCCAGATGACTTTTCCCGAAGTCCCTCCAGAACATCAGACGGTGTCCACATCAACCTCAGTATGAAGTATGAAGTATTATAAAGCTTTATTTTATTTCATTTTAAGCCATATGTTTAAAATAGTAATTTATAAAAACAAACCATTTTGCACATGGTGCCAGGGGACTTAGGGAAAGGAAAGTTTAGCACAGTCACTTTCTCCCTTAACATTCACAGAGGGGAATCAAATGAGCTGCTTAGGTTCACAGTGGAGACTAGCAACACAAATACCCTTTTCCAGCACTCAGCATTCCTATTCGTGGTTCTCACATTCAGTGATTCTTCCTGGGTAGGCCACTGCATCCATTGTTCAGGAGTGAAGATTGTAAAATGACCAGGACATTCATCCCTTTCTTCCTGTTACCATCTAGAGCTGTTATTCAGTGTGTGTGTGTGTGTGTGTGTGTGTGTGTGATCACTGAGTCATGTCTGACTCTTGTGACCCCCAACCTCGGACGGTAACCGGCCAGGCTCCACTGTCCATGGATTTCCCAGGCAAGAATACTGGAGCGGGTTGTTAATTCCTACTCCAAGGGATCCTCCTGACCCAGGGATCAAACTTGCTTCTCCTGCATTGGCAAGTGGATTCTTTACCACTAGCACCACCTGAGAAGCCCATATATATGGTATCATGTGTAAAATAGATAGTTAGTGGGAAGTTGCTCCATAGCATAGCAAACCAAGCCTGGTGCTCTGTGATGACATAGAGGAGTAGATGGGGTAGGAGAGGGTATATAGAAGGCAATGGGACCCCACTCCAGTACTCTTGCCTGGAAAATCCCATGGACAGTGGAGCCTGGAAGTCTGCAGTCCATGGGGTCGCTGAGGGTCGGGCACGACTGAGCGACTTCACTTTCACTTTTCACTTTCCTGCATTGGAGAAGGAAATGGCAACCCACTCCAGTGTTCTTGCCTGGAGAATCCCAGGGATGGAGGAGCCTCTTGGACTGCCCTCTGGGGTTGCACAGAGTTGGACACGACTGAAGTGACTTAGCAGAGCAGATATATGTATTAATTATTATTGTTATGACTGATTCACATTGTTGTACAGCAGAAACAATACAACATCATAAAGCAATTTTACATTAATTAAAAAAAATTTTTAATTGGCTTTGACTAGGTACCACCCTTATGGCAGAAAGTGAAGAGGAACTAAAAAGCCTCTTGATGAAATTGAAAGAGGAGAGCAAAAAAGTCGGCTTAAAGCTCAACATTCAGAAAATGAAGATCATGGCATCTGGTCCCATCACTTCATGGGAAATAGATGGGGAAACAGTGGAAACAGTGTCAGACTTTATTTTGAGGGGCTCCAAATTCAGCCCTGGGATTTCTTTGGAAGGAATGATGCTAAAGCTGAAAGTCCAGTACTTTGGCCACCTCATGCGAAGATTTGACTCATTGGAAAAGACTCTGATGCTGGGAGGGATTGGGGGCAGGAGAAGAAGGGGACAACTGAGGATGAGATGGCTGGATGGCATCATGGACTCGATGGACGTGAGTCTGAGTGAACTCTGGGAGATGGTGATGAATAGGGAGGCCTGGCGTGCTGCGATTCATGGGGTCGCAAAGAGTCGGACACGACTGAGTGACTGAACTGAAGTAGCTAATTAAAAAATAATTCACCAAGTAAAACCTCCTTTCCTAAACTGTACATAGTTTAAAATCCTTTGAAACTGCGCATAATTAACTCTGCCTGAGTCACTTAGTTGATAAACACTTTGAGTTGGAAATATGTTTATAATTAACAGTATTTTTCATATTAAGATCAATTCATTTTTTTCTCTTCAGAGGCTGGATTAGAAGAGGAAATGTCTGTTCTCTTCTTGGCAATAATATATTTTTCAATTCCTCTAAATTTCTGTATTAGAACTTCATTAATCATACAAACTGCATGAGAAGGTCTTGCTCAAATATGACAGGTGCCAAGATTTTAAAATACATGCTGTGGGTCATAGCCAAAAATGTAATTGTGGTCAAGACTTAGATATCAACACACTAGATGATAGGTTGGTTGCCTAATCATAAAGTGCAGCATACTTAGAGAATATTTTGGCCATTTCTGTGATGGTTTGATTTGGCCATTTCTGTGATGGAATGTGATTGACAGACACTCAGCCCAAATGGATAGTTGATTAACTGTTATACCACTTTAGTAAAAATGATGAGACCTTTCAAGTTTAGAGTCATTATAATTCCTTGTCAGGCTCAGTGAGACAAAAGTTCAGTGTTTGGATTTCTCACTTGATCACTATTGGTTACCTATGCTACAGAGATTCCAAACTATCTTGTGTATGGAACCTAGGTTTTGATCATGAATCTAGGAATCATGTTTTCAGGAGAAATTGGATACCTCCCTAACTCCAGGCTGGAAATCATGGCTAGTTTTAGTGAAACACAATAATCCCTTTCTTCTTGCCCATAATTGGTTCAGTTATCAGAACGTGATTCAGTTCTAGCCAAAAATCTTTGAAGGGGAGTCTATTGAATATCTTTGGGGAAAGGGAACAGTCTATATATTATATTGAAGAAAACTATTTCTTCCTAACTCTGGGATTCCATTCTGTGCGGTGTTTGACACAGTGTAAGATACCTTGTCACCATGAAGGATAAGCTTGAAGTCAAAAGTGAAGATATTCTGGGTATTAGAACTAAAATATGACCCTTGGTGAACTATTTATGTGATAAAGTTAATGCTTTGAAGTAGCTTTGTATCCTAATTCTGATATGTAAGGTAAGTGTATAGTGTATTTTTAATGTGAACCTGCAGAGTTAATATTATTGCAACTGGAAGCATTCTAACTGAAACATTCATCTTCTACTACTCCTGGCTTCCCAAGAGTTGCAGCATAAGAAGTTCTCTAATTATTGTCATATTTTTTATTCCTAACTTGTATTTCTGTCTCAGAATTCATGCTTCCTTTCCTACCTGTGCTGGACCTCCTAGACTAAAACATAAAAGTCCATTGCATTCTTCTTCATGGATCATTTCTTATTCCACTCTGGTTCTTCAAACATTGATAATTCATTCGTGGAATTATTTATTGAGTAACCACTGAGTAACAAGCATTGGATTAGGTAAGGTGATAGAGATAAAAAGTGAATATGATGCAAACTTGATCCTGAAGGACTCACACTCTAGTGCAAGACCAATGGATAGTTCATATAAACAATATGTCATAGAGGGGTACACCAGTTTGTTTAAAAGTGCTACATATATAGAGAATAGAAACCTGAGAGTGGATGGGTGTGTGGAATTTAGGGAAAAGCTGGCTAATACCAACCAGGGTCAGAAGCCCATACAAGTATATCGCTAATGCAAGTCAAGCACTCATCCCCCTCTTTGTCCTTTGCCTCATCTCTAAATTGCTCTAGAATCAAATGTGCTTGCAAACTGAAGGCACCCGTTAACAATAACACACATCACTCTTGCTCAATCAGGAAAATAAGAGACATTTAAAAGAAGAAAGCTGAAGGAGATTAAAATCATTTTACCTAAAAGTACTCTCCCGAATTCTTACTCCATGAACACACTGCTTCATATTTTTGTGTTATTCCTTACTCTTTTCTCCTTATCTTTTTTCGGTGTGTGGTCTTTTTAGATACTAGGAGCTTCACTGAGTGTAGAGTGGAAGTGTCAAATCAGCATTGTGGCTTGCTTTGGCAAAAGTCGTCACAGAGTTCCATCTCCCTTTAGAACTGTTATCTTTGAGGGCAGTTATGCCATCCCTTTTATTTTGTAGATCATGGAAATAGAGCCAAAAAATCATTAAGTAACTTCTCCGTATTCACATAATTAATAAGAGGCAATTGACATCAATCCCACTAATTTTTCCTATGTCATCCTGTTACTTATGAAAATAAAACATCTGTGACTCCACTTGAAATACTGAGCAATGATCATTGAATAATTATTTATTATTTTATCTGTTTTAAGGAAAAAATTATATAAATCTCATGTGCACTATAACTTCTCAATAAATTAACAGTACTTCTCTTGAATAAGCTAAAAAAATCATCCAATTAGGGTTCTGCATTTGATGAGGAGCTGTTCCTTCTAATCAGATTCTGATCCTCCATAATTTTGGTTTGGCTTAGTAAATCACCTAATCTTTATTTCTTAGTTCAAATATTTGAGAGAGAAAAATCTTAGTGTCTCAAATTAGCCTACAAGTAGTTCCTCTTAGATTGGTTATTCATTCTTTCCTTAATCAATTTAGCTGGAAAGAAAAGGTATCACATGGTACCACCTAGATAACCAGGGCTCTAGACAAAGGAGTGGATACTCAGGAAAATTGTGGGCAAAGAGGTAGTTTTTTTAAAATTTTTATTGAAATATAATTGATTTGCAATATTGTGTTAGTTTCAGGTGCACAGCAAAGTGATTTGGTTATACATATATCTGTAAATATATATTTTTTGCTTTTACATTATCCTCCATTATAGGTCATTACAGGATATTGAGTAAGTTCTCTGTACTATATACTAGGTCCTTGTTGGCTGTCTGTTTCATATTTATATACACTAGTAATGTGTGTATTTTAATCTTGAACTCCTAGTGTAGCTCTTCCCTCTCCCCTTTGGTAACCATATGTTTGTTTCTCTGTCTGTGAGTCTATTTCTGTTTTGAAAATAAGTTCATTTGTATGATTTTTTTTAAGATTCCAGATATAAGCCATATCATATACTTGCTCTTTTATATCCAGCTCACTTCACTTAGCATAATCTCTAGTTCTGTCTATGGTGCTGCAAATGGCATTATTTCATTCTTTTTATGGCTGAGTAATATTCCATTATATTCCACATCTTTGCCCACTCATCTGTCAGTGGACGCTTAGGTTGCTTCCATATCTTGGGTTGTAAATACTGCTCCTGTGAACATTGGGGTGCATGTATCTTTTAAAATTAGGCTTTTCTCTGGATATATGCCCAAGAGTGGGACTGTAGGATCATATAGCAACTATGTTTTTTGTTTTTTAAGGAATCTGTATACTGTTCTTACAGTTGTACCAGTTTGCCTTGCTACCAAAAGTATAGAAGCATTCCTTTTTTCTCCACAACTTCTCCAGCATTTACTATTTGTAGGCTTCTTGTTGAGGCTTCCCTGATGGCTCAGATGGTAAGGAATCTGCCTGCAAGGCAGGAGAATCCAGTTCAATCCATGGGTCAAGAAGATCCTCTGGAGAAAGTGAAAGTGAAAGTGAAGTCACTCAGTCGTGTTGGACTCTTTGTGACCCCATGGACTGTAGCCTACCAGGCTCCTCCCTCCATGGGATTCTCCAGGCAAGAGTACTGGAGTGGGTTGCCATTTCCTTCTCCAGGGGATCTTCCCAACCCAGGGACTGAACCCTGGTCTCCTGCATTCCAGGCAGACACTTCTGGCAATGGTGGCTATTTTGACCAGAATGAGGTGATACCCGGAGAAGGCAATGGCACCCCACTCCAGTACTCTTGCCTGGAAAATCCCGTGGACAGAGGAGCCTGGTAGGCTGCATTCCATGGGGTTACTAAGAGTCAGACACAACTGAGCGACTTCACTTTCCCTTTTCACTTTCCTGCATTGGAGAAGGAAATGGCAACCCACTCCAGTGTTCTTGCCTAGAGAATCCCAAGGACGGGGGAGCCTGGTGGGCTGCCGTCCATGAGGTCACACAGAGTCGGACACGACTGAAGTGACTTAGCAGCAGCAGCAGCAGCAGCAGCAGCAGCAGAGGTGATACCTCATTGTAGTTTTGATTTGCATTACAAAGAGGCAGTATTGACCAGTGACACAAGCACTGAAATTCCCTATGATTGTGGGTTTGGTAACCAAAAAAGCTTCCAGATGCACAATAGAGTTATGTGTAAGATCCATTTTATTGTATTTTATATGATCAGAGAGCTTAGTGCTGCCATGCTTGAGGTTCACAGCAAAGGACAACATTCTTCATCTTTCACAGTTTAGTTCAGTTCAGTTCAGTCGCTCAGTCGTATCCGACTGTTTGCGACCCCATGAATCGCAGCACGCCAGGCCTCCCTGTCCATCACCAACTCCCAGAGTTCACCCAAACTCATGTCTGGGTGTCATCTGCATATCTGAGGTGATTGATATTTCTCCCGGCAATCTTGATTCCAGCTTGTGCTTCTTCCAGCCCAGCATTTCTCATGATGTGCTCTGCATATTAGTTACTCTGCATCTTTCACAGGACCCCACCAGTAGTAGAGGGCCTGCAAATGCAATGAGACTAATCTTTTTCTGGTCTGGTTGTTTCATTTGGGGATGTTATACTTGTCCAGTTGCTCCCTCTGAGTGTGAATGGAGTTTCTTTCTCCCAGATAGGCGTGTGTAGAGCATTGGACACCTTTGTGGATCCTGGTTAGAATCAAGAGAATTAGATGAGAAAGTATGGATAAGGAAGTGAAAAAACTATGAGCACTCTAGCAAGATGAAATTATAAGAAAGTGTCTCATAATTTCAGACTTTAAATGCCTGCAGCACTTCTCATTCCAGGGCTTTTCCTTGCTTTGTGAGTAATGGCATATAAGTACCGTACACGGCACTGTTCAGGATTACCATCTGCCCAGTCCAAGGTCTGTTTCTCCCAGTCTAGCAAAAGAGACATGAAATGTATATATTTTGAATCAACATATGTCATTTCTACAAATATTTGCTGATGTCCACAAGCATCTTTCTTTGAAACTTGTTCAGTCGCTCAGTTGTGTCCGATGTTTTGCAACCCCATGGACAGCAGCATGCCAGGATTCCCTGCCTTTCACCATCTCCTGGAGCCTGCTCAAACTCATGTCTATTGAGTCGGTGATGCCATCCAACCATCTCATCCTCTGTTGTCCCTTTCTCCTCCTGCCTTCAGTCTTTCCCAGCATCAAGGTTTTTTCCAGTGAGGTGGCTCCTCACATCAGGTGGCCAAAGTATTGAAGCTTCAGCTTCAGCATCAGTCCTTCCAATGAATATTCAGAGTTGGTTTCCTTTAGAACTGACTAGTTTGATCTCCTTGCAATCCAAGGGACTCTCAAGAGTCTTCTCCTGCACCACAGTTTGAAAGCATCAATTCTTTAGCTCTCAGCCTTCTTTACGGTCCAACTCTCACATCCATAGATGACTACTGGAAAAACCATAGTTTAGACTATGTGGACCTTTGTTGGCAAAGTAATGTCTCTGCCTTTTAATACCCTGTCTAGTTTTGCCATAGTTTTTCTTCCAATGAACAAGCATCTTTTAACTTCATGGCTGCAGTCACCATCTCCAGTAATTTTGGAGCCTAAGAAAATAAAGTCTGTCACTGTTTCCATTGTTTATCCATCTATTTGCCATGAAGTAATGGGACTGGATGCCATGATTTTAGTTTTTTAAATGTCAAAGTTCTTTGAAACTTACCATAGAAATATTTCTGAAAATAGAATTATCACATTGAGGTGAGATTTCTTTCAGTGAACTGTAAGTATAAATTTCCATGACTGACAAATGATATCCAGTCTCCAATGCCAGGTCATCAAGGAAAAAGTCAGATAAGAGTGGTATAAAATTTACTTTTTACTTTAAACAATGAAGGAATAGGGATACAAACTAAGAAATGAGATGAGAGAAAATTCTTTAAGAGAATCAATTACTTGAACCTATATTATTTGAAAAATAAAAGCAATATGTTTATCAATAGGCATTATCAGTAACTCCCACTCTAGGTTCATGTATACCATTGAAAGGTGATCAATTTAGATTAATTGCTAATCATATCAGTTAATTTCAGAATGTTTTATAAATGCTCATCAGATCTTTTAGACTTTAGACGTTTCAGTGTCAATTTAGTGGTAAGCTTTTGCTTTTTCTTTTTTCCTTTACATTGTAAGTTTGAGAAAATACAGAGGAAGAGATTTAAGGACTATATTTTGTGAAGTTCAGTCTTCATAAATGTTATTTTAAAAAACATGGTCAAATCGAAGACATTCATACATTCATTTAAAGTGTGAGATTTCATCAGTAGCAGCATTGTATGTTCAGTCAACAGTTAAGTAACATGAGTTGGCCAAGGAAACATTTTTTTTCCCTCCATAATCATTATTCATTTTATAAAAACTTTATTTAAAAAATAGTTTTAATGTCATAAAACCATCGCAGAAGTTCCAGAAATTCTGTATTTTCAGTGACTATGTAGACATTTATATAACAATGAAATTTTCCAGGATAATTCCATCTTTTGATGCCTTATGTCTGGTTATTTGGGTTTCCCTTGTGGCTCAGCTGTTAAAAATCCTCCTGCAATGTGGGAGACATGAATTTGATCCCTGGGTTGCGAAGATCCCCTGGAGAAGGGAAAGGCTACTCACTTCAGTATTCTGGCCTGGAGAATTCCATGGACTGTATAGTCCACGGGGTCACAAAGAGCTGAACAAGACTGAGTGACTTTCACTTTCACTTTCTCTTTCTCTGGCTATTTTACAAAGAAGAGCACTTAATTGGGAGTCTTCCACAAGAATCATTACATAAGATGGAGAAAAATAAATTTAAAACATCACTTACTCCCAATTCTGACTAGTAGAAACTTACAAAATGTAGGCCATTAAAGGAGAGAGGGAGTTTTTCATAAGGATGAAACCATTGTTCATTGCAGCTTGGGAACACCGGTATATTTGATATGAAAGGTCATCTAAACTCACTATTGGATTTTTGCCAACTTACGAATCATCTTAGTTCAGTTCAGTCACTCAGTCGTGTCTGACTCTGCGACCCCATGGACTGCAGCACGTCAGACTTCCCTGTCCATCGCCAACTCCCGGAGCTTACTCAAACTCATGGCCATAGAGTCGGTGGTGCTATCAAACCATCTCATCCTCTGTCATCCCCTTCTCCTCCTGCCTTCAATCTTTCCCAGCATCAGGGTCTTTTCAAGTGAATCAGTTCTTTGCATCAGGTGGCCAAAGCTTCAGCATCAGTCCTTCTGATGAACATTCAGGACTGATTTCCTTTAGGATTGACTGATAGGATCTCCTTGCAGTCCAAGGGACTCTCAAGAGCCTTCTCCAACACCACAGTTCAAAAGCATCAATTCTTCGATGCTTAGCTTTCTTTATAGTCCAACTCTCATATCCATACATGACTACTGGAAAAACCATAGCTTTGACTAGAGGGACCTTTGTTGGCAAAGTAATGTCTCTGCTTTTTAATATGTTGTCTAGGTTGGTCATATCTTTTCTTCCAAGGAGTAAGCGTCTTTTAATTTCATGGCTGCAGTCACTATCTGCAGTGGTTTTGGAGCCCAAGAAAATAAAGTCTGACACTGTTTCCAGTTTCCCCAGATATTTACCATGGAGTGAAGGGATTAGATGCCATTATCTTAGTTTTCTGAATGTTGAGCTTTAAGCCAACTTTTTCACTCTCCTCTTTCACTTTCATCAAGAGGCTTTTTAGTTCCTCTTCACCTTCCGCCATAAGGGTGGTGTCATCTGCATATCTGAGGTTATTGATATTCCAGCAATCTTGATTCCAGCTTGTGCTTCATCCAGCCCAGCATTTCACATGATGTACTCTACACACAAGCTAAATAAGCAAGGTAGCAATATACAGCCTTGATATACTCCTTTCCCGATTTGGAACCAGTCTGTTGTTCCATGTCCAGATCTAACTGTTGCTTCCTGACCTGCATACAGGTTTCTCAGGAGACAGGTCAGGTGGTCTGGTATTCCCATCTCTTTAAGAATTTTCCTAAAGTTTGCTAAAGGCAAAGTATCATCTTACATCCCTGGCATTTTGCACATTGCCCTGTTTCTCTTGGAAGGAAAAGACTCTTGAGAAGGCCTTGACAGTTCAAGAATGTGTGCTTATTAAGTAGAAGACCAAGAAGAAAAGTAAATCATCAAGGGAAATATAAGTGAAAGACAATAGTATAAAACTTAGAATAGAGAAATTTGGAAAAATTAGCTAGAAAGCCTTGGTGATAAATGCCCCAATATAATAAAGGAAGCAGAAAAAGAAGTTACATCCACAGCTCAAATCCAGTAACTCAAGTGGGAAACAAGGAAGTCAGGAAAATGGAATTCACATAAATCTTAAGGGGTTAATACAGGTCTAATGGAGACCATGCAGAAGAGGCAGGTAAGAAAACATAATTGATTCTTCTCATCAAGGAACATTTTCAGCTGCAGTCATGATGCGATGCTCTATTTGTTCATGGGAATAGCTTCCTAAATGTGTGTGTTTGTCCCAGATTTTCAGTATGTGTATTGGCATGGTTTAAGAGATTATGTAAGCTTATGAAAGTATGCAGTAAAAAAATGCATCACTATTTCCATGCTTCCCATTCTAAGAGATCCTTGTACAATATCAACAGGGCCTTCAGTCAAACTAGTGTATGTTGAGTGTTAATTGTCAGGCTCTAGGGGTTCAATAATAAATAAAACCAGATAGGAGTCTTGCCTTCCTGGGCTTCACAGGTTTAATGGGAGGAACTCAGAAGTAAAATGACCACTGAAACACATCATTTAGAATCATGGTATGTGCACTAGAGAAAGAGTACAAGGAACAAAGAATGGGTAGAGGAGGGGGTTCTGACCAAGTTTCCAGGGTTGAGGCTTTACTGAGAATGTGTGAGTTTGAATTTGGCAGGGTCTGATTGTGGCTGTTTTATCCTGAGGTTAGTCTATAGTGAGGAATTTCCCCCACCCCCTAATTAATACACTGTCAATACAGGGAAAAGATTGGACCAAATGGGTGACAACACAACTCCTAAAGCAACAGAAAGAGGTGAATCAACGAGATTTGAGGAGGAAAAAAGGTGCTGAAAGAGACCAAGTAAAAATGAAAACAGAAACTATGGGAATCACTAGAGGGGAGATAAGATCCAAGGCTGGAGACTCCCCCTTAGATGATGGAGTTTTTCCAGTATTCTAAAGGTACAGTCCCAAACCAGCAGCATCTTCATCATCTGGGTATTTGCTAGAAATACTAATTCCCAGATCCCATTCCAGTCCTACTAAATCTGAAACCCTGAGGACTCTTACCAGCTTCTCGTGTGCCTCTTATACACTATTAGCCCTGAGTTTCAAAGAATATCTGTTTGAAGTATGTAGCACTTATTTTGTTAGATTTACAAGTACCACATGAGAGGCAATAAGATGATATATAATTGAAGAGTGATTGCTCATCTGAAATTATTTTTATTTTTACTCTTATTTGGCACAGAAAGGATCCTGTTTAAACTTACAATAAAATACAGTATATATGAAGATAGTTCAATAATTGAATAAAGTGATTAGAAAGTTCTAATTTCTACTTCCATTATTAATATATCAGAATTTACTTGTATAAAGTCCATCTGTGTATATTGTTGCAATGTACAATGAATTATGAATATACGTGTAGATTTTGCTAATTAATTTCTTTAATTAAATTACATTTCTCAGAAATGAAGGGACTTGGTGACCTTTCTTAGTTTAGCGGCTCTAACCCATGATAGTGGAAGCATCAGAATTTAAATCTAGCAAGATATTGTTGATATTATAGTGAGGAAAAATAGAATAATATGTCCAAAGAACCTGGAGACAATCTACTTTTCTACTTGGTCAAATACAAGTTTGATGAAATGTGTATATAATGGTCATCAAGAAGCACAACTTCTACCTACTAATAAGACAAATTTCATGAAAATGTCATTAAATTACAGTTCAGTTCAGTTCAGTCGTGTCCGACTCTTTGCGACCC